>CM055346.1:59514532-59536989 GCA_029228515.1 Populus alba x Populus x berolinensis
ATCTGTATCTATAGATCAGACCGTTGGATCGCGCTGAAATTTTTTTCAACGAGTTTCCGGAGGCTGTTTTTGATGCAGTAGCGTGGAATCGGGACGACACGTCGACGGTGTCCGGTCGGGCCTTTCCACCGACAGCCCTAGAGTAACGGGTGAACATATCCGTATCTATAGATCAGACCGTTGGATCGCGCTGAAATTTTTTTCACGAGTTTCCGGAGGCTGTTTTTGATGCAGTAGCGTGGAATCGGGACGACACGTCGACGGTGTCCGGTCGGGCCTTTCCACCGACAGCCCTAGAGTAACGGGTGAAAATATCTGTATCTATAGATCCGACCGTTGGATCGCGCTGAAATTTTTTTCACGAGTTTCCGGAGGCTGTTTTTGATGCAGTAGCGTGGAATCGGGACGACACGTCGACGGTGTCCGGTCGGGGCCTTTCCACCGACAGCCCTAGAGTAACGGGTGAACATATCCGTATCTATAGATCGACCGTTGGATCGCGCTGAAATTTTTTTCACGAGTTTCCGGAGGCTGTTTTTGATGCAGTAGCGTGGAATCGGGACGACACGTCGACGGTGTCCGGTCGGGGCCTTTCCACCGACAGCCCTAGAGTAACGGGTGAACATATCCGTATCTATAGATCGACCGTTGGATCGCGCTGAAATTTTTTTCACGAGTTTCCGGAGGCTGTTTTTGATGCAGTAGCGTGGAATCGGGACGACACGTCGACGGTGTCCGGTCGGGGCCTTTCCACCGACAGCCCTAGAGTAACGGGTGAACATATCCGTATCTATAGATCCGACCGTTGGATCGCGCTGAAATTTTTTTCACGAGTTTCCGGAGGCTGTTTTTGATGGAGTAGCGTGGAATCGGGACGACTCGTCGACGGTGTCCGGTCGGTGCCATTCCACCGACAGCCCTAGAGTAACGGGTGAAAATATCTGTATCTATAGATCAGACCGTTGGATCGCGCTGAAATTTTTTTCACGAGTTTCCGGAGGCTGTTTTTGATGCAGTAGCGTGGAATCGGGACGACACGTCGACGGTGTCCGGTCGGGGCCTTTCCACCGACAGCCCTAGAGTAACGGGTGAACATATCCGTATCTATAGATCCGACCGTTGGATCGCGCTGAAATTTTTTTCACGAGTTTCCGGAGGCTGTTTTTGATGCAGTAGCGTGGAATCGGGACGACACGTCGACGGTGTCCGGTCGGGGCCTTTCCACCGACAGCCCTAGAGTAACGGGTGAACATATCCGTATCTATAGATCCGACCGTTGGATCGCGCTGAAATTTTTTTCACGAGTTTCCGGAGGCTGTTTTTGATGGAGTAGCGTGGAATCGGGACGACACGTCGACGGTGTCCGGTCGGGGCCTTTCCACCGACAGCCCTAGAGTAACGGGTGAAAGGTCCGTATCTATAGATCCGACCGTTGGATCGCGCTGAAATTTTTTTCACGAGTTTCCGGAGGCTGTTTTTGATGCAGTAGCGTGGAATCGGGACGACACGTCGACGGTGTCCGGTCGGGGCCTTTCCACCGACAGCCCTAGAGTAACGGGTGAAAATATCCGTATCTATAGATCCGACCGTTGGATCGCGCTGAAATTTTTTTCACGAGTTTCCGGAGGCTGTTTTTGATGCAGTAGCGTGGAATCGGGACGACACGTCGACGGTGTCCGGTCGGGGCCTTTCCACCGACAGCCCTAGAGTAACGGGTGAACATATCCGTATCTATAGATCCGACCGTTGGATCGCGCTGAAATTTTTTTCACGAGTTTCCGGAGGCTGTTTTTGATGCAGTAGCGTGGAATCGGGACGACACGTCGACGGTGTCCGGTCGGGGCCATTCCACCGACAGCCCTAGAGTAACGGGGTGAAAATATCCGTATCTATAGATCAGACCGTTGGATCGCGCTGAAATTTTTTTCACGAGTTTCCGGAGGCTGTTTTTGATGCAGTAGCGTGGAATCGGGACGACACGTCGACGGTGTCCGGTCGGGGCCTTTCCACCGACAGCCCTAGAGTAACGGGTGAACATATCCGTATCTATAGATCCGACCGTTGGATCGCGGTGAAATTTTTTTCACGAGTTTCCGGAGGCTGTTTTTGATGCAGTAGCGTGGAATCGGGACGACACGTCGACGGTGTCCGGTCGGGGCCTTTCCACCGACAGCCCTAGTGTAACGGGTGAACATATCCGTATCTATAGATCCGACCGTTGGATCGCGCTGAAATTTTTTTCACAAGTTTCCGGAGGCTGTTTTTGATGGAGTAGCGTGGAATCGGGACGACACGTCGACGGTGTCCGGTCGGGGCCTTTCCACCGACAGCCCTAGTGTAACGGGTGAACATATCCGTATCTATAGATCCGACCGTTGGATCGCGCTGAAATTTTTTTCACGAGTTTCCGGAGGCTGTTTTTGATGCAGTAGCGTGGAATCGGGACGACACGTCGACGGTGTCCGGTCGGGGCCTTTCCACCGACAGCCCTAGAGTAACGGGTGAACATATCCGTATCTATAGATCCGACCGTTGGATCGCGCTGAAATTTTTTTCACGAGTTTCCGGAGGCTGTTTTTGATGCAGTAGCGTGGAATCGGGACGACACGTCGACGGTGTCCGGTCGGGGCCTTTCCACCGACAGCCCTAGAGTAACGGGTGAACATATCCGTATCTATAGATCAGACCGTTGGATCGCGCTGAAATTTTTTTCACGAGTTTCCGGAGGCTGTTTTTGATGCAGTAGCGTGGAATCGGGACGACACGTCGACGGTGTCCGGTCGGGGCCTTTCCACCGACAGCCCTAGAGTAACGGGTGAACATATCCGTATCTATAGATCAGACCGTTGGATCGCGCTGAAATTTTTTTCACGAGTTTCCGGAGGCTGTTTTTGATGCAGTAGCGTGGAATCGGGACGACACGTCGACGGTGTCCGGTCGGGGCCTTTCCACCGACAGCCCTAGAGTAACGGGTGAACATATCCGTATCTATAGATCCGACCGTTGGATCGCGCTGAAATTTTTTTCACGAGTTTCCGGAGGCTGTTTTTGATGCAGTAGCGTGGAATCGGGACGACACGTCGACGGTGTCCGGTCGGGGCCTTTCCACCGACAGCCCTAGAGTAACGGGTGAACATATCCGTATCTATAGATCCGACCGTTGGATCGCGCTGAAATTTTTTTCACGAGTTTCCGGAGGCTGTTTTTGATGCAGTAGCGTGGAATCGGGACGACACGTCGACGGTGTCCGGTCGGGGCCTTTCCACCGACAGCCCTAGAGTAACGGGTGAACATATCCGTATCTATAGATCAGACCGTTGGATCGCGCTGAAATTTTTTTCACGAGTTTCCGGAGGCTGTTTTTGATGGAGTAGCGTGGAATCGGGACGACACGTCGACGGTGTCCGGTCGGGGCCATTCCACCGACAGCCCTAGAGTAAGGGGTGAAAATATCCGTATCTATAGATCAGACCGTTGGATCGCGCTGAAATTTTTTTCACGAGTTTCCGGAGGCTGTTTTTGATGCAGTAGCGTGGAATCGGGACGACACGTCGACGGTGTCCGGTCGGGGCCTTTCCACCGACAGCCCTAGAGTAACGGGTGAACATATCCGTATCTATAGATCCGACCGTTGGATCGCGCTGAAATTTTTTTCACGAGTTTCCGGAGGCTGTTTTTGATGCAGTAGCGTGGAATCGGGACGACACGTCGACGGTGTCCGGTCGGGGCCTTTCCACCGACAGCCCTAGAGTAACGGGTGAACATATCCGTATCTATAGATCCGACCGTTGGATCGCGCTGAAATTTTTTTCACGAGTTTCCGGAGGCTGTTTTTGATGCAGTAGCGTGGAATCGGGACGACACGTCGACGGTGTCCGGTCGGGGCCTTTCCACCGACAGCCCTAGAGTAACGGGTGAACATATCCGTATCTATAGATCAGACCGTTGGATCGCGCTGAAATTTTTTTCACGAGTTTCCGGAGGCTGTTTTTGATGCAGTAGCGTGGAATCGGGACGACACGTCGACGGTGTCCGGTCGGGGCCTTTCCACCGACAGCCCTAGAGTAACGGGTGAACATATCCGTATCTATAGATCAGACCGTTGGATCGCGCTGAAATTTTTTTCACGAGTTTCCGGAGGCTGTTTTTGATGCAGTAGCGTGGAATCGGGACGACACGTCGACGGTGTCCGGTCGGGGCCTTTCCACCGACAGCCCTAGAGTAACGGGTGAACATATCCGTATCTATAGATCCGACCGTTGGATCGCGCTGAAATTTTTTTCACGAGTTTCCGGAGGCTGTTTTTGATGCAGTAGCGTGGAATCGGGACGACACGTCGACGGTGTCCGGTCGGGGCCTTTCCACCGACAGCCCTAGAGTAACGGGTGAACATATCTGTATCTATAGATCAGACCGTTGGATCGCGCTGAAATTTTTTTCACGAGTTTCCGGAGGCTGTTTTTGATGCAGTAGCGTGGAATCGGGACGACACGTCGACGGTGTCCGGTCGGGGCCTTTCCACCGACAGCCCTAGAGTAACGGGTGAACATATCCGTATCTATAGATCCGACCGTTGGATCGCGCTGAAATTTTTTTCACGAGTTTCCGGAGGCTGTTTTTGATGCAGTAGCGTGGAATCGGGACGACACGTCGACGGTGTCCGGTCGGGGCCTTTCCACCGACAGCCCTAGAGTAACGGGTGAACATATCCGTATCTATAGATCCGACCGTTGGATCGCGCTGAAATTTTTTTCACGAGTTTCCGGAGGCTGTTTTTGATGCAGTAGCGTGGAATCGGGACGACACGTCGACGGTGTCCGGTCGGGGCCTTTCCACCGACAGCCCTAGAGTAACGGGTGAACATATCCGTATCTATAGATCCGACCGTTGGATCGCGCTGAAATTTTTTTCACGAGTTTCCGGAGGCTGTTTTTGATGCAGTAGCGTGGAATCGGGACGACACGTCGACGGTGTCCGGTCGGGGCCTTTCCACCGACAGCCCTAGAGTAACGGGTGAACATATCTGTATCTATAGATCAGACCGTTGGATCGCGCTGAAATTTTTTTCACGAGTTTCCGGAGGCTGTTTTTGATGCAGTAGCGTGGAATCGGGACGACACGTCGACGGTGTCCGGTCGGGGCCTTTCCACCGACAGCCCTAGAGTAACGGGTGAACATATCCGTATCTATAGATCAGACCGTTGGATCGCGCTGAAATTTTTTTCACGAGTTTCCGGAGGCTGTTTTTGATGGAGTAGCGTGGAATCGGGACGACACGTCGACGGTGTCCGGTCGGGGCCTTTCCACCGACAGCCCTAGAGTAACGGGTGAAAATATCCGTATCTATAGATCAGACCGTTGGATCGCGCTGAAATTTTTTTCACGAGTTTCCGGAGGCTGTTTTTGATGCAGTAGCGTGGAATCGGGACGACACGTCGACGGTGTCCGGTCGGGGCCTTTCCACCGACAGCCCTAGAGTAACGGGTGAACATATCCGTATCTATAGATCAGACCGTTGGATCGCGCTGAAATTTTTTTCACGAGTTTCCGGAGGCTGTTTTTGATGCAGTAGCGTGGAATCGGGACGACACGTCGACGGTGTCCGGTCGGGGCCTTTCCACCGACAGCCCTAGAGTAACGGGTGAACATATCCGTATCTATAGATCAGACCGTTGGATCGCGCTGAAATTTTTTTCACGAGTTTCCGGAGGCTGTTTTTGATGGAGTAGCGTGGAATCGGGACGACACGTCGACGGTGTCCGGTCGGGGCCTTTCCACCGACAGCCCTAGAGTAACGGGTGAACATATCCGTATCTATAGATCCGACCGTTGGATCGCGCTGAAATTTTTTTCACGAGTTTCCGGAGGCTGTTTTTGATGCAGTAGCGTGGAATCGGGACGACACGTCGACGGTGTCCGGTCGGGGCCTTTCCACCGACAGCCCTAGAGTAAGGGTGAAAATATCCGTATCTATAGATCAGACCGTTGGATCGCGCTGAAATTTTTTTCACGAGTTTCCGGAGGCTGTTTTTGATGCAGTAGCGTGGAATCGGGACGACACGTCGACGGTGTCCGGTCGGGGCCTTTCCACCGACAGCCCTAGAGTAACGGGTGAACATATCCGTATCTATAGATCCGACCGTTGGATCGCGCTGAAATTTTTTTCACGAGTTTCCGGAGGCTGTTTTTGATGCAGTAGCGTGGAATCGGGACGACACGTCGACGGTGTCCGGTCGGGGCCTTTCCACCGACAGCCCTAGAGTAACGGGTGAACATATCCGTATCTATAGATCCGACCGTTGGATCGCGCTGAAATTTTTTTCACGAGTTTCCGGAGGCTGTTTTTGATGCAGTAGCGTGGAATCGGGACGACACGTCGACGGTGTCCGGTCGGGGCCTTTCCACCGACAGCCCTAGAGTAACGGGTGAACATATCCGTATCTATAGATCCGACCGTTGGATCGCGCTGAAATTTTTTTCACGAGTTTCCGGAGGCTGTTTTTGATGCAGTAGCGTGGAATCGGGACGACACGTCGACGGTGTCCGGTCGGGGCCTTTCCACCGACAGCCCTAGAGTAACGGGTGAACATATCCGTATCTATAGATCCGACCGTTGGATCGCGCTGAAATTTTTTTCACGAGTTTCCGGAGGCTGTTTTTGATGCAGTAGCGTGGAATCGGGACGACACGTCGACGGTGTCCGGTCGGGGCCTTTCCACCGACAGCCCTAGAGTAACGGGTGAACATATCCGTATCTATAGATCAGACCGTTGGATCGCGCTGAAATTTTTTTCACGAGTTTCCGGAGGCTGTTTTTGATGCAGTAGCGTGGAATCGGGACGACACGTCGACGGTGTCCGGTCGGGGCCTTTCCACCGACAGCCCTAGAGTAACGGGTGAACATATCCGTATCTATAGATCAGACCGTTGGATCGCGCTGAAATTTTTTTCACGAGTTTCCGGAGGCTGTTTTTGATGCAGTAGCGTGGAATCGGGACGACACGTCGACGGTGTCCGGTCGGGGCCTTTCCACCGACAGCCCTAGAGTAACGGGTGAACATATCCGTATCTATAGATCCGACCGTTGGATCGCGCTGAAATTTTTTTCACGAGTTTCCGGAGGCTGTTTTTGATGCAGTAGCGTGGAATCGGGACGACACGTCGACGGTGTCCGGTCGGGGCCTTTCCACCGACAGCCCTAGAGTAACGGGTGAACATATCCGTATCTATAGATCAGACCGTTGGATCGCGGTGAAATTTTTTTCACGAGTTTCCGGAGGCTGTTTTTGATGCAGTAGCGTGGAATCGGGACGACACGTCGACGGTGTCCGGTCGGGGCCTTTCCACCGACAGCCCTAGAGTAACGGGTGAACATATCCGTATCTATAGATCAGACAGTTGGATCGCGCTGAAATTTTTTTCACGAGTTTCCGGAGGCTGTTTTTGATGGAGTAGCGTGGAATCGGGACGACACGTCGACGGTGTCCGGTCGGGGCCATTCCACCGACAACCCTAGAGTAAGGGGTGAAAATATCTGTATCTATAGATCAGACCGTTGGATCGCGCTGAAATTTTTTTCACGAGTTTCCGGAGGCTGTTTTTGATGCAGTAGCGTGGAATCGGGACGACACGTCGACGGTGTCCGGTCGGGGCCTTTCCACCGACAGCCCTAGAGTAACGGGTGAACATATCCGTATCTATAGATCCGACCGTTGGATCGCGCTGAAATTTTTTTCACGAGTTTCCGGAGGCTGTTTTTGATGCAGTAGCGTGGAATCGGGACGACACGTCGACGGTGTCCGGTCGGGGCCTTTCCACCGACAGCCCTAGTGTAACGGGTGAACATATCCGTATCTATAGATCCGACCGTTGGATCGCGCTGAAATTTTTTTCACAAGTTTCCGGAGGCTGTTTTTGATGGAGTAGCGTGGAATCGGGACGACACGTCGACGGTGTCCGGTCGGGGCCTTTCCACCGACAGCCCTAGTGTAACGGGTGAACATATCCGTATCTATAGATCCGACCGTTGGATCGCGCTGAAATTTTTTTCACGAGTTTCCGGAGGCTGTTTTTGATGGAGTAGCGTGGAATCGGGACGACACGTCGACGGTGTCCGGTCGGGGCCTTTCCACCGACAGCCCTAGAGTAACGGGTGAACATATCCGTATCTATAGATCAGACCGTTGGATCGCGCTGAAATTTTTTTCACGAGTTTCCGGAGGCTGTTTTTGATGGAGTAGCGTGGAATCGGGACGACACGTCGACGGTGTCCGGTCGGGGCCATTCCACCGACAGCCCTAGAGTAACGGGTGAAAATATCCGTATCTATAGATCAGACCGTTGGATCGCGCTGAAATTTTTTTCACGAGTTTCCGGAGGCTGTTTTTGATGCAGTAGCGTGGAATCGGGACGACACGTCGACGGTGTCCGGTCGGGGCCTTTCCACCGACAGCCCTAGAGTAACGGGTGAACATATCCGTATCTATAGATCCGACCGTTGGATCGCGCTGAAATTTTTTTCACGAGTTTCCGGAGGCTGTTTTTGATGCAGTAGCGTGGAATCGGGACGACACGTCGACGGTGTCCGGTCGGGGCCTTTCCACCGACAGCCCTAGAGTAACGGGTGAACATATCCGTATCTATAGATCCGACCGTTGGATCGCGCTGAAATTTTTTTCACGAGTTTCCGGAGGCTGTTTTTGATGGAGTAGCGTGGAATCGGGACGACACGTCGACGGTGTCCGGTCGGGCCTTTCCACCGACAGCCCTAGAGTAACGGGGAAGATATCCGTATCTATAGATCCGACCGTTGGATCGCGCTGAAATTTTTTTCACGAGTTTCCGGAGGCTGTTTTTGATGCAGTAGCGTGGAATCGGGACGACACGTCGACGGTGTCCGGTCGGGGCCTTTCCACCGACAGCCCTAGAGTAACGGGTGAACATATCCGTATCTATAGATCAGACCGTTGGATCGCGCTGAAATTTTTTTCACGAGTTTCCGGAGGCTGTTTTTGATGGAGTAGCGTGGAATCGGGACGACACGTCGACGGTGTCCGGTCGGGGCCATTCCACCGACAGCCCTAGAGTAAGGGGTGAAAATATCCGTATCTATAGATCAGACCGTTGGATCGCGCTGAAATTTTTTTCACGAGTTTCCGGAGGCTGTTTTTGATGCAGTAGCGTGGAATCGGGACGACACGTCGACGGTGTCCGGTCGGGGCCTTTCCACCGACAGCCCTAGAGTAACGGGTGAACATATCCGTATCTATAGATCCGACCGTTGGATCGCGCTGAAATTTTTTTCACGAGTTTCCGGAGGCTGTTTTTGATGCAGTAGCGTGGAATCGGGACGACACGTCGACGGTGTCCGGTCGGGGCCATTCCACCGACAGCCCTAGAGTAAGGGTGAAAATATCCGTATCTATAGATCAGACCGTTGGATCGCGCTGAAATTTTTTTCACGAGTTTCCGGAGGCTGTTTTTGATGCAGTAGCGTGGAATCGGGACGACACGTCGACGGTGTCCGGTCGGGGCCTTTCCACCGACAGCCCTAGAGTAACGGGTGAACATATCCGTATCTATAGATCAGACCGTTGGATCGCGCTGAAATTTTTTTCACGAGTTTCCGGAGGCTGTTTTTGATGCAGTAGCGTGGAATCGGGACGACACGTCGACGGTGTCCGGTCGGGGCCTTTCCACCGACAGCCCTAGAGTAACGGGTGAACATATCCGTATCTATAGATCCGACCGTTGGATCGCGCTGAAATTTTTTTCACGAGTTTCCGGAGGCTGTTTTTGATGCAGTAGCGTGGAATCGGGACGACACGTCGACGGTGTCCGGTCGGGGCCTTTCCACCGACAGCCCTAGAGTAACGGGTGAACATATCCGTATCTATAGATCCGACCGTTGGATCGCGCTGAAATTTTTTTCACGAGTTTCCGGAGGCTGTTTTTGATGCAGTAGCGTGGAATCGGGACGACACGTCGACGGTGTCCGGTCGGGGCCTTTCCACCGACAGCCCTAGAGTAACGGGTGAACATATCCGTATCTATAGATCCGACCGTTGGATCGCGCTGAAATTTTTTTCACGAGTTTCCGGAGGCTGTTTTTGATGCAGTAGCGTGGAATCGGGACGACACGTCGACGGTGTCCGGTCGGGGCCTTTCCACCGACAGCCCTAGAGTAACGGGTGAACATATCCGTATCTATAGATCCGACCGTTGGATCGCGGTGAAATTTTTTTCACGAGTTTCCGGAGGCTGTTTTTGATGCAGTAGCGTGGAATCGGGACGACACGTCGACGGTGTCCGGTCGGGGCCTTTCCACCGACAGCCCTAGAGTAACGGGTGAACATATCCGTATCTATAGATCAGACAGTTGGATCGCGCTGAAATTTTTTTCACGAGTTTCCGGAGGCTGTTTTTGATGGAGTAGCGTGGAATCGGGACGACACGTCGACGGTGTCCGGTCGGGGCCTTTCCACCGACAGCCCTAGAGTAACGGGTGAACATATCTGTATCTATAGATCAGACCGTTGGATCGCGCTGAAATTTTTTTCACGAGTTTCCGGAGGCTGTTTTTGATGGAGTAGCGTGGAATCAGGACGACACGTCGACGGTGTCCGGTCGGGGCCATTCCACCGACAGCCCTAGAGTAAGGGGTGAAAATATCTGTATCTATAGATCAGACCGTTGGATCGCGCTGAAATTTTTTTCACGAGTTTCCGGAGGCTGTTTTTGATGCAGTAGCGTGGAATCGGGACGACACGTCGACGGTGTCCGGTCGGGGCCTTTCCACCGACAGCCCTAGAGTAACGGGTGAACATATCCGTATCTATAGATCCGACCGTTGGATCGCGCTGAAATTTTTTTCACGAGTTTCCGGAGGCTGTTTTTGATGCAGTAGCGTGGAATCGGGACGACACGTCGACGGTGTCCGGTCGGGGCCTTTCCACCGACAGCCCTAGTGTAACGGGTGAACATATCCGTATCTATAGATCCGACCGTTGGATCGCGCTGAAATTTTTTTCACAAGTTTCCGGAGGCTGTTTTTGATGGAGTAGCGTGGAATCGGGACGACACGTCGACGGTGTCCGGTCGGGGCCTTTCCACCGACAGCCCTAGAGTAACGGGGAAGATATCCGTATCTATAGATCCGACCGTTGGATCGCGCTGAAATTTTTTTCACGAGTTTCCGGAGGCTGTTTTTGATGCAGTAGCGTGGAATCGGGACGACACGTCGACGGTGTCCGGTCGGGGCCTTTCCACCGACAGCCCTAGAGTAACGGGTGAACATATCCGTATCTATAGATCAGACCGTTGGATCGCGCTGAAATTTTTTTCACGAGTTTCCGGAGGCTGTTTTTGATGGAGTAGCGTGGAATCGGGACGACACGTCGACGGTGTCCGGTCGGGGCCTTTCCACCGACAGCCCTAGAGTAAGGGGTGAAAATATCCGTATCTATAGATCAGACCGTTGGATCGCGCTGAAATTTTTTTCACGAGTTTCCGGAGGCTGTTTTTGATGCAGTAGCGTGGAATCGGGACGACACGTCGACGGTGTCCGGTCGGGGCCTTTCCACCGACAGCCCTAGAGTAACGGGTGAACATATCCGTATCTATAGATCCGACCGTTGGATCGCGCTGAAATTTTTTTCACGAGTTTCCGGAGGCTGTTTTTGATGCAGTAGCGTGGAATCGGGACGACACGTCGACGGTGTCCGGTCGGGGCCTTTCCACCGACAGCCCTAGAGTAACGGGTGAACATATCCGTATCTATAGATCCGACCGTTGGATCGCGCTGAAATTTTTTTCACGAGTTTCCGGAGGCTGTTTGTGTTGGTGTAGCGTGGAATCGGGACGACGACGTCGAAGGTGTCCCACCCGGCCTGCCCGTTCCCACATACAACCCTAGAGTAACGGGTGAAGAGGTCCGTATCTATAGATCCGACCGTTGGATCGCGCTGAAATTTTTTTCACGAGTTTCCGGAGGCTGTTTTTGATGCAGTACCGTGGAATCGGGACAGACACGTCGACGGTGTCCGGTCGGGGCGTTCCACCGACAAGCCCTAAAGTAACGGGTGAAACATATCCCTATCTATAGATCAGACCGTTGGTATCGCGTTGGTCTGAAATTTTTTTCATTCACAAATGAGTTTCCGGAGGCTGTTTTTGATGGAGTAGCGTGGAATCGGGAACGACTCGTCGACGGTGTCCGGTCCCTGGTTGCCATTCCACCGACCAGCCCTGAGAGTAGGGGTGAAAATATCTGTATCTATAGATCAAACCGTTGGATCGCGCTGAAATTTTTTTTCACAGAGTTTCCGGAGGCTGTTTTTGATGCAGTAAGCGTTGAATCGGGACGACACGTCGACGGTGTCCGGTCGGGGGCCTTGCCACCGACAAAGCCCTAGAGTAACGGGTGACATATATCCGTATCTAATAGATACGACACGTTGGATCCGCGCTGAAATTTTTTCCACGGGGGGGTTTTCCGGAGTCTGTTTTTGATGCAGTAGCGTGGAATCGGGAAGACACTTGCGACCGGTGTCCGGTCGGGGCCATTTCCAAACCGACAGCCCTAGAGTAAGGGGTGAAAATATCTGTATCTATAGATCAGACCGTCTGGTTCGCGTCTGAAATTTTTTAGTCACGAGTTTCCGGAGGCTTTTTCTGGATGGAGTAGCGTGGAATCGGGACGACTCGTCGACAGGTGTCCGAGTCGGTGCCATTCCACCGACAGCCCTAGAGTAAGGGGTGAACAAATCAGTATCTATAGATCAGACCGGTGGATTCGCGCTGAAATTTTTTTCAACGAGTTTTCCGGAGGCTGTTTTTGATGCAGTAGGCGTTGAATTCGGGACGACACGTCGACTGGTGTCCGATCGGGGCCTTTCCACCGTCAGCCCTAGAGTAACGGGTGAACATATCCGTATCTATAGATCCGACCGTTGGATCGCGCTGAAATTTTTTTCGAACGAGTTTCCGGAGGCTGTTTTTGATGCAGTAATCGTGGAATCGGGACGACACGTCGACGGTGTCACTTCGGGGCCTTTCCACCGACAGCCCTAGAGTAAACGGGTGAACATATCCGTATCTATAGATTCCGACCGATGGATCGCGCTGAAATTTTTTTCACGAGTTTCCGGAGGCTGTTTTTGATGCAGTAGCGTGGAATCGGGACGACCCGTCGACGGTGTCCACGGTCGGGGCCTTTCCACCGACATAGCCCTAGAGTAACGGGTGTACATATCCGTATCTATAGATCCGACCGTTGGATCGCGCTGAAATTTTTTTTCACGATTTTCCGGAGGCTGTTTTTGATGGAGTAGCGTGGGATCGGGAACGACACGTCGACGGTGTCCGGTCGGCGCCTTCCCACCTACAGCCCAAGAGTAACGGGGGAAGAGGTCCGTATCTGTAGCACCGACCGTTGGATCGCGCTGAAATTTTTTTCACACGAGTTTCCGGAGGCTGTTTTTGATGCAGTACCGTGGAATCGGGACGACACTTCGACTGGTGTCCGGTCGGTGGCCTTTCAACCCGACAAGCCCTAAGAGAAAACGGGTGAAACAAATCCTTTATCTATAAGATCAGATCAATCAAGGAACCGTTTGGAATCGCGCTGAAATTTTTTTCAAAGACACGAGTTTTCCCCTCCGGAGGCTGTTTTTTGATGGAGTAGCGTGGAATCGGGACGACAACGTTCGACGGTGTCCTGTCGGATGCCCATATCCACCAGACAGCCCTAGAGTAAGGGGTGAAAATATCAGTATCTATAGATCAAACCGTTGGATCGCGCTGAAATTTTTTTTCACAAAGCGTTTCCGGAGGCTGTTTTTGATGCAGTAGCAGTTGAATCAGGACGACACGTCGACGGTGTACGGATTCCGGGTGCCTTATCCACCGCAACAAGCGCCCTAGAGTAACGGGTGAACATATCCGTATCTAAAGAACAGACCCGTTTGGATGCGCGCTGAAATTTTTTTCCACGAGTTTCCGGAGGCTGTTTTTGATGCAGTAGCGTGGAATCGGTGAAGACACGTCGACGGTGTCCCGGTCGGGGCCATTCCACCGACCAAGCCCCTAGAGTAAGGGGTGAAATAGATCCGTATCTATAGATCAGACCGTTGGATCGCGCTGACATTTTTTTCACGCGAGTTTCCGGAGGCTGTTTTTGATGCACTAGCGTGGAATCTGGGACTACACGTCGACGGTGTCCCGGTCGGAGGCTTGCCACCGACAGCCCTAGAGTAACGGGTGAACATATCCGTATCTATGAGATCCGACCGTTGGATAGCGGTGAAATTCTTTTCACGAGTTTCCTAGGCTGTTTTTGATGCAGTAGCGTGGAATCGGGACGACACGTCGACGGTGTCCCGTCGGGGCCTTTCCACCGACAGCCCTAGAGTAACGGGTGAACATATCCGTATCTATAGATCCGAAACTGTTGGATCGCGCATGAAATTTTTTTCACGAGTTTCGCGGAGGCTGTGTTTTGATGGAGTAGCGTGGAATCGGGACGACACGGATAGTTCGACGGTGTCCGGTCCGCGGGCCATTACACCCAGACAGCCCTAGAGTAACGGGTGAACATATCTGTATCTATAGATCAGACAGTTGGATCGCGCTGAAATTTTTTTTCACGAGTTTCCGGAGGCCCTGTTTTTGATGGAGTAGCGTGGAATTGGGACGACCACAGTCGCCGGTGTCCGGTCGGGGCCATTCCACCGACAAACCCTAGAGTATGGGGTGGAAAAATATCTGTATCTATAGATCAGACCGTTGGATCGCCGCTGAAATTTTTTTCACACAGTTTCCGGAGGCTGTTTTTGATGCAGTAGCGTGGAATCGGGACGACACGTCGACGGTGTCCGGTCGGGGCCTTTCCAAACCGACACAGCACCTAATGTAACGGGTGAACATATCCGTATCTAATAGATCCGACCTGTTGGATCGCGCTGAAATTTTTTTCACAAGTTTCCGGAGGCTGTTTTTGATGGGTAGCGTGGAATCGGGACGACACGTCGACGGTGTCCAGTCGCGGCCTTTCCACCGACAAGCCCCTAGGGTAACGGGTGAACATATCTGTATCTATAGATCAGAGACGTTGGATCGCGCTGAAATTTTTTCAACTAGTTTCCGGAGGCTGTTTTTGATGGAGTAGCGTGGAATCGGGTAACATGTCGACGGTGTCCGGTCGGGGCCCTTCCACACCGACAGCCCTACAGAAACTCGTGCTGAAAAGGTCCGTATCTATAGATCAGACAGTTGGATCGCGCAGAAATTTTTTTTTCACGAGTTTCCGGAGGCTGTTTTTTGATGCAGTTGCGTGGAATCGGGACGACACGTCGACGGTGTCCGGTCGGGGCCTTTTCACCGACATCCCTAGAGTAACGGGTGAACATATCCGTATCTGCTAGATCCGACCGTTGGATCGGCGGCGGAAATTTTGTTTCCACAGAGTTTCCGGAGGCTGTTTTTGATGCAGTAGCGTGGAATCGGGAAGACACGTCGACGGTGTCCGGTCGGGGCCCTGTTCCAAACCGACAGCCCTAGAGTAACGGGTGAAGAGGTCAGTATCTGTAGATCCGACCGTTGGATCGCGCTGAAATTTTTTCACAACGAGTTTCCGGAGGCTGTTTTTGATGCAGGAGCGTGGAATCTGACGACACGTCGACGGTGTCCGGTCGGGGCCCTTCCACCGACAGCCCTAGAGTAACAGGGGATGAGGTCCGTATCTGTAGATCCGACGGTTGGATCGCGCTGAAATTTTTATTCACCGAGTTTCCGGAGGCTGTTTTTGATGCAAGTAGCGTGGAATCGGGACCGACACGTCGACGGTGTCCGGCCGGGGCCTTTCCACCGACAGCCCTAGAGTAACAGGGGTGAGAGGTCCGTATCTGTAGATCCGACCGTTTGAATCGCGCTGAAATTTTTTTTCACGAGTTTCGCGGAGGCCTGTTTTTGATGGAGTAGTGGTGAATCGGGACGACAACGTCGACGGTGTCCGGTCGAGGAGCCATTCCACCGACAGCTCCTAGAGTAACGGGTGAACCTCTCTGTAATCTATAGATCAGACAGTTGGATCGCAGCTGAAATTTTTTTCACGCGGTTCCGGAGGCTGTTATTGATGGAGTAGCGTGGAAACGGGAAGACCATGACGACGGTGTTCCCGGTCGGGGCCCTTCCACCGACAGCCCTACAGAAACTGCTGAAAATAGGTCCGGTATATATAGATCAGAGACAGTTTGGATCGCGAACTGAAATTTTTTTCACGAGTTTCCGGAGGCTGTTTTTGATGCAGTAGCGTGGATTTCGGGACGACACGTCGACGGTGTCCGCTCGGAGGCCTTTTCCTCCACCGACCAACAGCCCTAAGGTAACGGGGGAAGAGGATCCGTATCTATAGATCCGACCGTTGGATCGCGCTGAAATTTTTTTCACGAGTTTCCGGAGGCTGTTTTTGATGGAGTAGCGTGGAATCGGGACGACACGTCGACGGTGTCCGGTCGGGGCCTTTCCACCGACAGCCCTAGAGTAACGGGTGAACATATCCGTATCTATAGATCCGACCGTTGGATCGCGCTGAAATTTTTTTCACGAGTTTCCGGAGGCTGTTTTTGATGGAGTAGCGTGGAATCGGGACGACACGTCGACGGTGTCCGGTCGGGGCCTTTCCACCGACAGCCCTAGAGTAACGGGTGAACATATCCGTATCTATAGATCAGACCGTTGGATCGCGCTGAAATTTTTTTCACGAGTTTCCGGAGGCTGTTTTTGATGCAGTAGCGTGGAATCGGGACGACACGTCGACGGTGTCCGGTCGGGGCCTTTCCACCGACAGCCCTAGAGTAACGGGTGAACATATCCGTATCTATAGATCCGACCGTTGGATCGCGCTGAAATTTTTTTCACGAGTTTCCGGAGGCTGTTTTTGATGCAGTAGCGTGGAATCGGGACGACACGTCGACGGTGTCCGGTCGGGGCCTTTCCACCGACAGCCCTAGAGTAACGGGTGAAAATATCCGTATCTATAGATCCGACCGTTGGATCGCGCTGAAATTTTTTTCACGAGTTTCCGGAGGCTGTTTTTGATGCAGTAGCGTGGAATCGGGACGACACGTCGACGGTGTCCGGTCGGGGCCTTTCCACCGACAGCCCTAGAGTAACGGGTGAACATATCCGTATCTATAGATCCGACCGTTGGATCGCGCTGAAATTTTTTTCACGAGTTTCCGGAGGCTGTTTTTGATGCAGTAGCGTGGAATCGGGACGACACGTCGACGGTGTCCGGTCGGGGCCTTTCCACCGACAGCCCTAGAGTAAGGGGTGAAAATATCCGTATCTATAGATCAGACCGTTGGATCGCGCTGAAATTTTTTTCACGAGTTTCCGGAGGCTGTTTTTGATGCAGTAGCGTGGAATCGGGACGACACGTCGACGGTGTCCGGTCGGGGCCTTTCCACCGACAGCCCTAGAGTAACGGGTGAAAATATCCGTATCTATAGATCAGACCGTTGGATCGCGCTGAAATTTTTTTCACGAGTTTCCGGAGGCTGTTTTTGATGGAGTAGCGTGGAATCGGGACGACACGTCGACGGTGTCCGGTCGGGGCCTTTCCACCGACAGCCCTAGAGTAACGGGTGAACATATCCGTATCTATAGATCAGACCGTTGGATCGCGCTGAAATTTTTTTCACGAGTTTCCGGAGGCTGTTTTTGATGCAGTAGCGTGGAATCGGGACGACACGTCGACGGTGTCCGGTCGGGGCCTTTCCACCGACAGCCCTAGAGTAACGGGTGAACATATCTGTATCTATAGATCAGACCGTTGGATCGCGCTGAAATTTTTTTCACGAGTTTCCGGAGGCTGTTTTTGATGGAGTAGCGTGGAATCGGGACGACACGTCGACGGTGTCCGGTCGGGGCCATTCCACCGACAGCCCTAGAGTAACGGGTGAACATATCTGTATCTATAGATCAGACCGTTGGATCGCGCTGAAATTTTTTTCACGAGTTTCCGGAGGCTGTTTTTGATGCAGTAGCGTGGAATCGGGACGACACGTCGACGGTGTCCGGTCGGGGCCTTTCCACCGACAGCCCTAGAGTAACGGGTGAAAATATCCGTATCTATAGATCAGACCGTTGGATCGCGCTGAAATTTTTTTCACGAGTTTCCGGAGGCTGTTTTTGATGCAGTAGCGTGGAATCGGGACGACACGTCGACGGTGTCCGGTCGGGGCCTTTCCACCGACAGCCCTAGAGTAACGGGTGAAAATATCCGTATCTATAGATCAGACCGTTGGATCGCGCTGAAATTTTTTTCACGAGTTTCCGGAGGCTGTTTTTGATGGAGTAGCGTGGAATCGGGACGACACGTCGACGGTGTCCGGTCGGGGCCTTTCCACCGACAGCCCTAGAGTAACGGGTGAAGATATCCGTATCTATAGATCCGACCGTTGGATCGCGCTGAAATTTTTTTCACGAGTTTCCGGAGGCTGTTTTTGATGCAGTAGCGTGGAATCGGGACGACACGTCGACGGTGTCCGGTCGGGGCCTTTCCACCGACAGCCCTAGAGTAACGGGTGAACATATCCGTATCTATAGATCCGACCGTTGGATCGCGCTGAAATTTTTTTCACGAGTTTCCGGAGGCTGTTTTTGATGCAGTAGCGTGGAATCGGGACGACACGTCGACGGTGTCCGGTCGGGGCCTTTCCACCGACAGCCCTAGAGTAACGGGTGAACATATCCGTATCTATAGATCCGACCGTTGGATCGCGCTGAAATTTTTTTCACGAGTTTCCGGAGGCTGTTTTTGATGCAGTAGCGTGGAATCGGGACGACACGTCGACGGTGTCCGGTCGGGGCCTTTCCACCGACAGCCCTAGAGTAACGGGGAAGAGGTCCGTATCTATAGATCCGACCGTTGGATCGCGCTGAAATTTTTTTCACGAGTTTCCGGAGGCTGTTTTTGATGCAGTAGCGTGGAATCGGGACGACACGTCGACGGTGTCCGGTCGGGGCCTTTCCACCGACAGCCCTAGAGTAACGGGTGAATATCCGTATCTATAGATCCGACCGTTGGATCGCGCTGAAATTTTTTTCACGAGTTTCCGGAGGCTGTTTTTGATGGAGTAGCGTGGAATCGGGACGACACGTCGACGGTGTCCGGTCGGGCCTTTCCACCGACAGCCCTAGAGTAACGGGTGAAAATATCTGTATCTATAGATCAGACCGTTGGATCGCGCTGAAATTTTTTTCACGAGTTTCCGGAGGCTGTTTTTGATGGAGTAGCGTGGAATCGGGACGACACGTCGACGGTGTCCGGTCGGGGCCTTTCCACCGACAGCCCTAGAGTAACGGTGAAATATCCGTATCTATAGATCAGACCGTTGGATCGCGCTGAAATTTTTTTCACGAGTTTCCGGAGGCTGTTTTTGATGCAGTAGCGTGGAATCGGGACGACACGTCGACGGTGTCCGGTCGGGGCCTTCCACCGACAGCCCTAGAGTAACGGGTGAAAATATCCGTATCTATAGATCAGACCGTTGGATCGCGCTGAAATTTTTTTCACGAGTTTCCGGAGGCTGTTTTTGATGCAGTAGCGTGGAATCGGGACGACACGTCGACGGTGTCCGGTCGGGGCCTTTCCACCGACAGCCCTAGAGTAAGGGGTGAAAATATCCGTATCTATAGATCAGACCGTTGGATCGCGCTGAAATTTTTTTCACGAGTTTCCGGAGGCTGTTTTTGATGGAGTAGCGTGGAATCGGGACGACACGTCGACGGTGTCCGGTCGGGGCTTTCCACCGACAGCCCTAGAGTAACGGGTGAAAATATCCGTATCTATAGATCCGACCGTTGGATCGCGCTGAAATTTTTTTCACGAGTTTCCGGAGGCTGTTTTTGATGCAGTAGCGTGGAATCGGGACGACACGTCGACGGTGTCCGGTCGGGGCCTTTCCACCGACAGCCCTAGAGTAACGGGAACATATCCGTATCTATAGATCCGACCGTTGGATCGCGCTGAAATTTTTTTCACGAGTTTCCGGAGGCTGTTTTTGATGCAGTAGCGTGGAATCGGGACGACACGTCGACGGTGTCCGGTCGGGGCCTTTCCACCGACAGCCCTAGAGTAACGGGGGAAAGGTCCGTATCTATAGATCCGACCGTTGGATCGCGCTGAAATTTTTTTCACGAGTTTCCGGAGGCTGTTTTTGATGCAGTAGCGTGGAATCGGGACGACACGTCGACGGTGTCCGGTCGGGGCCTTTCCACCGACAGCCCTAGAGTAACGGGTGAAGAGGTCCGTATCTATAGATCCGACCGTTGGATCGCGCTGAAATTTTTTTCACGAGTTTCCGGAGGCTGTTTTTGATGCAGTAGCGTGGAATCGGGACGACACGTCGACGGTGTCCGGTCGGGGCCTTTCCACCGACAGCCCTAGAGTAACGGGTGAAGATATCCGTATCTATAGATCCGACCGTTGGATCGCGCTGAAATTTTTTTCACGAGTTTCCGGAGGCTGTTTTTGATGGAGTAGCGTGGAATCGGGACGACACGTCGACGGTGTCCGGTCGGGGCCTTTCCACCGACAGCCCTAGAGTAAGGGTGAAAATATCCGTATCTATAGATCAGACCGTTGGATCGCGCTGAAATTTTTTTCACGAGTTTCCGGAGGCTGTTTTTGATGGAGTAGCGTGGAATCGGGACGACACGTCGACGGTGTCCGGTCGGGGCCTTTCCACCGACAGCCCTAGAGTAACGGGTGAAAATATCCGTATCTATAGATCAGACCGTTGGATCGCGCTGAAATTTTTTTCACGAGTTTCCGGAGGCTGTTTTTGATGGAGTAGCGTGGAATCGGGACGACACGTCGACGGTGTCCGTCGGGGCCTTTCCACCGACAGCCCTAGAGTAACGGTGAAAAGGTCCGTATCTATAGATCAGACAGTTGGATCGCGCTGAAATTTTTTCACGAGTTTCCGGAGGCTGTTTTTGATGCAGTAGCGTGGAATCGGGACGACACGTCGACGGTGTCCGGTCGGGGCCTTTCCACCGACAGCCCTAGAGTAACGGGTGAAAATATCCGTATCTATAGATCAGACCGTTGGATCGCGCTGAAATTTTTTTCACGAGTTTCCGGAGGCTGTTTTTGATGGAGTAGCGTGGAATCGGGACGACACGTCGACGGTGTCCGGTCGGGGCCTTTCCACCGACAGCCCTAGAGTAACGGGGAAGATATCCGTATCTATAGATCCGACCGTTGGATCGCGCTGAAATTTTTTTCACGAGTTTCCGGAGGCTGTTTTTGATGCAGTAGCGTGGAATCGGGACGACACGTCGACGGTGTCCGGTCGGGGCCTTTCCACCGACAGCCCTAGAGTAACGGGGAAGATATCCGTATCTATAGATCCGACCGTTGGATCGCGCTGAAATTTTTTTCACGAGTTTCCGGAGGCTGTTTTTGATGGAGTAGCGTGGAATCGGGACGACACGTCGACGGTGTCCGGTCGGGGCCTTTCCACCGACAGCCCTAGAGTAACGGGGGAAGAGGTCCGTATCTATAGATCCGACCGTTGGATCGCGCTGAAATTTTTTTCACGAGTTTCCGGAGGCTGTTTTTGATGGAGTAGCGTGGAATCGGGACGACACGTCGACGGTGTCCGGTCGGGCCTTTCCACCGACAGCCCTAGAGTAACGGGGGAAGAGGTCCGTATCTATAGATCCGACCGTTGGATCGCGCTGAAATTTTTTTCACGAGTTTCCGGAGGCTGTTTTTGATGCAGTAGCGTGGAATCGGGACGACACGTCGACGGTGTCCGGTCGGGGCCTTTCCACCGACAGCCCTAGAGTAACGGGTGAACAGGTCCGTATCTATAGATCCGACCGTTGGATCGCGCTGAAATTTTTTTCACGAGTTTCCGGAGGCTGTTTTTGATGGAGTAGCGCGGAATCGGGACGACACGTCGACGGTGTCCGGTCGGGGCCTTTCCACCGACAGCCCTAGAGTAACGGGTGAAAATATCTGTATCTATAGATCAGACCGTTGGATCGCGCTGAAATTTTTTTCACGAGTTTCCGGAGGCTGTTTTTGATGCAGTAGCGTGGAATCGGGACGACACGTCGACGGTGTCCGGTCGGGGCCTTTCCACCGACAGCCCTAGAGTAACGGGTGAAAATATCCGTATCTATAGATCAGACCGTTGGATCGCGCTGAAATTTTTTTCACGAGTTTCCGAGGCTTTTTTGATGGAGTAGCGTGGAATCGGGACGACACGTCGACGGTGTCCGGTCGGGGCCTTTCCACCGACAGCCCTAGAGTAACGGTGAAAATATCCGTATCTATAGATCAGACCGTTGGATCGCGCTGAAATTTTTTTCACGAGTTTCCGGAGGCTGTTTTTGATGCAGTAGCGTGGAATCGGGACGACACGTCGACGGTGTCCCCG
>CM055346.1:59547025-59557108 GCA_029228515.1 Populus alba x Populus x berolinensis
AAAAAAAGTAGTAGGATCTCTGTTTCTGAAAGTTGATTAATAGTTTAAATGTTTTGAAATTTTAAAAATAATTTTTGAAGAAAAGTAAGTAGTATCTCTGTTTCTTATACTTGAAAGATAGTTTAAATTTTTGAAATTTTAAAAAATAATTAAAAAAAAGTAAGTAGGATCTCTGTTGCTGATACTTAAAGATAGTTTAAATGTTTTAAAATTATGAAAATAATTTTATTAAAAAAATAAGTACGATCTCTGTTTCTGATAGTTGATTGATAGTTTAAATGTTTTGAAATTTTAAAAATAATTTTTTAAAAAAGTAAGTAGGATCTCTGTTTCTGATACTTGAAAGATAGTTTCAACGTTTTCAAATTTTAAAAATAATTTTTTTTAAAAAAAAATAAGTAATCTCTGTTTCTATTACTTGGAAGATAGTTTAAATGTTTTCAATTATAAAAATATTTTTTCAAAAAAAAGTAAGTAGGATCTCTATTTCTGATACTTTGAAGATAGTTTAAATGTTTGAAATTTTGAAAATAATTTTTTTAAAAAAGTAAGTAGGATCTCTGTTTCTCATACTTTAAAGATAGTTTTAATGTTTTCAAGTTTTAAAAATAATTTTTTAGAAAAAGTAAGTAGGATCTCTGTTGCTGATACTTGAAAGATTGTTTAAACGTTTTAAAATATGAAAATAATTTTTTTACAAAAATAAGTAAGATCTCTATTTCTGATAGTTGATTGTTAGTTTAAATGTTTTGAAATTTTAAAAATAATTTTTTAAGAAAAGTTAGTAAGATCTTTATTTCTGATACTTGGAAGATAGTTCTAATTTTTGAAATTTTAAAAATAAATTGTTTTTAAAAAAAGTAAGTAGGATCTCTGTTTCTGATACTTGGAAGATAGTTTAAATGTTTTCAAATTTTAAAAATAATTTTTTTAAAAAAGAAAGTAGGAATCTCTGTTTCTCATACTTGAAAGATAGATTGAATGTTCTCAAATTATAAAAATAATTTTTTAAAAAAACTTAGTAGAATCTCTATTGCTGATACTTGAAAGATAGTTTAAATGTTTTAAAATTATGAAAATAATTTTATTAAAAATTAGTAGGATCTATGTTTCTGATAGTTGATTGATAGTTTAAATGTTTTGAAATTTTAAAAATAATTTTTTAAAGAAAAGTAAGTAGAATCTCTGTTTCTCATACTTGAAAGATAGATTGAATGTTCTCAAATTATAAAATAATTTTTTTAAAAAAACTTAGTAGAATCTCTGTTGCTGATACTTGAAAGATAGTTTAAATGTTTTCAAATTATAAAAATATTTTTTAAAAAAAAAAGTAAGTAGGATCTCTATTTCTGATACTTTGAAGATAGTTTAAATGTTTGAAAATTTTGAAAATAATTTTTTTAAAAAGTAAGTAGGATCTCTGTTTCTCATACTTTAAAGATAGTTTTAATGTTTTCAAGTTTTAAAAATAATTTTTTAGAAAAAGTAAGTAGGATCTCTGTTGCTGATACTTGAAAGATTGTTTAAACGTTTTAAAATTATGAAAATAATTTTTTTACAAAATAAGTAGATCTCTATTTCTGATAGTTGATTGTTAGTTTAAATGTTTTGAAATTTTAAAAATAATTTTTTAAGAAAAGTTAGTAAGATCTCTATTTCTGATACTTGGAAGATAGTTTTAATTTTTGAAATTTTAAAAATAAATTTTTTTTAAAAAAAGTAAGTAGGATCTCTGTTTGTGATACTTGGAAAATGGTTTAAATGTTTTCAAATTTTAAAAATAATTTTTTAAAAAAAAAGTAGGTAGGATCTCTGTTTCTGAAAGTTGATTAATAGTTTAAATGTTTTGAAATTTTAAAAATATTTTTTGAAGAAAAGTAAGTAGTATCTCAGTTTCTTATACTTGAAAGATAGTTTAAATTTTTGAAATTTTAAAAATAATTTAAAAAAAAAAAGTAAGTAGGATCTCTGTTGCCATACTTAAAAGATAGTTTAAATGTTTTAAAATTATGAAAATAATTTTATTAAAAAAATAAGTACGATCTCTGTTTCTGATAGTTGATTGATAGTTTAAATGTTTTGAAATTTTAAAAATATTTTTTTAAAAAAAGTAAGTAGGATCTCTGTTTCTGATACTTGAAAGATAGTTTCAACGTTTTCAAATTTTAAAAATAATTTTTTTTAAACAAAAATAAGTAATCTCTGTTTCTATTACTTGGAAGATAGTTTAAATGTTTTCAAATTATAAAAATATTTTTTCAAAAAAAGTAAGTAGGATCTCTATTTCTGATACTTTGAAGATAGTTTAAATGTTTGAAAATTTTGAAAATAATTTTTTTAAAAAAGTAAGTAGGATCTCTGTTTCTCATACTTTAAAGATAGTTTTAATGTTTTCAAGTTTTAAAAATAATTTTTTAGAAAAAGTAAGTAGGATCTCTGTTGCTGATACTTGAAAGATTGTTTAAACGTTTTAAAATTATGAAAATAATTTTTTACAAAAATAAGTAGGATCTCTATTTCTGATAGTTGATTGTTAGTTTAAATGTTTTGAAATTTTAAAAATAATTTTTTAAGAAAAGTTAGTAAGATCTTTATTTCTGATACTTGGAAGATAGTTTAATTTTTGAAATTTTAAAATAAATTGTTTTTAAAAAAGTAAGTAGGATCTCTGTTTCTGATACTTGGAAGATAGTTTAAATGTTTTCAAATTTTAAAAATAATTTTTTAAAAAAGAAAGTAGAATCTCTGTTTCTCATACTTGAAAGATAGATTGAATGTTCTCAAATTATAAAAATAATTTTTTAAAAAACTTAGTAGAATCTCTATTGCTGATACTTGAAAGATAGTTTAAATGTTTTAAAATTATGAAAATAATTTTATTAAAAAATTAAGTAGGATCTATGTTTCTGATAGTTGATTGATAGTTTAAATGTTTTGAAATTTTAAAAATAATTTTTTAAGAAAAGTAAGTAGAATCTCTGTTTCTCATACTTGAAAGATAGATTGAATGTTCTCAAATTATAAAAATAATTTTTTAAAAAAAACTTAGTAGATCTCTGTTGCTGATACTTGAAAGATAGTTTAAATGTTTTCAAATTATAAAAATATTTTTCAAAAAAAAGTAAGTAGGATCTCTATTTCTGATACTTTGAAGATAGTTTAAATGTTTGAAAATTTGAAAATAATTTTTTTAAAAAAGTAAGTAGGATCTCTGTTTCTCATACTTTAAAGATAGTTTTAATGTTTTCAAGTTTTAAAAATAATTTTTTAGAAAAAGTAAGTAGGATCTCTGTTGCTGATACTTGAAAGATTGTTTAAACGTTTTAAAATTATGAAAATAATTTTTTTACAAAAATAAGTAAGATCTCTATTTCTGATAGTTGATTGTTAGTTTAAATGTTTTGAAATTTTAAAATAATTTTTTAAGAAAAGTTAGTAAGATCTCTATTTCTGATACTTGGAAGATAGTTTTAATTTTTGAAATTTTAAAAATAAATTTTTTAAAAAAAAAGTAAGTAGGATCTCTGTTTGTGATACTTGGAAAATGGTTTAAATGTTTTCAAATTTTAAAAATAATTTTTTTAAAAAAAGTAGTAGGATCTCTGTTTCTGAAAGTTGATTAATAGTTTAAATGTTTTGAAATTTTAAAAATAATTTTTGAAGAAAAGTAAGTAGTATCTCAGTTTCTTATACTTGAAAGATAGTTTAAATTTTTGAAATTTTAAAATAATTTAAAAACAAAAAGTAAGTAGGATCTCTGTTGCTCATACTTAAAAGATAGTTTAAATGTTTTAAAATTATAAAAATAATTTTATTAAAAAAAATAAGTACGATCTCTGTTTCTGATAGTTGATTGATAGTTTAAATGTTTTGAAATTTTAAAAATAATTTTTTAAAAAAAGTAAGGAGGATCTATGTTTCTAATACTTGAAAGATAGTTTCAACGTTTTCAAATTTTAAAAATAATTTTTTTAAAAACAAAAATAAGTAATCTCTGTTTCTATTACTTGGAAGATAGTTTAAATGTTTTCAAATTATAAAAATATTTTTTTTTTAAAAAAAGTAAGTAGGATCTCTATTTCTGATACTTTGAAGATAGTTTAAATGTTTGAAAATTATGAAAATAATTTTATTAAAAAATTAAGTAGGATCTCTGTTTCTCATACTTTAAAGATAGTTTTAATGTTTTCAAGTTTTAAAAATAATTTTTTAGAAAAAGTAAGTAGGATCTCTGTTGCTGATACTTGAAAGATTGTTTAAATGTTTTAAAATTATGAAAATTTTTTTTTTTCAAAAATAAGTAGGATCTCTATTTCTGATAATTGATTGTTAGTTTAAATGTTTTGAAATTTTAAAAATATTTTTTAAAAAAAGTTAGTAAGATCTTTGTTGCTGATACTTGGAAGAATAGTTTTAATTTTTGAAATTTTAAAAATAATTTTTTTTAAAAAAAGTACGTCAGATCTCTGTTTCTGATACTTGGAAGATAGTTTATATGTTTTCATTTTTAAAAAAAATTTTTTAAAAAAAGAAAGTAGAATCTCTGTTTCTCATACTTGAAAGATAGTTTAAATGTTTTCAAATTATAAAAATAATTTTTAAAAAAACTTAGTAGGATCTCTGTTGCTGATACTTGAAAGATAGTTTAAATGTTTTAAAATTATGAAAATAATTTTATTAAAAAAATAAGTAGGATCTCTGTTTCTGATAGTTGATTGATAGTTTAAATGTTTTGAAATTTTAAAAATAATTTTTTAAAAAAAGTAAGGAGGATCTCTGTTTCTGATACTTGAAAGATAGTTTCAACGTTTTCAAATTTTAAAAATAATTTTTTTAAAAAAAATAAGTAATCTCTGTTTCTATTACTTGGAAGATAGTTTAAATGTTTTCAAATTATGAAAATATTTTTTCAAAAAAAAGTAAGTAGATCTCTATTTCTGATACTTTGAAGATAGTTTAAATGTTTGAAAATTATGAAAATAATTTTATTAAAAAATTAAGTAGGATCTCTGTTTCTCATACTTTAAAGATAGTTTTAATGTTTTCAAGTTTTAAAAATATTTTTTTAGAAAAAGTAAGTAGGATCTCTGTTGCTGATACTTGAAAGATTGTTTAAATGTTTTAAAATTATGAAAATTTTTTTTTTTCAAAAATAAGTAGGATCTCTATTTCTGATAATTGATTGTTAGTTTAAATGTTTTGAAATTTTAAAAATATTTTTTTAAGAAAAGTTAGTAAGATCTTTGTTTCTGATACTTGGAAGATAGTTTTAATTTTTGAAATTTTAAAAATAAATTTTTTTTAAAAAAAGTAAGTAGGATCTCTGTTTCTGATACTTGGAAGATAGTTTAAATGTTTTCAATTTTTTAAAAAAAAATTTTTAAAAAAGAAAGTAGAATCTCTGTTTCTCATACTTGAAAGATAGATTGAATGTTTTCAAATTATAAAAATAATTTTTTAAAAAAACTTAGTAGGATCTCTGTTGCTGATACTTGAAAGATAGTTTAAATGTTTTAAAATTATGAAAATAATTTTATTAAAAAATTAAGTAGGATCTATGTTTCTGATAGTTGATTGATAGTTTAAATGTTTTGAAATTTTAAAAATAATTTTTTAAGAAAAGTAAGTAGGATCTATGTTTCTAATACTTGAAAGATAGTTTCAATGTTTTCAAATTATAAAAATAATTTTTAAAAAAAAATGTAGGATCTCTGTTGCTGTTTACTTGAAAGATATTTTAAATGTTTTCAAATTATAAAAATTTTTTCCAAAAAAAAGTAAGTAGGATCTCTGTTTCTGATACTTTGAAGATAGTTTAAATGTTTGAAAATTATTGAAAATAATTTTATTAAAAAATTAATAGGATCTCTGTTTCTGATAGTTGATTGATAGTTTAAATGTTTTGAAATTTTAAAAATAATTTTTTAGAAAAAGTAAGCAGGATCTATGTTTCTAATACTTGAAAGATAGTTTAAATGTTTTCAAATTTTAAAAATAATTTTTTTACAAAAATAAGTAAGATCTCGGTTTCTATTACTTGGAAGATAGTTTAAATGTTTTCAAATTATAAAAATAATTTTTTAAAAAAGTAAGTAGGATCTCTATTTCTGATACTTTGAAGATAGTTTTAATTTTTCAAAATTTGAAAATAATTTTTTTACAAAAATTAACTAGGATCTCTGTTTCTGATACTTGAAAGATAGTCTAAATGTTTTTCAAATTTTAAAAAAAACTTTTTTCAAAAAATGTAAGTAGGATCTCTGTTTCTGATACTTGGGAAGTTAGTTTAAATGTTTTGAAATTTTAAAAATAATTTTTTAAGAAAATTTAGTAGGATCTCTGTTTCTGCTACTTGAAAGATAGTTTAAATGTTTTAAAATTATAAAAATAATTAAAAACAAAAAGTAAGTAGGATCTCTGTTACTCATACTTGAAAGATAGTTTAAATGTTTTAAAATTATGAAAATAATTGTTTAAAAAATAAGTAAGATCTCTGTTTCTGATAGTGGATTAAATAGTTCAAATGTTTTGAAATTTTAAAAATAATTTTTTAAAAAAAGTAAGTAGGATCTCTGTTTCTGATACTTGAAAGATAGTTTCAATGTTTTGAAATTTTAAAAATAATTTTTTTTAAAAAAAAAAAGTAAGTAGGATCTTTGTTACTCATACTTAAAAGATAGTTTAAGATGTTTTAAAATTATGAAAATAATTTTTTAAAAAAATAAGTAGGATCTCTGTTTCTGATACTTGAAAGATAGTTTAAATGTTTTGAAAATT
The DNA here is from genome assembly GCA_029228515.1 of Populus alba x Populus x berolinensis. Lineage (NCBI taxonomy): Eukaryota > Viridiplantae > Streptophyta > Magnoliopsida > Malpighiales > Salicaceae > Populus > Populus alba x Populus x berolinensis. Next base: position 59,553,803 of record CM055346.1, read on the forward strand.
TTAAAAATAATTTTTTAAAAAAAGTAAGTAGGATCTCTGTTTCTGATACTTGAAAGATAGTTTCAATGTTTTCAAATTTTAAAAATAATTTTTTTAAAAAAGTAAGTAGGATCTCTGTTTCTAATACTTGAAAGATAGTTTAAATGTTTTCAAATTATAAAAATAATTTTTTTAAAAAAAGTAAGTAGGATCTCTGTTTCTAGATAGTTGAAAGATAGTTTAAATGTTTTGAAAATTTAAAAATAATTTTTTAAAAAAAGTAAGTTATATCTCTGTTTCTGATACTTGGAAGATAGTTCAAATGTTTTGAAATTTTAAAAATAAGTTTTTTTAAAAAAAGTAAAAAGTAAGGATCTATGTTCTCTGATACTTGAGAAGATAGTTTAAATGTTTATTTCAATATTTTAAAAAATAATTTTTTTAAAAAGAGCGAAGTAGGATCTCTGTTTCTGATTACTTGAAAGATAGTTTAAAATGTTTTCAAATTCAAAAATATATTTTTTTAAAAAAGTTAGTAGGATCTCTGTCGCTGAATACTCTTGGAAAGAGATAGTTTAAATGTTTCAAAATTATAAAAATAAATATTTGCAAAAAGTAAGTAGGATCTGTGTTACTGATAGACTTTGAAAGCATAGTTAGAAATGTTTTCAAATTATGAAAACTAATTTGTTTACAAAAAATAAGTTGAATCTCTGTTTCTGATACTTGATATTTATAGATTCAATTTTATTGAAATTTTAAAAATAAGTTTTTAATAAAAGTGAGTAGGATCTCTGTTTCTGATACTTGGAAGATAGTTTAAATGTTTTCAAATTATAAAAAAATTTTTTCAAAAAAAAGTAAGTAGGATCTCTATTTCTGATACTTTGAAGATATGTTTAAATGTTTGAAAATATTGAAAAATAAAATTTTTGTTAAAAAAGAGGTAAAGTAGGATCTCTGTTTCTCACATACTTTAAAGATAGTTTTTAAATGTTTTCAAATTTTAAAAATAATTTTTAAAGAAAAAAGTAAGTAGAGATCGTCTTGTTGCTAGATAGACTTGAAAGATAGTCTAAATGTTTTCAGATGATTAAAATAAATTTTTACAAAGAGTAAGTAGATCTGTGTTACTAACTTGAAAATAGTTTAAACGTTTTAAGAATTATGAAAATAATTTTTTTACAAAAATACGTGGGATCGTCAATTTCTGATAGTTGATTGTTATTTAAATGTTTATTGAAATTTTAAAAATAAGTTTTTTTAAGAAAAAGTTAGTAAGATCTCTCTTTCCTGATACTTGGAAGATAGTTCAAAATGTTAGGAAATTTTAAAAAATAATTTTTTTTAAAAAAAGTAAATGATGATCAGCATGTTATCTAGATACAGACTTGGAAAGATAGGTTTAAAAATGTTTTCAAATTTTAAAAATAATTTTTTATAAAAGTAAAGTAAGTAGAATCTCTGTTTCTCATACTTAAAAGATAGATTTAAATGTTTTCAAATATTAAAAAAAATTTTTTTTAAAAAAAAATTAAAATAGGATCTCTGTTGCTGATACTTGAAAGATAGTCTTAAATGTTTTCAAATTATAAAAATAATTAAAAACAAAGAGTAAGTAGGAATCTGTGTTGCTGATACTTGAAAGATAGTTTAAATGTTTTAAAATTATGAAAATAATTTTATTAAAAACTTAAGTAGGATCTATGTTTCTGATAGTTGATTGATAGTTTAAATGTTTTGAAATTTTAAAAATAATTTTTTATAAAAAGTAAGTAGGATCTCTGTTTCTGATACTTGAAAGATAGATTGAATGTTCTCAAATTATAAAAATAATTTTTTAAAAAAAAATTAGAAATTTCTGTTGTGATTACTTGAAAGATATTTTAAATGTTTTCAAATTATAAAAATATTTTTTCAAAAAAAAGTAAGTAGGATCTCTATTTCTGATACTTTGAAGATAGTTTAAATGTTTGAAAATTTTGAAAATAATTTTTTTAAAAAAGTAAGTAGGATCTCTGTTTCTCATACTTTAAAGATAGTTTTAATGTTTTCAAGTTTTAAAAATAATTTTTTAGAAAAAGTAAGTAGGATCTCTGTTGCAGATACTTGAAAGATAGTTTAAACGTTTTAAAATTATGAAAATAATTTTTTTACAAAAATAAGTAGGATCTCTATTTCTGATAGTTGATTGATAGTTTAAATGTTTTGAAATTTTAAAAAATAATTTTTTAAGAAAAGTTAGTAAGATCTTTCTTTCTGATACTTGGAAGATAGTTTTAATTTTTGAAATTTTAAAAATAAATTGTTTTTAAAAAAAGTAAGTAGGATCTCTGTTTCTGATACTTGGAAGATAGTTTAAATGTTTTCAAATTTTAAAAATAATTTTTTTAAAAAAGAAAGTAGAATCTCTGTTTCTCATACTTGAAAGATAGATTGAATGTTTTCAAATTATAAAAATAATTTTAAAAAAAAACTTAGTAGGATCTCTGTTGCTGATACTTGAAAGATAGTTTAAATGTTTTAAAATTATGAAAATAATTTTATTAAAAAATTAAGTAGGATCTATGTTTCTGATAGTTGATTGATAGTTTAAATGTTTTGAAATTTTAAAAATAATTTTTTAAGAAAAGTAAGGAGGATCTATGTTTCTAATACTTGAAAGATAGTTTCAACGTTTTCAAATTTTAAAAATAATTATTTTAAAAAAAAATAAGTAATCTCTGTTTCTATTACTTGGAAGATAGTTTAAATGTTTTCAAATTATAAAAATAGTTTTTCAAAAAAAAGTAAGTAGGATCTCTATTTCTGATACTTTGAAGATAGTTTAAATGTTTGAAAATTATGAAAATAATTTTATTAAAAAATTAAGTAGGATCTCTGTTTCTCATACTTTAAAGATAGTTTTAATGTTTTCAAGTTTTAAAAATATTTTTTTAGAAAAAGTAAGTAGGATCTCTGTTGCTGATACTTGAAAGATTGTTTAAATGTTTTAAAATTATGAAAATAATTTTTTTTCAAAAATAAGTAGGATCTCTATTTCTGATAATTGATTGTTAGTTTAATGTTTTGAAATTTTAAAAATATTTTTTTAAGAAAAGTTAGTAAGATCTTTGTTTCTGATACTTGGAAGATAGTTTTAATTTTTGAAATTTTAAAAATAAATTTTTTTTAAAAAAAGTAAGTAGGATCTCTATTTCTGATACTTGGAAGATAGTTTAAATGTTTTCAAATTTTAAAAATAATTTTTTTAAAAAAGAAAGTAGAATCTCTGTTTCTCATACTTGAAAGATAGATTGAATGTTTTCAAATTATAAAAATAATTTT
>CM055346.1:59562697-59583016 GCA_029228515.1 Populus alba x Populus x berolinensis
CATTCCGACTTCGATGCCCCGGTTGCCGAAATTCAGTTGCCTTTGAATTTCGGGTGATGCCTCTTGAGCATGTATGCTTCTGCTACTTGTTCTACATCAGACTTCTTCCGCAAACGGCGAAACGATTTGACTCGTTGAGTTTCGCAGCATTCCGACTTTGATGCCCCGGTTGCCGAAATCCAGTTGCCTTTGAATTTCGCGTGATCCCTCTTGAGCATGTAAGCTTCTGCTACTTGTTCTACTTCAGACTTCCTCCGCAAACGGTGAAACGCTTTGACTCGTTGAGTTTTGCGGCATTCCGCCTTTGATGCCCCGGTTGCTGAAATCCAGTTGCCTTTGAATTTCGGGTGCTCCCCCTTGAGCATGTATGCTTCTCCTACTTGTTCTACATCGGACTTCCTCTGCAAACGGCGAAACGATTTGACTCGTTGAGTTCTGCGGCATTCCGCCTTCGATGCCCCGGTTGCCGAAAGCCAGTTGCCTTTGAATTTCGGGTGATCCCTCTTGAGCATATAAGCTTCTGCTACTTGTTCTACTTCAGACTTCTTCCGCAAACGGCGAAACTATTTGACTCGGTGAGTTTCGCGGCATTCCGACTTCGATGCCCCGGTTGCCGAAAGCCAGTTGCCTTTGAATTTCGAGTGATCCCTCTTGAGCTTGTATGCTTCTGCTACTTGTTCTACATCAGAATTCTTCCGCAAACGGCGAAACGATTTGACTCGGTGAGTTTCGCGGCATTCCGACTTCGATGCCCCGGTTGCCGAAATTCAGTTGCCTTTGAATTTCGGGTGATCCCTCTTGAGCATGTATGCTTCTGCTACTTGTTCTACATCAGACTTCTTCCGCAAACGGCGAAACGCTTTGACTCGGTGAGTTTCGCGGCATTCCGACTTCGATGCCCCGGTTGCCGAAATTCAGTTGCCTTTGAATTTCGGGTGATCCCTCTTGAGCATGTATGCTTCTGCTACTTGTTCTACATCAGACTTCTTCCGCAAACGCGAAACGCTTTGACTCGGTGAGTTTCGCGGCATTCCGACTTCGATGCCCCGGTTGCCAAATTCAGTTGCCTTTGAATTTCGGGTGATCCCTCTTGAGCATGTATGCTTCTGCTACTTGTTCTACATCAGACTTCTTCCGCAAACGGCGAAACGCTTTGACTCGGTGAGTTTCGCAGCATTCCGACTTCGATGCCCCGGTTGCCGAAATTCAGTTGCCTTTGAATTTCGGGTGATCCCTCTTGAGCATGTATGCTTCTGCTACTTGTTCTACATCAGACTTCTTCCGCAAACGGCGAAACGCTTTGACTCGGTGAGTTTTGCGGCATTCCGACTTCGATGCCCCGGTTGCCGAAATTCAGTTGCCTTTGAATTTCGGGTGATCCCTCTTGAGCATGTATGCTTCTGCTACTTGTTCTACATCAGACTTCTTCCGCAAACGGCGAAACGCTTTGACTCGGTGAGTTTCGCGGCATTCCGACTTCGATGCCCCGGTTGCCGAAATTCAGTTGCCTTTGAATTTCGGGTGATCCCTCTTGAGCATGTATGCTTCTGCTACTTGTTCTACATCAGACTTCTTCCGCAAACGGCGAAACGCTTTGACTCGGTGAGTTTCGCGGCATTCCGACTTCGATGCCCCGGTTGCCGAAATTCAGTTGCCTTTGAATTTCGGGGATCCCTCTTGAGCATGTATGCTTCTGCTACTTGTTCTACATCAGACTTCTTCCGCAAACGGCGAAACGCTTTGACTCGGTGAGTTTCGCGGCATTCCGACTTCGATGCCCCGGTTGCCGAAATTCAGTTGCCTTTGAATTTCGAGTGATCCCTCTTGAGCATGTATGCTTCTGCTACTTGTTCTACATCAGACTTCTTCCGCAAACGGCGAAACGCTTTGACTAGGTGAGTTTCGCGGCATTCCGACTTCGATGCCCTGGTTGCCGAAATTCAGTTGCCTTTGAATTTCGGGTGATCCCTCTTGAGCATGTATGCTTCTGCTACTTGTTCTACATCAGTCTTCTTCCGCAAACGGCGAAACGCTTTGACTCGGTGAGTTTCGCGGCATTCCGCCTTCGATGCCCCGGTTGCCGAAATTCAGTTGCCTTTGAATTTTGGGTGATCCCTCTTGAGCATGTATGCTTCTGCTACTTGTTCTACATCAGACTTCTTCCGCAAACGGCGAAACGCTTTGACTCGGTGAGTTTCGCGGCATTCCGACTTCGATGCCCCGGTTGCTGAAATTCAGTTGCCTTTGAATTTCGGGTGATCCCTCTTGAGCATGTATGCTTCTGCTACTTGTTCTACATCAGACTTCTTCCGCAAATGGCGAAACGCTTTGACTCGGTGAGTTTCGCGGCATTCCGACTTCGATGCCCCGGTTGCCGAAATCCAGTTGCCTTTGAATTTCGGGTGATCCCTCTTGAGCATGTATGCTTCTGCTACTTGTTCTACATCAGACTTCTTCCGCAAACGGCGAAACGCTTTGACTAGGTGAGTTTCGCAGCATTCCGACTTCGATGCACCGGTTGCCGAAATCCAGTTGCCTTTGAATTTCGGGTGATCCCTCTTGAGCATGTAAGCTTCTGCTACTTGTTCTACTTCAGACTTCTTCCGCGAACGGCGAAACGATTTGACTCATGAGTTTCGCGGCATTCCGACTTCGATGCCCTGGTTGCCGAAATCCAGTTGCCTTTGATTTTCAGATGATCCCTCTTGAGCTTGTATGCTTCTGTTACTTGTTCTACATCAGTCTTCTTCCGCAAACGGCGAAACGCTTTGACTCGTTGAGTTTTGCGGCATTCCGCCTTCGATGCCCCGGTTGCCGAAATCCAGTTGCCTTTGAATTTTGGGTGATCCCTCTTGAGCATGTATGCTTCTGCTACTTGTTCTACATCAAACTTCTTCCACAAACGGCGAAACGATTTAACTCGGTGAGTTTCGCTGCTGACACGACCAAAAGCTTGATGTCTTCTCCCAAGTGCAGGAGTGTCGAAGTAATAAATAACCCGGCAAGACCGGGGTCGAACCACAGAGAGGTTAATTGTATAAATTATAAATAACAACACAACAACAATAACAACAACACTAACAATAACAATAATAACAACAATAATAGTAGTAGTAATAAGAATATTAATAGTAATAATAATAATACTCAGTACGTGGCGTTGTTATACCTGAGAATGATCTAAAAGATCGGGTCACAGGTTTCCAGCCTATATACTGAGTTTATGAACAGATAATAATAATAACAACAACAACAATAATAAAGAAGAGAAGGAAGAAATTAATGAGAACTTTGAGTTGGAAGATTAATGTAAGGATTAAACAACGATAAAAATAAATGTCAAGGTTAGAGGATCCACTAATGGTACTTCAAACAAGTATAGTATAAACTCTTATTACTCAATTGGAAACCACACATAAAGGAGGTTCCAATTAGATTTATAAATTGTTAACATGATTACATTAGTTATCTTATTCGAATAAAACTAATACTTGTAAAATGTTGGCAGGCATTCATGATTATAACTTATGTTTAACAACAAATCAAGTTCCTTTCATAGCTCAGGTGTCGGTTATACCATACAGTATGGGCTATGAAAGTGCCAAGTATTTGTTGTACCAAGTGTTATACAACATTAATCTAGATTAACCATTTAACAAGCAAAGTATTAAAAGTGAACAAGATAACAAATATAAAACACGTTAGTATCCAACGTTAAGGTCCATGTTAAGTTTATATTATACTTATTCTCACACCATTAGTGTACCCTTTTCACCTTGACATAATTAACTTAACTAAACATAATGAAAGAAAGAAACATAAATAAACAAGATAAGAACATAAATGAGAAAGAAGTTAACTAAGTAAAAGAAAGGAAATGAAGTGCATAAACTTGATATTAATGAAAGCAAGACATAAGCAATACAAAGAGAGAAAGCAAGAGCATGATCTTGATCTGGAAACCAAGATGCCTTAATACATGGTAAGTGCCTCCTTTTATAGGCCAAAATTTGGAACTATTGATTTGTTGACTAATTGATGATGTGGGTGGCCACATCTTGACTTTGGTGACAATCCTTATCTTCTTGTCTGAACAAAACGTCATTGCTAACATCATAATTTGCCCAGAATCCTCAGGAATGTTCTAGGAAATTGTCTTAGCTTTCCAACAAAAAAAAGATGAGGTCATTTGGACTTCTAGAACTCAAGATATGGGCTGAACACTAAATAGTGTCTGGGCTGCAGGACAGCTTCGGACTTCTTCGTTGTTCCTTCAATTTGGACTTCAAAACGGCCTTCTTAGATCTTGGGCTCCTCATGAAAGTTGTAGGCCTTTGTCTTACCTTTCCATCCATATAAAATGGACCTAAATCCGAGATCTAGAGCTCCAGATATGATCCAATTACCGAGCAATGTTCCGGTTTGGACTCCACTGACATCTCTTTTCTAAGTTTGGCCATCTCTTTGTCCTTTAACTTTCAATACTTAAACTCATCAATCAATCCTTTTATTTATGTGATCGGCCTGCATTTAAAGATGAGAATTTACCATAAATTAAGATATCTTATAATATCAAAGTTGTTATTATAAAACATGCTTTAGTTAAGGAGTTATTGATACTTCAAGTGCAAAATGATGATATAAAACCTTGATAAACATGCACTTTTAAGTACTAATCACACCCCCCAACCAGCTTATTACTAGTCCCTAGTAATCTAAAGCGTTAAAATAGAGAAACAATTTGCAAGTATCACAAAGCAAGGCATTCATCATTCAACTTCTATTAATCTATCCAGATAAACAAACTCTCACTAAATTTATATTACTGCTTCATACTTCTTAAACAAGATATTAATAAACCTTCTTTTTACGTGCTCAATATATGAAAACATAGATGATGGGGCTTTTGTTGGAAGAAAACAATATTATGTTCAAATGTTTAAGGTGAACTTCCTTGGGTTGGGATTAGTATTATTATTACTCTTTTTTTTTTTTCTTTTTTTTTTCTTTTTTTTTTTTAATTTTATTTATATACACATACAACTTAAAACATAATGTATCTTTAACCCATGTAACGAGTTTTAGGCTAATGACTCCCAGACCAGTTGGTCTTAGGGCATTAGGTGTTGAGACACCCCTACGAGCTTAACAACTCGGGTTGCAGATACTGATACGTAGATAGTGCAATGTTTGATTTCCTTAAGCTTTTCTCCTTAACCCATGTAACAAGCTTTGGGCCAATAACTCCCAAGTCAGTTGACTTTAGGGTATTAGGTGTTAAAACACCCCTTCGGGCTTAATTGCTTAGGTTAAGGAGGCTACGAAACCAAACTTATCTACGTTTTTATTATCATCAATATTATCATCTTTTTTTTCTTTTTTTCTTTTTTTTTTTTTTTTTTTTTTTGCAAATTATATACTAACCCTTACCCTTAGTTGTTACCTTCAACAAAAGAACATAAATAATGTAATAATCCAATGTGCAACCCACAATCATATGTTAAAGTGTGTGTGTGAAAATAAAGGTTTAAGAATACTTGTTAAATGAGTATATGAAGCAGAATCAAGTGATAACAATTCGAGAGTTTGTAAACCTGAATATTTCAAGAAGTATTATGATAGACCTTGTTATGAATATTGCAAATAACCATTAGAAAATTTTTACTAAGATGCGTCTCAAGAATAATTCCTCTTTACTCTGCCATCCTAGTAATAACAGTTTTGCCAAATGGTTTTTTAAAAAACAAAAACCGTTAGTTGGTTATTTTTTTTTTTTTTTAACTACTACCCTCTCCCCCCAACCAAAACGAGACATTGTCCTCAATGTCCTAAGGTAGAAAGATAGAGTATAGAAGACATCACCTGAAACAGCAAACAATGACAAACCTGAAACACACTTAAACAAATATAAGAAGTAACAAAACAAAATACTATGCTATTAATAAAACCAAAAGACACAAGGTTTCACAGATGAAGGCTCAAATCTAATCTAAGCTTTTTACTTTATTTTGACAAAGCATGTATGTACAGGTAGTTGTGATTGTGGCTCACATCTTCCCTTGGTTTTACGTCCAAGAACGGCTTAAACGCCCTCTATGGGTCGGGGATAGGCTTCCCATCCAGTTTTCTTAAAAACTAGCAAACAGGGTCTTTTTTAGTCAGATTCCCAAGACTAAGTCGAGCATGTTCTTTATGAAAATGGAGTCATAAGTCATGAAATGCACAATGCACATCTCCACCAGGATATGCCTCAAAAGTCAATAAAAGATTATCTAAAGATTCCTTATGTTTTGAAATGAATCCTGACTTTTGACAATTTTCACAAGTTTTGCAGAACACATATGCGTCTTTGAACATGGTGGGCCAATAAAATCCACATTGTAAGATTTTTGCAGTCGTCTTTCTTGATGAGAATTGACTCCCACATGCTTCAGAATGACAAAGTTTAATGACATTACTTACCTCATTGTCGGGAATGCATTTTTGAAATATTTGATCAGGACAATTTTTGAATAAGTAAGGGTCATCTAAGTAAAAGTTCTTCACTTCGTTCAAAAACTTTCCTTTGTCTTCGGTACTCCAGTGAGCTGGCAAATCTCCTAAAGGAAGAAAATTGATATTTTTAGCAAACCAAGGCATTGAACTAAGAGAAAGTAAGGATTCGTCAGGAGAGTAATCATCGATTGGTGGGATGTCAGATGTCAAATCTGTTGTCACTCTTGACAAAAGATCGGCATCAATATTTTTGGTGCCTTTTTCATCTGTGATTTCTTCCTGAGAATAAATCATTTGCAAATCTTCAAATTCATCCAACTCAATTTTACTCAAAGTAGATTCAAGTTGATCATGAACTAATTCTTCAATAAGATCTACTTCTTGTAAATCATTATCATCTTTAGGTTGCTTGCAAATGTTGAAAATATTCATCTCCAATGTCATGTTTCCAAATGATAACTTCATGAGTCCATTCCTACAATTAATCAATGCATTAGAAGTTGCAAGAAACGGACGTCCTAAAATAATAGGAAATGAATTACATGCTTCAACAGGTTGCGTGTCCAAGACAATAAAATCCACAGGATAAATGAATTTATCGACTTGTACTAACACATCTTCAATTATTCCTCTAGGCACTTTTACAGATCTATCAGCAAGTAAAAGAGTTACAGAGGTTGGTTTTAACTCACCTAGATTGAGATTCTGAAAAACTGAATATGGAAGTAAATTTACACTAGCTCCAAGATCAAGTAAGGCTCTTTCAATTTTATGTTCTCCAATAAAGCAAGAAATTGTAGGACAACCAGGGTCTTTATATTTCAAAGCATTATTGTTCTGAAGAATGGCACTTACTTGTTCGGCTAAAAAGGCTTTCTTTTTCACATTCAGTTTTCTCTTCATAGTGCACAGATCTTTCAAAAATTTAGCATAAGAAGGAACCTGTTTAATAGCATCCAACAAAGGTATATTGATCCTTACCTGTTTGAAAGTTTCAAAGATTTCAGAGTTGTGATTGACTTTCCTTTGTTTGGTCATGGCATGAGGAAATGGAAGTGCTGGCGGGGAATCAGCCTTCTCTTTGCAATGTTCAGATTCAACCCCTTCCTTACCCTCAGAGATAGACTCATCATCTTTCTCACAAGGTTCAAGAATAGGTTTTTCAATAACCTTACCATTACGAAGAGTGATGATTGATTTGACTTGATCCATGTGTTGGCTTCCAGAACCACTTGCATTTGCATTGTATTGCCCCTTTGGATTTTGCTGTGGTTGAGAAGGAAACTTACCTTTCTCTTGGAAACTGAGAGCAGATGTTAATTTTGCAAGAGCATCTTTAAAATCTGTCATGCTTTGAGCAAGTTGAGTGTTGATTGTCTCCTGCTTTTCAATGAATGCATGCAATGTTTCCTCAAAATTTCTTCTAGGAGGTGGAGCATAAGGAGGTGCATATCCATGAGAATTTTGAAAATTATGGTGTGCTTGAAACGGTGGCTGTGAAGTTTGTGCATTGTTGCTATCACTCTTCCAACTGAAATTTGGGTGATTTCTCCAACCAGGGTTATACGTTTGGGAGTATGGGTTATGGTTAGGTCTTTGGAAACTGTTTAAAGCATGGGCTTGTTCATGGAGGCATTCCTTAAAAGAAGGCAAAGTTGGACAATCATTTGTTGAGTGTTCCTTGGTTTCACAGATTTGACACACAATGTCTTGAACAGATTTTAATTGACCACTCTTTTTTAATTCAAGTGCTTCGACTTTTCTAGCTAAAGATGCAAACTTTGCTTGGAGGTCATGATCTTCCCTAAGGTTGTGCATACCTCCACTAGATGTATGAGGTTGTGTTTTACTTGGTGCCTCATAAGTACCTGTGGTGTCCCAATTTTGAGCATTTTCGGCTAGCAAGTCTAGGTACTCCATTGCTTCATTAGGGTCTTTATCTTCGAAAGTTCCATTGCACATCAATTCAACCATTTGCCTATCTCTAGGTGTTAAACCTTCATAAAAATGTGAAACCAATCTCCATGTTTCAAAACCATGATGTGGGCAAGTATTAAGTAAATCTCGATACCTATCCCAACATTGGTAAAATGTTTCTCCTGGTTTTTGAGTGAAAGTGATGATTTGTCTTTTGAAAGAGTTTGTTCTGTGAGATGGAAAAAACTTCTTTAAAAATTGTTGTTGCATTTCATCCCAAGCACGAATGGATCCCGGTCTCAAATTTTGTAGCCATGTTTTAGCTTTATCTTTTAATGAAAAAGGAAAAAGCTTTAATCGAATGGTGTTCATGCTACAATTTGAGTCATTATATGTATTACAGACCTCCTCAAATTCCCTTAAATGCAAGTATGGATTTTCTAAGTCTAAGCCATGAAAAGATGGTAAAAGTTGAATAATACCTGGCTTAAAATTAAAATGAGATGCATCAGGAGGGAAAACTATGCATGAGGGTGCACTTGTTCTTGTGGGATTCATGTGGTCTCTAAGTGTTCTCATACGGTTATTCTCATTATTCTCATTATGAAGTGATTGATTATCTTCTTCGGCCATATTTTCTGAAAATGATGAGGATACCCTACAAAGTCTACCACTTAATGTACGTGACCAAACTCTCATGCACGTGTAAGAAGAGAATAAAAGCAAGAAAAGAAAATAGAAGAAAAAGAAACAAAACAAAACAAAGGAAACAAAAATAGATAAAATGAAAAGTGAAGAGAGAAAATAAATTAAATATTATAATTTATACAAGAATTTACCTCCCCGGCAACGGCGCCAAAAACTTGACACGACCAAAAGCTTGATGTCTTCTCCCAAGTGCAGGAGTGTCGAAGTAATAAATAACCCGGCAAGACCGGGGTCGAACCACAGAGAGGTTAATTGTATAAATTATAAATAACAACACAACAACAATAACAACAACACTAACAATAACAATAATAACAACAATAATAGTAGTAGTAATAAGAATATTAATAGTAATAATAATAATACTCAGTACGTGGCGTTGTTATACCTGAGAATGATCTAAAAGATCGGGTCACAGGTTTCCAGCCTATATACTGAGTTTATGAACAGATAATAATAATAATAACAACAACAATAATAAAGAAGAGAAGGAAGAAATTAATGAGAACTTTGAGTTGGAAGATTAATGTAAGGATTAAACAACGATAAAAATAAATGTCAAGGTTAGAGGATCCACTAATGGTACTTCAAACAAGTATAGTATAAACTCTTATTACTCAATTGGAAACCACACATAAAGGAGGTTCCAATTAGATTATAAATTGTTAACATGATTACATTAGTTATCTTATTCGAATAAAACTAATACTTGTAAATGTTGGCAGACATTCATGATTATAACTTATGTTAACAACAAATCAAGTTCCTTTCATAGCTCAGGTGTCGGTTATACCATACAGTATGGGCTATGAAAGTGCCAAGTATTTGTTGTACCAAGTGTTATACAACATAAATCTAGATTAACCATTTAACAAGCAAAGTATTAAAAGTGAACAAGATAACAAATATAAAACACGTTAGTATCCAACGTTAAGGTCCATGTTAAGTTTATATTATACTTATTCTCACACCATTAGTGTACCCTTTTCACCTTGACATAATTAACTTAACTAAACATAATGAAAGAAAGAAACATAAATAAACAAGATAAGAACATAAATGAGAAAGAAGTTAACTAAGTAAAAGAAAGGAAATGAAGTGCATAAACTTGATATTAATGAAAGCAAGACATAAGCAATACAAAGAGAGAAAGCAAGAGCATGATCTTGATCTGGAAACCAAGATGCCTTAATACATGGTAAGTGCCTCCTTTTATAGGCCAAAATTTGGAACTATTGATTTGTTGACTAATTGATGAGTGGGTGGCCACATCTTGACTTTGGTGACAATCCTTATCTTCTTGTCTGAACAAAACGTCATTGCTAACATCATAATTTGCCCAGAATCCTCAGGAATGTTCTAGGAAATTGTCTTAGCTTTCCAACAAAAAAAAGATGAGGTCATTTGGACTTCTAGAACTCAAGATATGGGCTGAACACTAAATAGTGTCTGGGCTGCAGGACAGCTTCGGACTTCTTCGTTGTTCCTTCAATTTGGACTTCAAAACGGCCTTCTTAGATCTTGGGCTCCTCATGAAAGTTGTAGGCCTTTGTCTTACCTTTCCATCCATATAAAATGGACCTAAATCCGAGATCTAGAGCTCCAGATATGATCCAATTACCGAGCAATGTTCCGGTTTGGACTCCACTGACATCTCTTTTCTAAGTTTGGCCATCTCTTTGTCCTTTAACTTTCAATACTTAAACTCATCAATCAATCCTTTTATTTATGTGATCGGCCTGCATTTAAGATGAGAATTTACCATAAATTAAGATATCTTATAATATCAAAGTTGTTATTATAAAACATGCTTTAGTTAAGGAGTTATTGATACTTCAAGTGCAAAATGATGATATAAAACCTTGATAAACATGCACTTTTAAGTACTAATCAGCTGCATTCCGACTTCGATGCCCCGGTTGCCGAAATTCAGTTGCCTTTGAATTTCGGGTGATCCCTCTTGAGCATGTATGCTTCTGCTACTTGTTCTACATCAGACTTCTTCCGCAAACGGCGAAACGCTTTGACTCGGTGAGTTTCGCGGCATTCCGACTTCGATGCCCCGTTGCCGAAATTCAGTTGCCTTTGAATTTCGGGTGATCCCTCTTGAGCATGTATGCTTCTGCTACTTGTTCTACATCAGACTTCTTCCGCAAACGGCGAAACGCTTTGACTCGGTGAGTTTCGCGGCATTCCGACTTCGATGCCCCGGTTGCCGAAATTCAGTTGCCTTTGAATTTCGGGTGATCCCTCTTGAGCATGTATGCTTCTGCTACTTGTTCTACATCAGACTTCTTCCGCAAACGGCGAAACGCTTTGACTCGGTGAGTTTCGCGGCATTCCGACTTCGATGCCCCGGTTGCCGAAATTCAGTTGCCTTTGAATTTCGGGTGATCCCTCTTGAGCATGTATGCTTCTGCTACTTGTTCTACATCAGACTTCTTCCGCAAACGGCGAAACGCTTTGACTCGGTGAGTTTCGCGGCATTCCGACTTCGATGCCCCGGTTGCCGAAATTCAGTTGCCTTTGAATTTCGGGTGATCCCTCTTGAGCATGTATGCTTCTGCTACTTGTTCTACATCAGACTTCCTCCGCAAACGGCGAAACGCTTTGACTCGGTGAGTTTCGCGGCATTCCGACTTCGATGCCCCGGTGCCGAAATTCAGTTGCCTTTGAATTTCGGGTGATCCCTCTTGAGCATGTATGCTTCTGCTACTTGTTCTACATCAGACTTCTTCCGCAAACGGCGAAACGCTTTGACTCGGTGAGTTTCGCGGCATTCCGACTTCGATGCCCCGGTTGCCGAAATTCAGTTGCCTTTGAATTTCGGGTGATCCCTCTTGAGCATGTATGCTTCTGCTACTTGTTCTACATCAGACTTCTTCCGCAAACGGCGAAACGCTTTGACTCGGTGAGTTTCGCGGCATTCCGACTTCGATGCCCCGGTTGCCGAAATTCAGTTGCCTTTGAATTTCGGGTGATCCCTCTTGAGCATGTATGCTTCTGCTACTTGTTCTACATCAGACTTCTTCCGCAAACGGCGAAACGCTTTGACTCGGTGAGTTTCGCGGCATTCCGACTTCGATGCCCCGGTTGCCGAAATTCAGTTGCCTTTGAATTTCGGGTGATCCCTCTTGAGCATGTATGCTTCTGCTACTTGTTCTACATCAGACTTCTTCCGCAAACGGCGAAACGCTTTGACTCGGTGAGTTTCGCGGCATTCCGACTTCGATGCCCCGGTTGCCGAAATTCAGTTGCCTTTGAATTTCGGGTGATCCCTCTTGAGCATGTATGCTTCTGCTACTTGTTCTACATCAGACTTCTTCCGCAAACGGCGAAACGCTTTGACTCGGTGAGTTTCGCGGCATTCCGACTTCGATGCCCCGGTTGCCGAAATTCAGTTGCCTTTGAATTTCGGGTGATCCCTCTTGAGCATGTATGCTTCTGCTACTTGTTCTACATCAGACTTCTTCCGCAAACGGCGAAACGCTTTGACTCGGTGAGTTTCGCGGCATTCCGACTTCGATGCCCCGGTTGCCGAAATTCAGTTGCCTTTGAATTTCGGGTGATCCCTCTTGAGCATGTATGCTTCTGCTACTTGTTCTACATCAGACTCCTTCCGCAAACGGCGAAACGCTTTGACTCGGTGAGTTTCGCGGCATTCCGACTTCGATGCCCCGGTTGCCGAAATTCAGTTGCCTTTGAATTTCGGGTGATCCCTCTTGAGCATGTATGCTTCTGCTACTTGTTCTACATCAGACTTCTTCCGCAAACGGCGAAACGCTTTGACTCGGTGAGTTTCGCGGCATTCCGACTTCGATGCCCCGGTTGCCGAAATTCAGTTGCCTTTGAATTTCGGGTGATCCCTCTTGAGCATGTATGCTTCTGCTACTTGTTCTACATCAGACTTCTTCCGCAAACGGCGAAACGCTTTGACTCGGTGAGTTTCGCGGCATTCCGACTTCGATGCCCCGTTGCCGAAATTCAGTTGCCTTTGAATTTCGGGTGATCCCTCTTGAGCATGTATGCTTCTGCTACTTGTTCTACATCAGACTTCTTCCGCAAACGGCGAAACGCTTTGACTCGGTGAGTTTCGCGGCATTCCGACTTCGATGCCCCGGTTGCCGAAATTCAGTTGCCTTTGAATTTCGGGTGATCCCTCTTGAGCATGTATGCTTCTGCTACTTGTTCTACATCAGACTTCTTCCGCAAACGGCGAAACGCTTTGACTCGGTGAGTTTCGCGGCATTCCGACTTCGATGCCCCGGTTGCCGAAATTCAGTTGCCTTTGAATTTCGGGTGATCCCTCTTGAGCATGTATGCTTCTGCTACTTGTTCTACATCAGACTTCTTCCGCAAACGGCGAAACGCTTTGACTCGGTGAGTTTCGCGGCATTCCGACTTCGATGCCCCGGTTGCCGAAATTCAGTTGCCTTTGAATTTCGGGTGATCCCTCTTGAGCATGTATGCTTCTGCTACTTGTTCTACATCAGACTTCTTCCGCAAACGGCGAAACGCTTTGACTCGGTGAGTTTCGCGGCATTCCGACTTCGATGCCCCGGTTGCCGAAATTCAGTTGCCTTTGAATTTCGGGTGATCCCTCTTGAGCATGTATGCTTCTGCTACTTGTTCTACATCAGACTTCTTCCGCAAACGGCGAAACGCTTTGACTCGGTGAGTTTCGCGGCATTCCGACTTCGATGCCCCGGTTGCCGAAATTCAGTTGCCTTTGAATTTCGGGTGATCCCTCTTGAGCATGTATGCTTCTGCTACTTGTTCTACATCAGACTTCTTCCGCAAACGGCGAAACGCTTTGACTCGGTGAGTTTCGCGGCATTCCGACTTCGATGCCCCGGTTGCCGAAATTCAGTTGCCTTTGAATTTCGGGTGATCCCTCTTGAGCATGTATGCTTCTGCTACTTGTTCTACATCAGACTTCTTCCGCAAACGGCGAAACGCTTTGACTCGGTGAGTTTCGCGGCATTCCGACTTCGATGCCCCGGTTGCCGAAATTCAGTTGCCTTTGAATTTCGGGTGATCCCTCTTGAGCATGTATGCTTCTGCTACTTGTTCTACATCAGACTTCTTCCGCAAACGGCGAAACGCTTTGACTCGGTGAGTTTCGCGGCATTCCGACTTCGATGCCCCGGTTGCCGAAATTCAGTTGCCTTTGAATTTCGGGTGATCCCTCTTGAGCATGTATGCTTCTGCTACTTGTTCTACATCAGACTTCTTCCGCAAACGGCGAAACGCTTTGACTCGGTGAGTTTCGCGGCATTCCGACTTCGATGCCCCGGTTGCCGAAATTCAGTTGCCTTTGAATTTCGGGTGATCCCTCTTGAGCATGTATGCTTCTGCTACTTGTTCTACATCAGACTTCTTCCGCAAACGGCGAAACGCTTTGACTCGGTGAGTTTCGCGGCATTCCGACTTCGATGCCCCGGTTGCCGAAATTCAGTTGCCTTTGAATTTCGGGTGATCCCTCTTGAGCATGTATGCTTCTGCTACTTGTTCTACATCAGACTTCTTCCGCAAACGGCGAAACGCTTTGACTCGGTGAGTTTCGCGGCATTCCGACTTCGATGCCCCGGTTGCCGAAATTCAGTTGCCTTTGAATTTCGGGTGATCCCTCTTGAGCATGTATGCTTCTGCTACTTGTTCTACATCAGACTTCTTCCGCAAACGGCGAAACGCTTTGACTCGGTGAGTTTCGCGGCATTCCGACTTCGATGCCCCGGTTGCCGAAATTCAGTTGCCTTTGAATTTCGGGTGATCCCTCTTGAGCATGTATGCTTCTGCTACTTGTTCTACATCAGACTTCTTCCGCAAACGGCGAAACGCTTTGACTCGGTGAGTTTCGCGGCATTCCGACTTCGATGCCCCGGTTGCCGAAATTCAGTTGCCTTTGAATTTCGGGTGATCCCTCTTGAGCATGTATGCTTCTGCTACTTGTTCTACATCAGACTTCTTCCGCAAACGGCGAAACGCTTTGACTCGGTGAGTTTCGCGGCATTCCGACTTCGATGCCCCGGTTGCCGAAATTCAGTTGCCTTTGAATTTCGGGTGATCCCTCTTGAGCATGTATGCTTCTGCTACTTGTTCTACATCAGACTTCTTCCGCAAACGGCGAAACGCTTTGACTCGGTGAGTTTCGCGGCATTCCGACTTCGATGCCCCGGTTGCCGAAATTCAGTTGCCTTTGAATTTCGGGTGATCCCTCTTGAGCATGTATGCTTCTGCTACTTGTTCTACATCAGACTTCTTCCGCAAACGGCGAAACGCTTTGACTCGGTGAGTTTCGCGGCATTCCGACTTCGATGCCCCGGTTGCCGAAATTCAGTTGCCTTTGAATTTCGGGTGATCCCTCTTGAGCATGTATGCTTCTGCTACTTGTTCTACATCAGACTTCTTCCGCAAACGGCGAAACGCTTTGACTCGGTGAGTTTCGCGGCATTCCGACTTCGATGCCCCGGTTGCCGAAATTCAGTTGCCTTTGAATTTCGGGTGATCCCTCTTGAGCATGTATGCTTCTGCTACTTGTTCTACATCAGACTTCTTCCGCAAACGGCGAAACGCTTTGACTCGGTGAGTTTCGCGGCATTCCGACTTCGATGCCCCGGTTGCCGAAATTCAGTTGCCTTTGAATTTCGGGTGATCCCTCTTGAGCATGTATGCTTCTGCTACTTGTTCTACATCAGACTTTCTTCCGCAAACGGCGAAACGCTTTGACTCGGTGAGTTTCGCGGCATTCCGACTTCGATGCCCCGGTTGCCGAAATTCAGTTGCCTTTGAATTTCGGGTGATCCCTCTTGAGCATGTATGCTTCTGCTACTTGTTCTACATCAGACTTCTTCCGCAAACGGCGAAACGCTTTGACTCGGTGAGTTTCGCGGCATTCCGACTTCGATGCCCCGGTTGCCGAAATTCAGTTGCCTTTGAATTTCGGGTGATCCCTCTTGAGCATGTATGCTTCTGCTACTTGTTCTACATCAGACTTCTTCCGCAAACGGCGAAACGCTTTGACTCGGTGAGTTTCGCGGCATTCCGACTTCGATGCCCCGGTTGCCGAAATTCAGTTGCCTTTGAATTTCGGGTGATCCCTCTTGAGCATGTATGCTTCT
This sequence comes from Populus alba x Populus x berolinensis, assembly GCA_029228515.1. Taxonomy (NCBI): domain Eukaryota; kingdom Viridiplantae; phylum Streptophyta; class Magnoliopsida; order Malpighiales; family Salicaceae; genus Populus; species Populus alba x Populus x berolinensis. The sequence goes on from CM055346.1 coordinate 59,578,939, forward strand.
GCTACTTGTTCTACATCAGACTTCTTCCGCAAACGGCGAAACGCTTTGACTCGGTGAGTTTCGCGGCATTCCGACTTCGATGCCCCGGTTGCCGAAATTCAGTTGCCTTTGAATTTCGGGTGATCCCTCTTGAGCATGTATGCTTCTGCTACTTGTTCTACATCAGACTTCTTCCGCAAACGGCGAAACGCTTTGACTCGGTGAGTTTCGCGGCATTCCGACTTCGATGCCCCGGTTGCCGAAATTCAGTTGCCTTTGAATTTCGGGTGATCCCTCTTGAGCATGTATGCTTCTGCTACTTGTTCTACATCAGACTTCTTCCGCAAACGGCGAAACGCTTTGACTCGGTGAGTTTCGCGGCATTCCGACTTCGATGCCCCGGTTGCCGAAATTCAGTTGCCTTTGAATTTCGGGTGATCCCTCTTGAGCATGTATGCTTCTGCTACTTGTTCTACATCAGACTTCTTCCGCAAACGGCGAAACGCTTTGACTCGGTGAGTTTCGCGGCATTCCGACTTCGATGCCCCGGTTGCCGAAATTCAGTTGCCTTTGAATTTCGGGTGATCCCTCTTGAGCATGTATGCTTCTGCTACTTGTTCTACATCAGACTTCTTCCGCAAACGGCGAAACGCTTTGACTCGGTGAGTTTCGCGGCATTCCGACTTCGATGCCCCGGTTGCCGAAATTCAGTTGCCTTTGAATTTCGGGTGATCCCTCTTGAGCATGTATGCTTCTGCTACTTGTTCTACATCAGACTTCTTCCGCAAACGGCGAAACGCTTTGACTCGGTGAGTTTCGCGGCATTCCGACTTCGATGCCCCGGTTGCCGAAATTCAGTTGCCTTTGAATTTCGGGTGATCCCTCTTGAGCATGTATGCTTCTGCTACTTGTTCTACATCAGACTTCTTCCGCAAACGGCGAAACGCTTTGACTCGGTGAGTTTCGCGGCATTCCGACTTCGATGCCCCGGTTGCCGAAATTCAGTTGCCTTTGAATTTCGGGTGATCCCTCTTGAGCATGTATGCTTCTGCTACTTGTTCTACATCAGACTTCTTCCGCAAACGGCGAAACGCTTTGACTCGGTGAGTTTCGCGGCATTCCGACTTCGATGCCCCGGTTGCCGAAATTCAGTTGCCTTTGAATTTCGGGTGATCCCTCTTGAGCATGTATGCTTCTGCTACTTGTTCTACATCAGACTTCTTCCGCAAACGGCGAAACGCTTTGACTCGGTGAGTTTCGCGGCATTCCGACTTCGATGCCCCGGTTGCCGAAATTCAGTTGCCTTTGAATTTCGGGTGATCCCTCTTGAGCATGTATGCTTCTGCTACTTGTTCTACATCAGACTTCTTCCGCAAACGGCGAAACGCTTTGACTCGGTGAGTTTCGCGGCATTCCGACTTCGATGCCCCGGTTGCCGAAATTCAGTTGCCTTTGAATTTCGGGTGATCCCTCTTGAGCATGTATGCTTCTGCTACTTGTTCTACATCAGACTTCTTCCGCAAACGGCGAAACGCTTTGACTCGGTGAGTTTCGCGGCATTCCGACTTCGATGCCCCGGTTGCCGAAATTCAGTTGCCTTTGAATTTCGGGTGATCCCTCTTGAGCATGTATGCTTCTGCTACTTGTTCTACATCAGACTTCTTCCGCAAACGGCGAAACGCTTTGACTCGGTGAGTTTCGCGGCATTCCGACTTCGATGCCCCGGTTGCCGAAATTCAGTTGCCTTTGAATTTCGGGTGATCCCTCTTGAGCATGTATGCTTCTGCTACTTGTTCTACATCAGACTTCTTCCGCAAACGGCGAAACGCTTTGACTCGGTGAGTTTCGCGGCATTCCGACTTCGATGCCCCGGTTGCCGAAATTCAGTTGCCTTTGAATTTCGGGTGATCCCTCTTGAGCATGTATGCTTCTGCTACTTGTTCTACATCAGACTTCTTCCGCAAACGGCGAAACGCTTTGACTCGGTGAGTTTCGCGGCATTCCGACTTCGATGCCCCGGTTGCCGAAATTCAGTTGCCTTTGAATTTCGGGTGATCCCTCTTGAGCATGTATGCTTCTGCTACTTGTTCTACATCAGACTTCTTCCGCAAACGGCGAAACGCTTTGACTCGGTGAGTTTCGCGGCATTCCGACTTCGATGCCCCGGTTGCCGAAATTCAGTTGCCTTTGAATTTCGGGTGATCCCTCTTGAGCATGTATGCTTCTGCTACTTGTTCTACATCAGACTTCTTCCGCAAACGGCGAAACGCTTTGACTCGGTGAGTTTCGCGGCATTCCGACTTCGATGCCCCGGTTGCCGAAATTCAGTTGCCTTTGAATTTCGGGTGATCCCTCTTGAGCATGTATGCTTCTGCTACTTGTTCTACATCAGACTTCTTCCGCAAACGGCGAAACGCTTTGACTCGGTGAGTTTCGCGGCATTCCGACTTCGATGCCCCGGTTGCCGAAATTCAGTTGCCTTTGAATTTCGGGTGATCCCTCTTGAGCATGTATGCTTCTGCTACTTGTTCTACATCAGACTTCTTCCGCAAACGGCGAAACGCTTTGACTCGGTGAGTTTCGCGGCATTCCGACTTCGATGCCCCGGTTGCCGAAATTCAGTTGCCTTTGAATTTCGGGTGATCCCTCTTGAGCATGTATGCTTCTGCTACTTGTTCTACATCAGACTTCTTCCGCAAACGGCGAAACGCTTTGACTCGGTGAGTTTCGCGGCATTCCGACTTCGATGCCCCGGTTGCCGAAATTCAGTTGCCTTTGAATTTCGGGTGATCCCTCTTGAGCATGTATGCTTCTGCTACTTGTTCTACATCAGACTTCTTCCGCAAACGGCGAAACGCTTTGACTCGGTGAGTTTCGCGGCATTCCGACTTCGATGCCCCGGTTGCCGAAATTCAGTTGCCTTTGAATTTCGGGTGATCCCTCTTGAGCATGTATGCTTCTGCTACTTGTTCTACATCAGACTTCTTCCGCAAACGGCGAAACGCTTTGACTCGGTGAGTTTCGCGGCATTCCGACTTCGATGCCCCGGTTGCCGAAATTCAGTTGCCTTTGAATTTCGGGTGATCCCTCTTGAGCATGTATGCTTCTGCTACTTGTTCTACATCAGACTTCTTCCGCAAACGGCGAAACGCTTTGACTCGGTGAGTTTCGCGGCATTCCGACTTCGATGCCCCGGTTGCCGAAATTCAGTTGCCTTTGAATTTCGGGTGATCCCTCTTGAGCATGTATGCTTCTGCTACTTGTTCTACATCAGACTTCTTCCGCAAACGGCGAAACGCTTTGACTCGGTGAGTTTCGCGGCATTCCGACTTCGATGCCCCGGTTGCCGAAATTCAGTTGCCTTTGAATTTCGGGTGATCCCTCTTGAGCATGTATGCTTCTGCTACTTGTTCTACATCAGACTTCTTCCGCAAACGGCGAAACGCTTTGACTCGGTGAGTTTCGCGGCATTCCGACTTCGATGCCCCGGTTGCCGAAATTCAGTTGCCTTTGAATTTCGGGTGATCCCTCTTGAGCATGTATGCTTCTGCTACTTGTTCTACATCAGACTTCTTCCGCAAACGGCGAAACGCTTTGACTCGGTGAGTTTCGCGGCATTCCGACTTCGATGCCCCGGTTGCCGAAATTCAGTTGCCTTTGAATTTCGGGTGATCCCTCTTGAGCATGTATGCTTCTGCTACTTGTTCTACATCAGACTTCTTCCGCAAACGGCGAAACGCTTTGACTCGGTGAGTTTCGCGGCATTCCGACTTCGATGCCCCGGTTGCCGAAATTCAGTTGCCTTTGAATTTCGGGTGATCCCTCTTGAGCATGTATGCTTCTGCTACTTGTTCTACATCAGACTTCTTCCGCAAACGGCGAAACGCTTTGACTCGGTGAGTTTCGCGGCATTCCGACTTCGATGCCCCGGTTGCCGAAATTCAGTTGCCTTTGAATTTCGGGTGATCCCTCTTGAGCATGTATGCTTCTGCTACTTGTTCTACATCAGACTTCTTCCGCAAACGGCGAAACGCTTTGACTCGGTGAGTTTCGCGGCATTCCGACTTCGATGCCCCGGTTGCCGAAATCCAGTTTCCTT
>CM055346.1:59583116-59605902 GCA_029228515.1 Populus alba x Populus x berolinensis
TTGCCTTTGAATTTCTGGGTGCTCCCTCTTGTTCCATGTATGCTTCTGCTACTTGGTCGTCTACATCAGGACTTTCTTGAGCCGCAAAACGGCGAAACGCTTTGATCTCGGTGAGTTTCGCGGCGCATTCCGACTTCGATGCCCCCCGGTTGGCGAACATTGAAATTCCGTTGCCTTTGAATTTCGGGTTGTTCCCTCTTGAGCATGTATGCAACCTTGCTACTTGGTTCTACATCTGAGTCTTTCTTCCGCAAAACAGGCGAAACGCTTTGACTCGGAGAGTTTTTCGCGGCATTCCGACTTTCGATCGCCCCGGTTGCCGAAATTCCAGTTGCCTTTGAATTTCGGGTGATCCCTCTTGAGCATGTATGGCTTCTGCTACTTGTTCACTATCATCAGACGTTCTTCCCGCAAACGGCGAAACGCTTTTAATCGGTGAGTTTGCGCGGCTATTCCGGTCTTCGATGCCCCGGTTGCCGAAACCAGTTGCCTTTGAATTTCGGATGATCCCTCTTGAGCATGTATGCTTCTGCAACTTGTTCTACATCAGACTTTCTTCCGCACCAACGGCGAAACGCTTTGACTCGGTGAGTTTCGCGGGCAATCCAACTTCGATGCCCCGGGTTTGCCGAAATTCAGTTGCCTTTGGGGAAATTTCGGGTGATCCCTTGTTGAGCATGTATTGCTTTCTGCATAACTTGTTCTACATCAGACTGGGTTCTTCCTTAACGGCGAAACGCTTTGACTCCGTGAGTTTAGCGGCATTTCCGGACTTCGATGCCCCGGTTGGCCGAAATTCAGTTGCCTTTGAATTTTGGGTGATCCCTCTTGAGCAATGGTACGCTTCTGCTACCTTGTTTCTACATCAGACTTTCTTCCGGAAACAGCGAAACGCCTTTTGACTCGGTGAGTTTTCGCTGCATTCCGCCTTACGATGCCCCGGTTGCGACGAAATTCAGTTGCCTTTGAATTTCGGATGATCCACTCTTGAGCATGTATGCTTCTGCTACTTGTTCTACATCAGACTTTCTTCCGCAAATAGCGAAACGCTTTTCGACTCGGTGATGAGGTTCGCGGCATTCCGACTTCGATGCCACCCGGTTGCCGAAATCCAGTTTTTTGCCTTTGAAATTTCGGAGTGATCCCCTCTTGAGCATAGTATGCTTCTGCTACTTGTTCTACATCAGACTTCTTCCGCAAACGGCGAAACGCTTTGACTCGGTGAGTTTCCGTGGCACATTCCAAATTCGATGCCCCCGTTGCCGAAATTCAGTTGCCCTTTGAATTTCGGGTGATCCCTCTTGAGCATTGTATGCTTCTGCTACTTGTTCTAACATCATACTTTCTTCCGCAAATGGCGAAACGCTTTGGACTCGGATGTGTTTCGCGGCATTCCGACTTTCGATTAGCCCCTGTTGCCGAAATCTCAGTTGCGCTCCACCTTGAATTTCGGGTGATCCCTCTTGAGCATGTACGCTTCTCCTACTAGTTCTACATTAGCACGTTCTTCCGCAAAAGGCGAAAACACTTTGACTCGGTGAGTTTCGCGGCATTCCGACTTTTGATGCCCCTGTTGCCGAAATTCAGTTGCTACGTTGAATTTCTGGGAGACTCCCTCTTGAGCATGTATGCTATCTGCTAGTCGTTCTACTTCAGCCCCTTCTTCCGTAAAAGGCGAAACGCTTTGACTCGGTGAGTTTCATGGCATTCCGAATTCGATGTCCCCAGTTGTCGAAATTCAGTCGCCTTTGAATTTAGGGTGATCCCTCTTGAGCATTGGATGCTTCTGCTACTTGTTCTACATCAGACTTTCTTCCGCAAACGGCGAATCGCTTTGGACTCGGTGAGTTTCGCGCCATTCCGACTTCGATTCCGGTTGCCGAAATTTCAGTTGCCTTTTAGAATTTCGGGTGATCCCTCTTGAGCATGATATGTTTATGCTACTTGTTCTACATCAGACTTTCTGCCGCAATCGGCGAAACGCTTTGACTTCGTTGCGGGTTTCACGGCATTCCGATTTCTCGAATGCCCCGGTTGCCGAACAATTCTGTTGCCTTTGAAGTTAGGGTGATCCCTTCTTGCGCATGTATGCTTTTGCTACTTGGTTCTACATGAAACTTTCTTCCGCAAACAGCGAAACGCTTTGGACTCGGTGAGGTTCGTGGGGCATTCCGACTTCGATGCCCCGTTTTCCGAAATTCAGTTGCCTTTGAATTTGGGGTGATCCCTCTGAAGCATGTATTGCTTCTGCTACTTGTTCGACATCATACTTTCTTCTGCAAACGTCTAAACACTTTGACTCGGTCGAGGTTTCGCGGAATTCCGAATTCGATTGCCCCCGGTTGCCGAAATTCAGTTGCTTTTGAATTTTGGTGATCCCTGTATGAGCATGTATGCTTCTGCTACTTGTTCTACATCATACTTTTTTCCGCAAACGGCGACAACGTCTTTGGTCCGTGATTTTCGCGGCATTCCGACTTCCGATGCCGTGTTTGCCGAAATTCTGTTGCCTTCGGAATTTCGGGTGCTCCCTCTTGAGCATGTATGTTTCTGCTACTTGTTCTACATCATACTTTCTTCCGCAATCGGCGAAACGCTTTTGACTCCGTGAGGTTCGCGGCATTAGGACTTCGATGCCCCGGTTGCCGAAATTCAGTTGCCTTTGAATTTTGGGTGTGATCCTTTGTTGAGCATGTTTGCTTCTGCTACTTGTTCTACATCAGACTTTCCTTCCGCTAACGGCGGGAAACGATTTGGACTTTGTGAGTTTCGCGGCATTCCGGAATTCGATGCCCCGGTTGCTGAAATTCAGGTGCCTTTGAATTTAGGGTGATCACTCTTGAGCATGTATGCTTCCTTTACTTGTTCTACATCATACTTTCTTCCTCAAACAGCGAAAACCTTTGACTCCTGTGAGTTTAGCGGCATTCAGACTTCGATGCCCCGGGATAGCCTAAATTCAAATTGCCTTTGAATTTCCGGGTGATACCTCTTGAGCACATGTTTGCTTCTGCTACTTGTTTCTACATCATACTTTCTTCCGCAAACGGCGAAACGCTTTGACTCCGTGAGGTTCGCGGGCATCGCGGACTTCGATGCCCCGGTTGCCGAAATTCAGTTGCCTTTGAATTTTCAGGTGATCCCTCTTGAGCATAGTATGCTTCTGCTACTTGTTCTACATCAGACGTCTTCCGCAAAACGGCGAAACGCTTTGACTTTCGTATGCTTTTTGCGGAGAATTCCGATTTCGATGCCCCGGTAGCCGAAAATCAATTGCCTTTGAATTTCGGGTGATACTCTTGAGCATGTGTGCTTTTATGCCACTTCTTCCCATCAGACTTTATTCCTCAAACGGCGAAATGCTTTTGACTTCGTGAGTTTCGCGGCATTTTTTTTTTTCCGAATTCGATGCCCATTTTGCCGAAATTCAGTTGCTTTTGGGAATTTCGGGTGATCCCTCTTGTGCACTGTTATGCTTCTTGCTATCTTGTTCTACATAAGGACTTTCTTCCGGAAACGGCGAGACGCTTTGACTCGGAGAAGTTTCGCGGCATTTCCGAATTCGATGTCCCGGTTGCAGAAATTCAGTTGCCTTTGATATTTCTGAGTGATTCCTCTTGTAGCATGTATGCTTCTGCTTCTTGTTCTACTTAAGACTTTCTTACGCAAACGGCGAATCGCTTTGATCCGGTGAGTTTCGCGGCATTACCGACTTTCGATGCCCCTGTTTCGCGAAATTTAGTTGCCTTCATGAATTTCGGGTTGATCCCTCTGGAGCATGTATGCCTTTGCTACTTGTTCTACATCATACTTTCTTCCCCAAACGGCGAAACGCTTTGTCTCCTTGAGATTCGCGGCATTCCGACTTCGAAGCCCGGGTTGCCGAAATTCAGTTGCATAAGAATTTAGTGTTATCCCTCAAGAGTATGTATTTTCTGCTACATGTTCTACATCAGACATCTTCCGCACAACATCGCCAACTCAATGACTCGGTGAGTTTCGCGGCATTCCGACTTCGATGCCCCGTTGCCGAAATTCAGTTGCCTTTGAATTTCGGGTGATCCCTCTTGAGCATGTATGCTTCTGCTACTTGTTCTACATCAGACTTCTTCCGCAAACGGCGAAACGCTTTGACTCGGTGAGTTTCGCGGCATTCCGACTTCGATGCCCCGGTTGCCGAAATTCAGTTGCCTTTGAATTTCGGGTGATCCCTCTTGAGCATGTATGCTTCTGCTACTTGTTCTACATCAGACTTTCTTCCGCAAACGGCGAAACGCTTTGACTCGGTGAGTTTCGCGGCATTCCGACTTCGATGCCCCGGTTGCCGAAATTCAGTTGCCTTTGAATTTCGGGTGATCCCTCTTGAGCATGTATGCTTCTGCTACTTGTTCTACATCAGACTTTCTTCCGCAAACGGCGAAACGCTTTGACTCGGTGAGTTTCGCGGCATTCCGACTTCGATGCCCCGGTTGCCGAAATTCAGTTGCCTTTGAATTTCGGGTGATCCCTCTTGAGCATGTATGCTTCTGCTACTTGTTCTACATCAGACTTTCTTCCGCAAACGGCGAAACGCTTTGACTCGGTGAGTTTCGCGGCATTCCGACTTCGATGCCCCGTTGCCGAAATTCAGTTGCCTTTGAATTTCGGGTGATCCCTCTTGAGCATGTATGCTTCTGCTACTTGTTCTACATCAGACTTTCTTCCGCAAACGGCGAAACGCTTTGACTCGGTGAGTTTCGCGGCATTCCGACTTCGATGCCCCGGTTGCCGAAATTCAGTTGCCTTTGAATTTCGGGTGATCCCTCTTGAGCATGTATGCTTCTGCTACTTGTTCTACATCAGACTTTCTTCCGCAAACGGCGAAACGCTTTGACTCGGTGAGTTTCGCGGCATTCCGACTTCGATGCCCCGGTTGCCGAAATTCAGTTGCCTTTGAATTTCGGGTGATCCCTCTTGAGCATGTATGCTTCTGCTACTTGTTCTACATCAGACTTCTTCCGCAAACGGCGAAACGCTTTGACTCGGTGAGTTTCGCGGCATTCCGACTTCGATGCCCCGGTTGCCGAAATTCAGTTGCCTTTGAATTTCGGGTGATCCCTCTTGAGCATGTATGCTTCTGCTACTTGTTCTACATCAGACTTTCTTCCGCAAACGGCGAAACGCTTTGACTCGGTGAGTTTCGCGGCATTCCGACTTCGATGCCCCGGTTGCCGAAATTCAGTTGCCTTTGAATTTCGGGTGATCCCTCTTGAGCATGTATGCTTCTGCTACTTGTTCTACATCAGACTTTCTTCCGCAAACGGCGAAACGCTTTGACTCGGTGAGTTTCGCGGCATTCCGACTTCGATGCCCCGGTTGCCGAAATTCAGTTGCCTTTGAATTTCGGGTGATCCCTCTTGAGCATGTATGCTTCTGCTACTTGTTCTACATCAGACTTTCTTCCGCAAACGGCGAAACGCTTTGACTCGGTGAGTTTCGCGGCATTCCGACTTCGATGCCCCGTTGCCGAAATTCAGTTGCCTTTGAATTTCGGGTGATCCCTCTTGAGCATGTATGCTTCTGCTACTTGTTCTACATCAGACTTTCTTCCGCAAACGGCGAAACGCTTTGACTCGGTGAGTTTCGCGGCATTCCGACTTCGATGCCCCGGTTGCCGAAATTCAGTTGCCTTTGAATTTCGGGTGATCCCTCTTGAGCATGTATGCTTCTGCTACTTGTTCTACATCAGACTTCTTCCGCAAACGGCGAAACGCTTTGACTCGGTGAGTTTCGCGGCATTCCGACTTCGATGCCCCGGTTGCCGAAATTCAGTTGCCTTTGAATTTCGGGTGATCCCTCTTGAGCATGTATGCTTCTGCTACTTGTTCTACATCAGACTTTCTTCCGCAAACGGAAAACGCTTTGACTCGGTGAGTTTCGCGGCATTCCGACTTCGATGCCCGGTTGCCGAAATTCAGTTGCCTTTGAATTTCGGGTGATCCCTCTTGAGCATGTATGCTTCTGCTACTTGTTCTACATCAGACTTTCTTCCGCAAACGGCGAAACGCTTTGACTCGGTGAGTTTCGCGGCATTCCGACTTCGATGCCCCGGTTGCCGAAATTCAGTTGCCTTTGAATTTCGGGTGATCCCTCTTGAGCATGTATGCTTCTGCTACTTGTTCTACATCAGACTTTCTTCCGCAAACGGCGAAACGCTTTGACTCGGTGAGTTTCGCGGCATTCCGACTTCGATGCCCCGGTTGCCGAAATTCAGTTGCCTTTGAATTTCGGGTGATCCCTCTTGAGCATGTATGCTTCTGCTACTTGTTCTACATCAGACTTCTTCCGCAAACGGCGAAACGCTTTGACTCGGTGAGTTTCGCGGCATTCCGACTTCGATGCCCCGGTTGCCGAAATTCAGTTGCCTTTGAATTTCGGGTGATCCCTCTTGAGCATGTATGCTTCTGCTACTTGTTCTACATCAGACTTTCTTCCGCAAACGGCGAAACGCTTTGACTCGGTGAGTTTCGCGGCATTCCGACTTCGATGCCCCGGTTGCCGAAATTCAGTTGCCTTTGAATTTCGGGTGATCCCTCTTGAGCATGTATGCTTCTGCTACTTGTTCTACATCAGACTTTCTTCCGCAAACGGCGAAACGCTTTGACTCGGTGAGTTTCGCGGCATTCCGACTTCGATGCCCCGGTTGCCGAAATTCAGTTGCCTTTGAATTTCGGGTGATCCCTCTTGAGCATGTATGCTTCTGCTACTTGTTCTACATCAGACTTTCTTCCGCAAACGGCGAAACGCTTTGACTCGGTGAGTTTCGCGGCATTCCGACTTCGATGCCCCGGTTGCCGAAATTCAGTTGCCTTTGAATTTCGGGTGATCCCTCTTGAGCATGTATGCTTCTGCTACTTGTTCTACATCAGACTTCTTCCGCAAACGGCGAAACGCTTTGACTCGGTGAGTTTCGCGGCATTCCGACTTCGATGCCCCGGTTGCCGAAATTCAGTTGCCTTTGAATTTCGGGTGATCCCTCTTGAGCATGTATGCTTCTGCTACTTGTTCTACATCAGACTTTCTTCCGCAAACGGCGAAACGCTTTGACTCGGTGAGTTTCGCGGCATTCCGACTTCGATGCCCCGGTTGCCGAAATTCAGTTGCCTTTGAATTTCGGGTGATCCCTCTTGAGCATGTATGCTTCTGCTACTTGTTCTACATCAGACTTCTTCCGCAAACGGCGAAACGCTTTGACTCGGTGAGTTTCGCGGCATTCCGACTTCGATGCCCCGGTTGCCGAAATTCAGTTGCCTTTGAATTTCGGGTGATCCCTCTTGAGCATGTATGCTTCTGCTACTTGTTCTACATCAGACTTTCTTCCGCAAACGGCGAAACGCTTTGACTCGGTGAGTTTCGCGGCATTCCGACTTCGATGCCCCGGTTGCCGAAATTCAGTTGCCTTTGAATTTCGGGTGATCCCTCTTGAGCATGTATGCTTCTGCTACTTGTTCTACATCAGACTTCTTCCGCAAACGGCGAAACGCTTTGACTCGGTGAGTTTCGCGGCATTCCGACTTCGATGCCCCGGTTGCCGAAATTCAGTTGCCTTTGAATTTCGGGTGATCCCTCTTGAGCATGTATGCTTCTGCTACTTGTTCTACATCAGACTTTCTTCCGCAAACGGCGAAACGCTTTGACTCGGTGAGTTTCGCGGCATTCCGACTTCGATGCCCCGGTTGCCGAAATTCAGTTGCCTTTGAATTTCGGGTGATCCCTCTTGAGCATGTATGCTTCTGCTACTTGTTCTACATCAGACTTTCTTCCGCAAACGGCGAAACGCTTTGACTCGGTGAGTTTCGCGGCATTCCGACTTCGATGCCCCGGTTGCCGAAATTCAGTTGCCTTTGAATTTCGGGTGATCCCTCTTGAGCATGTATGCTTCTGCTACTTGTTCTACATCAGACTTCTTCCGCAAACGGCGAAACGCTTTGACTCGGTGAGTTTCGCGGCATTCCGACTTCGATGCCCCGGTTGCCGAAATTCAGTTGCCTTTGAATTTCGGGTGATCCCTCTTGAGCATGTATGCTTCTGCTACTTGTTCTACATCAGACTTTCTTCCGCAAACGGCGAAACGCTTTGACTCGGTGAGTTTCGCGGCATTCCGACTTCGATGCCCCGGTTGCCGAAATTCAGTTGCCTTTGAATTTCGGGTGATCCCTCTTGAGCATGTATGCTTCTGCTACTTGTTCTACATCAGACTTTCTTCCGCAAACGGCGAAACGCTTTGACTCGGTGAGTTTCGCGGCATTCCGACTTCGATGCCCCGGTTGCCGAAATTCAGTTGCCTTTGAATTTCGGGTGATCCCTCTTGAGCATGTATGCTTCTGCTACTTGTTCTACATCAGACTTTCTTCCGCAAACGGCGAAACGCTTTGACTCGGTGAGTTTCGCGGCATTCCGACTTCGATGCCCCGGTTGCCGAAATTCAGTTGCCTTTGAATTTCGGGTGATCCCTCTTGAGCATGTATGCTTCTGCTACTTGTTCTACATCAGACTTTCTTCCGCAAACGGCGAAACGCTTTGACTCGGTGAGTTTCGCGGCATTCCGACTTCGATGCCCCGGTTGCCGAAATTCAGTTGCCTTTGAATTTCGGGTGATCCCTCTTGAGCATGTATGCTTCTGCTACTTGTTCTACATCAGACTTTCTTCCGCAAACGGCGAAACGCTTTGACTCGGTGAGTTTCGCGGCATTCCGACTTCGATGCCCCGGTTGCCGAAATTCAGTTGCCTTTGAATTTCGGGTGATCCCTCTTGAGCATGTATGCTTCTGCTACTTGTTCTACATCAGACTTTCTTCCGCAAACGGCGAAACGCTTTGACTCGGTGAGTTTCGCGGCATTCCGACTTCGATGCCCGGTTGCCGAAATTCAGTTGCCTTTGAATTTCGGGTGATCCCTCTTGAGCATGTATGCTTCTGCTACTTGTTCTACATCAGACTTCTTCCGCAAACGGCGAAACGCTTTGACTCGGTGAGTTTCGCGGCATTCCGACTTCGATGCCCCGGTTGCCGAAATTCAGTTGCCTTTGAATTTCGGGTGATCCCTCTTGAGCATGTATGCTTCTGCTACTTGTTCTACATCAGACTTTCTTCCGCAAACGGCGAAACGCTTTGACTCGGTGAGTTTCGCGGCATTCCGACTTCGATGCCCGGTTGCCGAAATTCAGTTGCCTTTGAATTTCGGGTGATCCCTCTTGAGCATGTATGCTTCTGCTACTTGTTCTACATCAGACTTCTTCCGCAAACGGCGAAACGCTTTGACTCGGTGAGTTTCGCGGCATTCCGACTTCGATGCCCCGGTTGCCGAAATTCAGTTGCCTTTGAATTTCGGGTGATCCCTCTTGAGCATGTATGCTTCTGCTACTTGTTCTACATCAGACTTTCTTCCGCAAACGGCGAAACGCTTTGACTCGGTGAGTTTCGCGGCATTCCGACTTCGATGCCCCGGTTGCCGAAATTCAGTTGCCTTTGAATTTCGGGTGATCCCTCTTGAGCATGTATGCTTCTGCTACTTGTTCTACATCAGACTTCTTCCGCAAACGGCGAAACGCTTTGACTCGGTGAGTTTCGCGGCATTCCGACTTCGATGCCCCGGTTGCCGAAATTCAGTTGCCTTTGAATTTCGGGTGATCCCTCTTGAGCATGTATGCTTCTGCTACTTGTTCTACATCAGACTTTCTTCCGCAAACGGCGAAACGCTTTGACTCGGTGAGTTTCGCGGCATTCCGACTTCGATGCCCCGGTTGCCGAAATTCAGTTGCCTTTGAATTTCGGGTGATCCCTCTTGAGCATGTATGCTTCTGCTACTTGTTCTACATCAGACTTTCTTCCGCAAACGGCGAAACGCTTTGACTCGGTGAGTTTCGCGGCATTCCGACTTCGATGCCCCGGTTGCCGAAATTCAGTTGCCTTTGAATTTCGGGTGATCCCTCTTGAGCATGTATGCTTCTGCTACTTGTTCTACATCAGACTTTCTTCCGCAAACGGCGAAACGCTTTGACTCGGTGAGTTTCGCGGCATTCCGACTTCGATGCCCCGTTGCCGAAATTCAGTTGCCTTTGAATTTCGGGTGATCCCTCTTGAGCATGTATGCTTCTGCTACTTGTTCTACATCAGACTTTCTTCCGCAAACGGCGAAACGCTTTGACTCGGTGAGTTTCGCGGCATTCCGACTTCGATGCCCCGGTTGCCGAAATTCAGTTGCCTTTGAATTTCGGGTGATCCCTCTTGAGCATGTATGCTTCTGCTACTTGTTCTACATCAGACTTTCTTCCGCAAACGGCGAAACGCTTTGACTCGGTGAGTTTCGCGGCATTCCGACTTCGATGCCCCGTTGCCGAAATTCAGTTGCCTTTGAATTTCGGGTGATCCCTCTTGAGCATGTATGCTTCTGCTACTTGTTCTACATCAGACTTCTTCTTCCGCAAACGGCGAAACGCTTTGACTCGGTGAGTTTCGCGGCATTCCGACTTCGATGCCCGGTTGCCGAAATTCAGTTGCCTTTGAATTTCGGGTGATCCCTCTTGAGCATGTATGCTTCTGCTACTTGTTCTACATCAGACTTTCTTCCGCAAACGGCGAAACGCTTTGACTCGGTGAGTTTCGCGGCATTCCGACTTCGATGCCCCGGTTGCCGAAATTCAGTTGCCTTTGAATTTCGGGTGATCCCTCTTGAGCATGTATGCTTCTGCTACTTGTTCTACATCAGACTTTCTTCCGCAAACGGCGAAACGCTTTGACTCGGTGAGTTTCGCGGCATTCCGACTTCGATGCCCCGGTTGCCGAAATTCAGTTGCCTTTGAATTTCGGGTGATCCCTCTTGAGCATGTATGCTTCTGCTACTTGTTCTACATCAGACTTTCTTCCGCAAACGGCGAAACGCTTTGACTCGGTGAGTTTCGCGGCATTCCGACTTCGATGCCCCGGTTGCCGAAATTCAGTTGCCTTTGAATTTCGGGTGATCCCTCTTGAGCATGTATGCTTCTGCTACTTGTACTACATCAGACTTTCTTCCGCAAGCGGCGAAACAGTTTGAATCGGTGAGTTTCGCGGCATTACGAGTTCGATGCCCCGGTTGCCGAAATTCAGTTGCCTTTGAATTTCGGGTGATCCTTCTTGCGCATGTATGCTTCGGCTACTTGTTCTACATCAGACTTTCTTCCGCAAACAGCGAAATGCTTTGACTCGGTGAGTTTCGCGGCATTCCGACTTCGATGCCCCGGTTGCCAAAATTCAGTTGCCTTTGAATTTCGGGTGATCCCTCTTGAGCATGTATGCTTCTGCTACTTGTTCTACATCAGACTTTCTTCCGCAAACAGCGAAACGCTTTGACTGCGTGAGTTTCGCGGCATTCCGACTTCGATGCCCCGGTTGCCGAAATTAAGTTGCCGTTGAATTTTGGGTGATCCCTCTTGAGCATGTATGCTTCTGCTACTTGTTCTACATCAGACTTTCTTCCGCAAACGGCGAAACGCTTTGGCTCGGTGAGTTTCGCGGCATTCCGACTTCGATTCCCTGGTTGCCGAAATTCAGTTGCCTTTGAATTTCGGGTGATCCCTCTTGAGCATGTATGCTTCTGCTACTTTTTCTACATCAGACTTGCTTCCGCAAAAGGCGAAACGCTTTGACTTGGTGAGTTTCACGGCATTCCCACTTCAATGCCCCAGTTGCCGAAATTCAGTTGCCTTTGAATATCGGGTGATCCCTCTTGAGCATGTATGCTTCTGCTACTTGTTCTACATCTGATTTTCTTCCGCAAACACCGAAACGCTTTGACTCGGTCAGTTTCGCGGCATTCTAACTTCGATGCCCCGATTGCTGAAATTCAGTTCCCTTTAAATTTCTGGTGATCCCTCTTGAGCATGTATGCTTCTGCTAATTGTTCTACATCAGATTTCTTCCGCAAACGGCGAAACGCTTTAACTCGGTGAGTTTCGCGGCATTCCGACTTCGATGCCCCGTGATTAGTACTTAAAAGTGCATGTTTATCAAGGTTTTATATCATCATTTTGCACTTGAAGTATCAATAACTCCTTAACTAAAGCATGTTTTATAATAACAAGTTTAATATTATAAGATACCTTAATTTATGGTAAATGCTCATTTTAAATGCAGGACTATCACATAAATAAAAGGATTGATTGATGAGTTTAAGCATTGAAAGTTAAAGGACAAAGAGATGGCCAAACTTAGAAAAGAGATGTCGGTGCAGTCCAAACCGGAACATTGATCGGTAATTGGATCATATCTGGAGCTCTAGATTTCGGATTTAGGTCCACTTTATATGGATGGAAAGGTAAGACAAAAGCCTACAACTTTCATGAGGAGCCCAAGATTTGAAAAGGTCGTTTTGAAGTCCAAATTGAAGGAACAACGAAGAAGTCCGAAGCTGTCCTGCAGCCCAAACACTATTTAGTGTTCAGCCCATATCTTGAGTTCTAGAAGTCCAAATGACCTCATCTTTTTTTTGTTGGAAAGCTGAGACAATTTCCTAGAACATTCTTGAGGATTCTGGGCAAATTATGATGTTAGCAATGACGTCTTGATCAGACAAGAAGATAAGGATTGTTATCTAGTCAAGATGTGGCCACCCACTCATCAATTAGTCAACAAATCAATAGTTCCAAATTTTGGCCTATAAAAGGAGGCACTTACCATGTATTGAGGCATCTTGGTGTTCAGATCAAGATCATGCTCTTGCTTTCTCTCTTTGTATTGCTTATGTCTTGCTTTCATTAATATCAAGTTTATGCACTTCATTTCCTTTCCTTTACTTAGTTAACTTCTTTCTCATTTATGTTCTTATCTTGTTCATTTATGTTTCTTTCTTTCATTATGTTTAGCTAAGTTAATTATGTCAAGGTGAAAAGGGTACACTAATGGTGTAAGAATAAGTATAATATAAACTTAACATGGACCTTAACGTTGGATACTAACATGTTTTATATTTGTTATCTTGTTCACTTTAATACTTTGCTTGTTAAATGGTTAATCTAGATTTATGTTGTATAACACTTGGTACAACAAATACTTGGCACTTTCATAGCCCATACTGTATGGTATAACCGACACCTGAGCTATGAAAGGAACTTGATTTGTTGTTAACATAAGTTATAATCATGAATGCCTGCCAACATTTACAAGTATTAGCTTTATTCGAATAAGATAATTAATGTAATCATGTTAACAATTTATAATCTGATTGGAACCTCCTTTATGTGTGGTTTCCAATTGAGTAATAAGAGTTTATATTATACTTGTTTGAAGTACCATTAGTGGATCCTCTAACCTTGACATTTGTTTTTATCATTGTTTAATCCTTACGTTAATCTTTCATCTCAAAGTTCTCATTAATTTCTTCATCTTCTGCTTTATTATTATTATTATTATTATTATTATTTACATTCTGTTTATATTATATAATATATATATTTGATCTTTTCATAAACTCAGTATATAGGCTGGAAACCTGTGACCCGATCTTTAGATCATTCTCAGGTATAACAACGCCACGTACTGAGTATAATATAATTATTATTGTTATTATTGTTGTTATTGTTGTTGTTGTTGTCTTGTTATTTATAATTTATACAATTAACCTCTCTGTGGTTCGACCCCGGTCTTGCCGGGTTATTTATTACTTCGACACTCCTGCACTTGGGAAAAGACATCAAGCTTTTGGTCGTGTCAAGTTTTTGGCGCCGTTGCCGGGGAGGTAAATTCTTGTATAAATTATAATATTTAATTTATTTTCTCTTTTCACTTTTCATTTTATCTATTTTTGTTTCTTTGTTTTGTTTTGTTTCTTTTTCTTCTATTTTCTTTTCTTCCTTTTATTCTCTTCTTACACGTGCATGAGAGTTTGGTCACGTACATTAAGTGGTCGACTTTGTAGGGTATCCTCATCATTTTCAGAAAATATGGCCGAAGAAGATAATCAATCACTTCATAATGAGAATAATGAGAATAACCGTATGAGAACACTTAGAGACCACATGAATCCCACAAGAACAAGTGCACCCTCATGCATAGTTTTCCCTCCTGATGCATCTCATTTTAATTTTAAGCCAGGCATTATTCAACTTTTACCATCTTTTCATGGCTTAGACTTAGAAAATCCATACTTGCATTTAAGGGAATTTGAGGAGGTCTGTAATACCTATAATGACTCAAATTGTAGCATGAACACCATTCGATTAAAGCTTTTTCCTTTTTCATTAAAAGATAAAGCTAAAACATGGCTACAAAATTTGAGACCAGGATCCATTCGTGCTTGGGATGAAATGCAACAACAATTTTTAAAGAAGTTTTTTCCATCTCACAGAACAAACTCTTTCAAAAGACAAATCATCACTTTCACTCAAAAACCAGGAGAAACATTTTACCAATGTTGGGATAGGTATCGAGATTTGCTTAATACTTGCCCACATCATGGTTTTGAAACATGGAGATTGGTTTCACATTTTTATGAAGGTTTAACACCTAGAGATAGGCAAATGGTTGAATTGATGTGCAATGGAACTTTTGAAGATAAAGACCCTAATGAAGCAATGGAGTACCTAGACTTGCTAGCCGAAAATGCTCAAAATTGGGACACCACAGGTACTTATGAGGCACCAAGTAAAACTCAACCTCATACATCTAGTGGAGGTATGCACAACCTTAGGGAAGATCATGACCTCCAAGCCAAGTTTGCATCTTTAGCTAGAAAAGTCGAAGCACTTGAATTGAAAAAGAGTGGTCAATTAAAATCTGTTCAAGACATTGTGTGTCAAATCTGTGAAACCAATGAACATGCAACAAATGATTGTCCAACTTTGCCTTCTTTTAAGGAATGCCTCCATGAACAAGCCCATGCTTTAAACAGTTTCCAAAGACCCAACCATAACCCATACTCACAAACATATAACCCTGGTTGGAGAAATCACCCAAATTTTAGTTGGAAGAGTGATAGCAACAATGCACAAACTTCACATCCACCGTTTCAAGCACACCATAATTTCCAAAATTCTCATGGATATGCACCTCCTTATGCTCCACCTCCTAGAAGAAATTTTGAGGAAACATTGCATGCATTCATTGAAAAGCAGGAGACAATCAACACTCAACTTGCTCAAAGCATGACAGATTTTAAAGATGCTCTTGCAAAATTAACATCTGCTCTCAGTTTCCAAGAGAAAGGTAAGTTTCCTTCTCAACCACAGCAAAATCCAAAGGGGCAATACAATGCAAATGCAAGTAGTTCTGGAAGCCAACACATGGATCAAGTCAAATCAGTCATCACTCTTCGTAGTGGTAAGGTTATTGAAAAACCTATTCTTGAACCTTGTGAGAAAGATGATGAGTCTATCTCTGAGGGTAAGGAAGGGGTTGAACCTGAACATTGCAAAGAAAAGGCTGATTCCCCGCCAGCACTTCCATTTCCTCATGCCATGACCAAACAAAGGAAAGTCAATCACAACTCTGAAATCTTTGAAATTTTCAAACAGGTAAGGATCAATATACCTTTGTTGGATGCTATTAAACAGGTTCCTTCCTATGCTAAATTTTTGAAAGATCTGTGCACTGTGAAGAGAAAACTGAATGTGAAAAAGAAAGCCTTTTTAGCCGAACAAGTAAGTGCCATTCTTCAGAACAATAATGCTTTGAAATATAAAGACCCTGGTTGTCCTACAATTTCTTGCTTTATTGGAGAACATAAAATTGAAAGAGCCTTACTTGATCTTGGAGCTAGTGTGAATTTACTTCCATATTCAGTTTTTCAAAGTCTCAATCTAGGTGAGTTAAAACCAACCTCTGTAACTCTTTTACTTGCCGATAGATCTGTAAAAGTGCCTAGAGGAATAATTGAAGATGTGTTAGTACAAGTTGATAAATTCATTTATCCTGTGGATTTTGTTGTCTTGGACACGCAACCTGTTGAAGCATGTAATTCAATTCCTGTCATTTTAGGACGTCCATTTCTTGCCACTTCTAATGCATTGATTAATTGTAGGAATGGACTGATGAAGCTATCATTTGGAAACATGACATTGGAGATGAATATTTTCAACATTTACAAGCAACCTGGAGATGATAATGATTTACAGGAAGTGGACTTTATTGAAAAATTAGTTCATGATCAATTTCAAACCACTTCTAGTGAAACTGAGATTGATGAATCTGATGATTTGCAAATGGTCTACTTTCAGGAATCAAAGGCATGCAATTGGAGACCACAAATTGAAGAATTGCCACCACGATCAATTGAGCCCATACCTTCAAGTGTTCAACCACCAAAACCTGAATTGAAGCCGTTACCATTTAATCTCAAATACTCATTTTTGGGAGAAAATGAAACTTTTCCGGTAATAATCTCTTCCAAACTTAATGCACATCAAGAAGGTAAGTTATTACAGACTCTGAAAATGCACAAAAATGCATTAGGATGGACCATAGCTGACATAAAAGGAATTAGCCCTTTGATTTGCACACACAGGATTTATTTGGAGGAAAATGCTAAACCCTCTAGAGAAATGCAACGAAGGCTTAATCCTAATATGAAAGAAGTAGTGAAAAATGAAGTCATTAAGCTTCTAGATAATGGAATCATTTATCCTATTTCTGACAGCAAATGGGTAAGTCCTACCCAAGTTGTACCCAAAAAGTCTGGAGTCACTGTGATAACAAATGAGAAAAATGAGTTAATTCCAACTAGGACTGTTACGGGTTGGCGCATGTGCATTGACTATAGGAAACTTAATTCAATGACTAGAAAAGATCATTTCCCTTTACCTTTCATGGACCAAATCCTAGAAAGAGTTGCAGGTCATGAATTTTATTGTTTCCTAGATGGTTATTCAGGTTACAATCAAATTGAAATTGCATTGGAAGATCAAGAGAAGACTACTTTCACATGTCCATTTGGTACTTTTGCATATCGAAGGATGCCTTTTGGATTATGTAATGCACCAGCCACGTTTCAAAGATGCATGCTTAGCATATTCAGTGATATGGTTGAACGTTTTCTTGAAATTTTTATGGATGATTTTTCTGTTTTTGGTGATTCATTTGATGATTGTTTGACTAACTTAGAAAAGGTTTTGAGCAGGTGTGAAGAGAAGAATCTTGTACTGAATTGGGAAAAATGTCACTTTATGGTAACAAACGGCATTGTACTTGGTCACATTGTTTCATCGAAAGGAATTGAGGTTGACAAATCTAAAATCGAGTTAATTGCCAACTTACCAACACCAAAATCTGTTAAAGATGTTAGATCATTCTTAGGACATGCTGGTTTTTACAGAAGGTTCATCAAAGATTTTAGTGTAATATCTAAGCCCTTGAGTAACCTTCTAACAAAGGATAATATTTTTGAATGGACTGAACATTGTGAGGAAGCCTTTGTTAAACTTAAAAACTTGCTTACTTCTGCTCCTGTCATTCAACCTCCTGATTGGTCATTACCTTTTGAAATAATGTGTGACGCTAGTGATTATGCCGTGGGTGCTGTCTTGGGACAAAGAAAAGATAAGAAACCTTATGTGATTTACTATGCAAGTAAAACTTTAAATAGTGCTCAAATGAATTACACTACCACTGAAAAAGAATTACTTGCAGTAGTATTTGCATGTGACAAATTCAGATCTTATCTTGTTGGCTCACCTGTTGTTGTTTTTAGTGATCATGCAGCATTGAAATATCTTCTCTCTAAGAAAGATTCTAAGGCTAGATTGGTGCGGTGGATTTTGTTACTTCAAGAATTTGATATCACAATCAAAGACAAGAAAGGCACCGAAAATGTTGTCGCGGATCATTTGTCAAGATTGACAACGATTCGAGATCTGACATTACACCAATCGATGACTACTTTCCTGATGAATCTTTATTTTCTGTCTCTACGATGCCTTGGTTTGCTAATATTGTTAATTTTCTTGTTTCAGGACAATTGCCAGCTCATTGGAGTACCCAAGACAAAAGAAAGTTCTTGAACGAAGTGAAGAACTTTTATTGGGATGACCCTTATTTATTCAAATATTGTCCTGATCAAATATTTCGAAGATGCATTCCTGACAATGAGGTAAGTAGTGTCATTAAATTTTGTCATTCTGAGGCATGTGGGGGTCATTTCTCATCAAGAAAGACAACTGCAAAAATCTTACAAAGTGGATTTTACTGGCCCACCATGTTCAAAGACTCACATGCATTCTGTAAGATTTGTGAAAATTGTCAAAAGTTGGGATCTATTTCGAAACGTCACATGATGCCTTTAAATCCTATTCTTGTCATTGAGATCTTTGACTGTTGGGGTATAGATTTCATGGGTCCATTTCCTCCATCATTTGGTTTCTTGTACATATTGGTCGCAGTAGATTATGTTTCAAAATGGATAGAGGCAATTCCAAGTCGAACCAATGATCACAAAACAGTGATAAAGTTTTTGAAAGAAAACATTTTAAGTCGATTTGGAATCCCTCGAGCCATGATAAGTGATGGTGGAACACACTTTTGCAACAAGCCATTTGAGTCTTTAATGAAGAAATATGGAATCACACACAAAGTTGCCACCCCTTATCACCCTCAGACAAGTGGACAAGTAGAGCTTGCTAATAGGGAGATCAAACAGATCTTGGAGAAAACAGTGAACCCTAATAGGAAAGACTGGTCTTTAAGACTTAATGATGCACTTTGGGCTTATCGAACTGCTTATAAAACATCATTAGGTATGTCACCTTATAGACTAGTCTATGGAAAACCTTGTCACTTGCCTGTGGAAATTGAACATAAAGCTTATTGGGCTATTAAAGCTTTCAATTCAAGCCTTGATGATGCTAGTCAGCTGCGAAAATTGCAAATAAATGAGCTTGAGGAAATAAGAAATGATGCATATGACAATTCAAAATTCATAAAGCAAGAATCAAAGAGTTTCATGACAAGAAAATACTGAGAAAAACATTCAATGTTGGTCAAAAAGTCTTGCTTTATAATTCTCGACTCCATTTATTTCCTGGAAAACTAAGATCAAGATGGAGCGGTCCTTTTATTGTGAAACATGTGTATCCATATGGGGCCTGTGATATTGAGAATCCAAAGAATGGCAATGTTTTCAAGGTAAATGGGCATCGTTTGAAAGTTTATTTTGACAATTTTTCAGTTGAAAATGACTCTATTGAATTGAGTGATCCTGTATATAAAGATTGATTCTTTTTCTCACATTGTTTTGTGTTTTGTTGTATCTTTTGTTTTGCTAGTCTCTCTTTCACCCCGTCAAATGGCGGATAACGGTACTCCGTGACTTAAGTCGGTTCTTTCAGTTTCCCAAATAACTGATATCTGTATATATTTGTACAATTCTTAGCTCTTTCTTCCTTCTTTGAATCTCTTCTCCAATTCTCTTTTGAAAATGGACACCACTCTTGAAAAGTTGAAAAGGTATTTTCCCGCTCTGCCTCCAAATGCGATTAAAAAATTTACCGTGCTAGGTGTGCAAGATTGAGGTTGTTAATGAATCATGGAATTCCTGAAGATATTCGTTGGCTAATTGAAGCAAAGGTCCGATTATCAGGTGAGTCCTCCAATTCTTTCATTTCACACATGCCTGGAACAGGTAAAAGCACTTTTGCAAAGAAACGTCGTGCAAAACGACTGAAAGTCTGTCACAGATGTGCCAGATGGACTTGTAATGCGACATGTCGTTCTTTAGGAATGGTATCTGTAAACCGTGAAGATAAAATACAATTCATTAAGGATGGCCTGAGTAAGGGGTCTTTAGATAATCTTTTGTTGACCCTTGAGACGCATCCTAGTGGAGATGTGCATCGTGTAATTCATGATTTATGGCCACAATTCCATAAAGAACATGATCGACTTAGTCTTGGGAATCTGACTAAAAAAGACCCTGTTTGCCAGTTTTTAAGAAAACTGGATGGGAAGCCTATCCCCGACCCATAGAGGGCGTTTAAGCCGTTCTTGGACGTAAAACCAAGGGAAGATGTGAGCCACAATCACAACTACCTGTACATACATGCTTTTTCAAAATAAATAATTAATAAGAGAGAGAGAGAGAGTTTGTGAGACTACAGCTGGCCTACATATAGGTGGTATGATTGCATTTTCACTTTTTCATCTATAAATTCTTCTCTTCCTTCCCTTCATTTCTACTCATCCCATACATTCATCAAATATAGAAGTGTGTAGAAATGGCAGGTTCCTCAAGTCATCACATAAGAAATATTTGTGTTTTCGGTGGATCCAGTTCTGGGAAAGAAAAAGAGTTTTTAGAATCAGCAAATCATCTTGGTCAGGTACTAGCTGAGAGAAAGATTCATTTAGTGTATGGGGGAGGCAGCCTTGGGTTAATGGGAGGTGTGTCAATGGCTGCATTTTTAGGAGGCAGTCAAGTTTTGGGGGTTGTCCCCAAAGCTTTAGCAACTGGGGACATCATTGGAAAAACAATTGGAGAGGAACTACAGGTCCCAACAATGTCTGACCGACTGAATACCATGTTTAACCATGCTGATGCCTTCATTGCCTTACCAGGTGGTCTGGGCACATTGGAAGAGATCTTTCATATTTCATCTTGGGCCCAACTGCACATTCACCATAAACCTATAGGTTTGTTAAATGTTAATGGTTTTTATGATAAGTTGCTGTCTTTCCTTGATCAAGCTGTGGAACAGGAATTTCTAACATCTTCGGCACGACGAATCATAATCTCTGCTGCTACTGCTGAACAATTGATTGACCAACTACAATCTTTCATCCCTGTCATTGATCCCTGCATGAGTCGCCTAGATTGGTCAACTAAGGAAAGCCGTAAAAAGCTTAGATTAGATTTGAGCCTTCATCTGTGAAACCTTGTGTCTTTTGGTTTTATTAATAGCATATTATTTTGTTTTGTTACTTCTTATGTTTGTTTAAGTGTGTTTCAGGTTTGTCATTGTTCGCTGTTTCAGGTGATGTCTTCTATACTCTATCTTTCTACCTTCGACATTGAGGACAATGTCTCGTTTTGGTTGGGGGGAGAGGGTAGTAGTTAAAAAAAAAAAAATACTAACTTGCTAACTGTTTTTGCTATTATTAAAACATTTGACAAAATTGTTATTAGGATGGCAGAGTATGGAATCAATTTTATTGACTCTAGAGACGCATCTTATTAAGTTTCATTACCAAGGTCTATCATAATACTTCTTGAAATATTCAGGTTTACAAACTCTCACATTGTTATCACTTGATTCTGCTCATATACTCATTTAACAAGTATTATTAAACCTTCATTTTCACACACACACTTTAACATATGATTGTGGGTTGCACATTGGATTATTACATTAATTATGTTCTTTTGTTGAAGGTAACAACTAAGGGAAAAGGATAGTATATAATTTGCAAAAAAAAAAAAAAAAAAAAAGATAGTATTGATGATAATAAAACGTGGATAAGTTTGGTTTCGTAGCCTCCCTAACCTAAGCAATTAAGCCCGAAGGGGTGTTTTAACACCTAATACCCTAAAGTCAACTGACTTGGGAGCTATTGGCCCAAAGCTTGTTACATGGGTTAAGGAGAAAAGCTTAAGGGAATCAAACATTGCACTATCTACGTATCAGTATCTGCAACCCGAGTTGTTAAGCTCGTAGGGGTGTCTCAACACCTAATGCCCTAAGACCAACTGGTCTGGGAGTCATTAGCCTAAAACTCGTTACATGGGTTAAAGATACATTGTGTTTTAAGTTGTATGTGTATATAAATAAAAAGAAAAAAAAAAAAAAAAAAAAAAAAAAAAAATAATCCCAACCCAAGGAAGTTCACCTTAAACATTTGAACATAATATTGTTTTCTTCCAACAAAAGCCCCATCATCTATGTTTTCATTGAGCACACAAAAGAAGGTTTATTAATATCTTGTTTAAGAAGTATGAAGCAGGAATATAAATTTAATGAGAGTTTGTTTATCTGGATAGATTAATGGAAGTTGAATGATGAATGCCTTGCTTTGTGGAACTTGCAAATTGTTTCTCTATTTTAACGCTTTAGATTACTAGGGACTAGTAATAAGCTGGTTGGGGGGTGTGATTAGTACTTAAAAGTGCATGTTTATCAAGGTTTTATATCATCATTTTGCACTTGAAGTATCAATAACTCCTTAACTAAAGCATGTTTTATAATAACAAGTTTGATATTATAAGATACCTTAATTTATGGTAAATGCTCATTTTAAATGCAGGACTATCACATAAATAAAAGGATTGATTGATGAGTTTAAGTATTGAAAGTTAAAGGACAAAGAGATGGCCAAACTTAGAAAAGAGATGTCGGTGCAGTCCAAACCGGAACATTGCTCGGTAATTGGATCATATCTGGAGCTCTAGATTTCGGATTTAGGTCCACTTTATATGGATGGAAAGGTAAGACAAAGGCCTACAACTTTCATGAGGAGCCCAAGATTTGAAAGGTCGTTTTGAAGTCCAAATTGAAGGAACAACGAAGAAGTCCGAAGCTGTCCTGCAGCCCAAACACTATTTAGTGTTCAGCCCATATCTTGAGTTCTAGAAGTCCAAATGACCTCATCTTTTTTTTGTTGGAAAGCTGAGACAATTTTAGAACATTCTTGAGGATTCTGGGCAAATTATGATGTTAGCAATGACGTCTTGATCAGACAAGAAGATAAGGATTGTCATTAGTCAAGATGTGGCCACCCATCAACAATTAGTCACAAATCAATAGTTCCAAATTTTGGCCTATAAAAGAGGCACTTAATGTATTGAGGCATCT
>CM055346.1:59613426-59662715 GCA_029228515.1 Populus alba x Populus x berolinensis
GATGCCCCGGTTGCCGAAATTCAGTTGCCTTTGAATTTCGGGTGATCCCTCTTGAGCATGTATGCTTCTGCTACTTGTTCTACATCACACTTCCTTCCGCAAACGGCCCCAAACGCTTTTTGACTCGGTGAGTTCGCGGCATTTGACTCTTGATGCCCGGTTGCCGAAATTCAGTTGCCTTTTAATTTCGGGTGATCCCTCTCGCAGCATGTATGCTTCTGCTACTTTTTCTACATCACAACTTCCTTCCGCAAACAGCGAAACGCTTTGAATCTTGGTGAGTTTCGCGCAAATCCGAATTAGATGCCCGGGTTCGGTTGCTGAAATTCAGTTGCTTTTTAATTTGCGGGTGATCCCTCTTGAGCATGTATGCTTGTGCTACTTGTTCTACATCACAATTCCTTCCGCAAACGGCCCAAACGCTTTGACTCGGTGAAGTTTCGCGGGCATTTCCAACGTTGGATTGCCCCGGTTGCCGAAATTCAGTTGCCTTTGAATTTCGGGTGATTCCCTCTTGAGCATGAAGGCTTCTGCTACTTGTTCTACATCACACTTCCTTGCCATAAACAACGAAACGACTTAGTCTTCGGTGAGTTTCGCGGCCATTCCGTCTTCGATGCCCCGGTTGCCGAAATTCAGTTGCCTTTGAATTTCCGGGTGATCCCTCTTGAGCATGGATGCTTCTGCTACTTGTTTCTTCAATCCACACTTCCTTTCGCAAACTGCGAATGCGCTTTGACTTCGGTGAGGTTGGCCGGCATTCCGACTTTGATGCCCCGGTTGCCGAAATTTCAGTTGCCTTTGAATTGTCGGGTGATCCCTCTTGAGCGTGAATGCTTCTGCTACTTGTTCAACATCACACTTCCTTCTGCAAAAAACGGCGAAAACGCTTTGATGTCGGTGAGTTTCGCGGCATTCCAACTTCGATGCCCCGGTCTTTGCCGAAATTCACGTTGCCTTTGAATTTCGGGTGATCCCTCTTGAGCCCTGCATGCTTCTGCTACTTGTTCTACATCACACTTCCTTCAGCAAACAACGAAACGCTTTGACTCGGTGAGTTTCGCGGCCATTCCGACTTCGATGCCCCGGTTGCCGAAATTCAGTTGGCCTTTGAATTTCGGGTGGTCCCTCTTTGAGCATGAATGCTTCTGCTACATGTTTCTACAGCCCACTTCCTTCCATAAAACAACGAAACGCTTTGTTTCGGTGAGTTTCGCGGCATTCCGACTTCGATGCCCCGGTTGCCGAAATTCAGTTGCCTTTTTTTCGGGTGATCCCTCTTGAGCCTGGAATGCTTCTGCTACTTGTTCTACATCACTCTTCTTACCGCAAACGGCGAAACGCTTTGACTCGGTGGAGTTTACGGAATTCTGGACATAGATGCCCCAGTTGCCGAAAATTCAGTTGCCTTTGTATTTCGTGGAGATTCCCTCTTGAGCATGTATGCTTCTTGCTACCTTGTTCTACATCACAATTCCTTCCGCAAACGGCCAAACGCTTTGATTCGGTGATGTTTAGTGCATTCCAGCTTTCGATGCCCGCGTTTGCCGAAATTCAGTTGCCTTTGACTTTCGGGTGATCCCTCTTGAAGCATGAATGCTTCTGCTACTTGTTCTACATCACACTTCCTTCCGCAAAACAACGAAACGCTTTGACTCGGGAGTTTCGCGGCATTCCGACTTTTCGATGCCCCGGTTGCCGAAAATCAGTTGCCCTATGAATTTCGGGAGATCCACTGTCGCATGTATGCATCTGCTACTTGTTCTACATCACACTTCTTCGCAAAAGCGAAAACGCTTTGACTCGGTGAGTTTCGCGGCATTCCGACTTCGATGCCCCGTTGCCGAAATTCAGTTGCCTTTGAATTTCGGGTGATCCCTCTTGAGCATGTATGCTTCTTCTACTTGTTCTACATGACACTTCCTTCCGGAAACAGCGAAACGCTTTGACTCGGTGAGTTTCACGGCATTCCGACTTCGATACCCCGGTTGCTGAAATTCAGTTGCCTTTGAATTTCGGGTGATCCCTCTAGAGCATGTATGCTTCTGCTACTTGTTCTACATCACAATTCCGTCCGCAAAAAGCGAAACGCTTTGACTCGGTGAGTTTCGCGGCATTCCGACTTCGATGCCCCGGTTGCCGAAATTCAGTTGCCTTTGAATTTCGGGTGATCCCTCTTGAGCATGTATGCTTCTGCTACTTGTTCTACACCACACTTCTTCCGTAAAAGGCGAAACGCTTTGACTCGGTGAGTTTCGCGGCATTCCGACTTCGATGCCCCGGTTGCCGAAAATCAGATGCCTTTGAATTTTGGTTGATCCCTCTTGAGCATGTATGCTTCTGCTACTTGTTCTACATCACACTTCCTTCTGCAAACAGCGAAACGCTTTGACTCGGTGAGTTTCGCGGCATTCCGAATTCGATGCCCGGTTGCCGAAATTCAGTTGCCTTTGAATTTCAGGTGATCCCTCTTGAGCATGTATGCTTCTGCTACTTGTTCTACACCACACTTCCTTCCGCAAACGGCGAAACGCTTTGACTCGGTGAGTTTCGCGGCATTCCGACTTCGATGCCCCGGTTGCCGAAAATCAGATGCCTTTGAATTTTGGTTGATCCCTCTTGAGCATGTATGCTTCTGCTACTTGTTCTACATCACACTTCCTTCCGCAAACGGCGAAACGCTTTGACTCGGTGAGTTTCGCGGCATTCCGAATTCGATGCCCCGGTTGCCGAAATTCAGTTGCCTTTGAATTTCGGGTGATCCCTCTTGAGCATGTATGCTTCTGCTACTTGTTCTACATCACACTTCCTTCCGCAAACGCGAAACGCTTTGACTCGGTGAGTTTCGCGGCATTCCGACTTCGATGCCCCGGTTGCCGAAATTCAGTTGCCTTTGAATTTCGGGTGATCCCTCTTGAGCATGTATGCTTCTGCTACTTGTTCTACATCACACTTCTTCCGCAAACGGCGAAACGCTTTGACTCGGTGAGTTTCGCGGCATTCCGACTTCGATGCCCCGGTTGCCGAAATTCAGTTGCCTTTGAATTTCGGGTGATCCCTCTTGAGCATGTATGCTTCTGCTACTTGTTCTACATCACACTTCCTTCCGCAAACGGCGAAACGCTTTGACTCGGTGAGTTTCGCGGCATTCCGACTTCGATGCCCCGGTTGCCGAAATTCAGTTGCCTTTGAATTTCGGGTGATCCCTCTTGAGCATGTATGCTTCTGCTACTTGTTCTACATCACACTTCCTTCCGCAAACGGCGAAACGCTTTGACTCGGTGAGTTTCGCGGCATTCCGACTTCGATGCCCCGGTTGCCGAAATTCAGTTGCCTTTGAATTTCGGGTGATCCCTCTTGAGCATGTATGCTTCTGCTACTTGTTCTACATCACACTTCTTCCGCAAACGGCGAAACGCTTTGACTCGGTGAGTTTCGCGCATTCCGACTTCGATGCCCCGGTTGCCGAAATTCAGTTGCCTTTGAATTTCGGGTGATCCCTCTTGAGCATGTATGCTTCTGCTACTTGTTCTACATCACACTTCCTTCCGCAAACGCGAAACGCTTTGACTCGGTGAGTTTCGCGGCATTCCGACTTCGATGCCCGGTTGCCGAAATTCAGTTGCCTTTGAATTTCGGGTGATCCCTCTTGAGCATGTATGCTTCTGCTACTTGTTCTACATCACACTTCTTCCGCAAACGGCGAAACGCTTTGACTCGGTGAGTTTCGCGGCATTCCGACTTCGATGCCCCGGTTGCCGAAATTCAGTTGCCTTTGAATTTCGGGTGATCCCTCTTGAGCATGTATGCTTCTGCTACTTGTTCTACATCACACTTCTTCCGCAAACGGCGAAACGCTTTGACTCGGTGAGTTTCGCGGCATTCCGACTTCGATGCCCGGTTGCCGAAATTCAGTTGCCTTTGAATTTCGGGTGATCCCTCTTGAGCATGTATGCTTCTGCTACTTGTTCTACATCACACTTCCTTCCGCAAACGGCGAAACGCTTTGACTCGGTGAGTTTCGCGGCATTCCGACTTCGATGCCCCGGTTGCCGAAATTCAGTTGCCTTTGAATTTCGGGTGATCCCTCTTGAGCATGTATGCTTCTGCTACTTGTTCTACATCACACTTCCTTCCGCAAACGGCGAAACGCTTTGACTCGGTGAGTTTCGCGGCATTCCGACTTCGATGCCCGGTTGCCGAAATTCAGTTGCCTTTGAATTTCGGGTGATCCCTCTTGAGCATGTATGCTTCTGCTACTTGTTCTACATCACACTTCTTCCGCAAAAGCGAAACGCTTTGACTCGGTGAGTTTCGCGGCATTCCGACTTCGATGCCCCGGTTGCCGAAATTCAGTTGCCTTTGAATTTCGGGTGATCCCTCTTGAGCATGTATGCTTCTGCTACTTGTTCTACATCACACTTCTTCCGCAAACGGCGAAACGCTTTGACTCGGTGAGTTTCGCGGCATTCCGACTTCGATGCCCCGGTTGCCGAAATTCAGTTGCCTTTGAATTTCGGGTGATCCCTCTTGAGCATGTATGCTTCTGCTACTTGTTCTACATCACACTTCCTTCCGCAAACGGCGAAACGCTTTGACTCGGTGAGTTTCGCGGCATTCCGACTTCGATGCCCCGGTTGCCGAAATTCAGTTGCCTTTGAATTTCGGGTGATCCCTCTTGAGCATGTATGCTTCTGCTACTTGTTCTACATCACACTTCCTTCCGCAAACGGCGAAACGCTTTGACTCGGTGAGTTTCGCGGCATTCCGACTTCGATGCCCCGGTTGCCGAAATTCAGTTGCCTTTGAATTTCGGGTGATCCCTCTTGAGCATGTATGCTTCTGCTACTTGTTCTACATCACACTTCCTTCCGCAAACGGCGAAACGCTTTGACTCGGTGAGTTTCGCGGCATTCCGACTTCGATGCCCCGGTTGCCGAAATTCAGTTGCCTTTGAATTTCGGGTGATCCCTCTTGAGCATGTATGCTTCTGCTACTTGTTCTACATCACACTTCTTCCGCAAACGGCGAAACGCTTTGACTCGGTGAGTTTCGCGGCATTCCGACTTCGATGCCCCGGTTGCCGAAATTCAGTTGCCTTTGAATTTCGGGTGATCCCTCTTGAGCATGTATGCTTCTGCTACTTGTTCTACATCACACTTCCTTCCGCAAACGGCGAAACGCTTTGACTCGGTGAGTTTCGCGGCATTCCGACTTCGATGCCCCGGTTGCCGAAATTCAGTTGCCTTTGAATTTCGGGTGATCCCTCTTGAGCATGTATGCTTCTGCTACTTGTTCTACATCACACTTCCTTCCGCAAACGGCGAAACGCTTTGACTCGGTGAGTTTCGCGGCATTCCGACTTCGATGCCCCGGTTGCCGAAATTCAGTTGCCTTTGAATTTCGGGTGATCCCTCTTGAGCATGTATGCTTCTGCTACTTGTTCTACATCACACTTCCTTCCGCAAACGGCGAAACGCTTTGACTCGGTGAGTTTCGCGGCATTCCGACTTCGATGCCCCGGTTGCCGAAATTCAGTTGCCTTTGAATTTCGGGTGATCCCTCTTGAGCATGTATGCTTCTGCTACTTGTTCTACATCACACTTCCTTCCGCAAACGGCGAAACGCTTTGACTCGGTGAGTTTCGCGGCATTCCGACTTCGATGCCCCGGTTGCCGAAATTCAGTTGCCTTTGAATTTCGGGTGATCCCTCTTGAGCATGTATGCTTCTGCTACTTGTTCTACATCACACTTCCTTCCGCAAACGGCGAAACGCTTTGACTCGGTGAGTTTCGCGGCATTCCGACTTCGATGCCCCGTTGCCGAAATTCAGTTGCCTTTGAATTTCGGGTGATCCCTCTTGAGCATGTATGCTTCTGCTACTTGTTCTACATCACACTTCCTTCCGCAAACGGCGAAACGCTTTGACTCGGTGAGTTTCGCGGCATTCCGACTTCGATGCCCCGGTTGCCGAAATTCAGTTGCCTTTGAATTTCGGGTGATCCCTCTTGAGCATGTATGCTTCTGCTACTTGTTCTACATCACACTTCCTTCCGCAAACGGCGAAACGCTTTGACTCGGTGAGTTTCGCGGCATTCCGACTTCGATGCCCCGGTTGCCGAAATTCAGTTGCCTTTGAATTTCGGGTGATCCCTCTTGAGCATGTATGCTTCTGCTACTTGTTCTACATCACACTTCCTTCCGCAAACGGCGAAACGCTTTGACTCGGTGAGTTTCGCGGCATTCCGACTTCGATGCCCCGGTTGCCGAAATTCAGTTGCCTTTGAATTTCGGGTGATCCCTCTTGAGCATGTATGCTTCTGCTACTTGTTCTACATCACACTTCCTTCCGCAAACGGCGAAACGCTTTGACTCGGTGAGTTTCGCGGCATTCCGACTTCGATGCCCCGTTGCCGAAATTCAGTTGCCTTTGAATTTCGGGTGATCCCTCTTGAGCATGTATGCTTCTGCTACTTGTTCTACATCACACTTCCTTCCGCAAACGGCGAAACGCTTTGACTCGGTGAGTTTCGCGGCATTCCGACTTCGATGCCCCGGTTGCCGAAATTCAGTTGCCTTTGAATTTCGGGTGATCCCTCTTGAGCATGTATGCTTCTGCTACTTGTTCTACATCACACTTCCTTCCGCAAACGGCGAAACGCTTTGACTCGGTGAGTTTCGCGGCATTCCGACTTCGATGCCCCGGTTGCCGAAATTCAGTTGCCTTTGAATTTCGGGTGATCCCTCTTGAGCATGTATGCTTCTGCTACTTGTTCTACATCACACTTCCTTCCGCAAACGGCGAAACGCTTTGACTCGGTGAGTTTCGCGGCATTCCGACTTCGATGCCCCGGTTGCCGAAATTCAGTTGCCTTTGAATTTCGGGTGATCCCTCTTGAGCATGTATGCTTCTGCTACTTGTTCTACATCACACTTCTTCCGCAAACGGCGAAACGCTTTGACTCGGTGAGTTTCGCGGCATTCCGACTTCGATGCCCCGGTTGCCGAAATTCAGTTGCCTTTGAATTTCGGGTGATCCCTCTTGAGCATGTATGCTTCTGCTACTTGTTCTACATCACACTTCCTTCCGCAAACGGCGAAACGCTTTGACTCGGTGAGTTTCGCGGCATTCCGACTTCGATGCCCCGGTTGCCGAAATTCAGTTGCCTTTGAATTTCGGGTGATCCCTCTTGAGCATGTATGCTTCTGCTACTTGTTCTACATCACACTTCCTTCCGCAAACGGCGAAACGCTTTGACTCGGTGAGTTTCGCGGCATTCCGACTTCGATGCCCCGGTTGCCGAAATTCAGTTGCCTTTGAATTTCGGGTGATCCCTCTTGAGCATGTATGCTTCTGCTACTTGTTCTACATCACACTTCCTTCCGCAAACGGCGAAACGCTTTGACTCGGTGAGTTTCGCGGCATTCCGACTTCGATGCCCCGGTTGCCGAAATTCAGTTGCCTTTGAATTTCGGGTGATCCCTCTTGAGCATGTATGCTTCTGCTACTTGTTCTACATCACACTTCCTTCCGCAAACGGCGAAACGCTTTGACTCGGTGAGTTTCGCGGCATTCCGACTTCGATGCCCCGGTTGCCGAAATTCAGTTGCCTTTGAATTTCGGGTGATCCCTCTTGAGCATGTATGCTTCTGCTACTTGTTCTACATCACACTTCCTTCCGCAAACGGCGAAACGCTTTGACTCGGTGAGTTTCGCGGCATTCCGACTTCGATGCCCCGGTTGCCGAAATTCAGTTGCCTTTGAATTTCGGGTGATCCCTCTTGAGCATGTATGCTTCTGCTACTTGTTCTA
Source organism: Populus alba x Populus x berolinensis (assembly GCA_029228515.1). Taxonomy (NCBI): domain Eukaryota; kingdom Viridiplantae; phylum Streptophyta; class Magnoliopsida; order Malpighiales; family Salicaceae; genus Populus; species Populus alba x Populus x berolinensis. The sequence goes on from CM055346.1 coordinate 59,621,240, forward strand.
CATCACACTTCCTTCCGCAAACGGCGAAACGCTTTGACTCGGTGAGTTTCGCGGCATTCCGACTTCGATGCCCCGGTTGCCGAAATTCAGTTGCCTTTGAATTTCGGGTGATCCCTCTTGAGCATGTATGCTTCTGCTACTTGTTCTACATCACACTTCCTTCCGCAAACGGCGAAACGCTTTGACTCGGTGAGTTTCGCGGCATTCCGACTTCGATGCCCCGGTTGCCGAAATTCAGTTGCCTTTGAATTTCGGGTGATCCCTCTTGAGCATGTATGCTTCTGCTACTTGTTCTACATCACACTTCTTCCGCAAACGGCGAAACGCTTTGACTCGGTGAGTTTCGCGGCATTCCGACTTCGATGCCCCGGTTGCCGAAATTCAGTTGCCTTTGAATTTCGGGTGATCCCTCTTGAGCATGTATGCTTCTGCTACTTGTTCTACATCACACTTCCTTCCGCAAACGGCGAAACGCTTTGACTCGGTGAGTTTCGCGGCATTCCGACTTCGATGCCCCGGTTGCCGAAATTCAGTTGCCTTTGAATTTCGGGTGATCCCTCTTGAGCATGTATGCTTCTGCTACTTGTTCTACATCACACTTCCTTCCGCAAACGGCGAAACGCTTTGACTCGGTGAGTTTCGCGGCATTCCGACTTCGATGCCCCGGTTGCCGAAATTCAGTTGCCTTTGAATTTCGGGTGATCCCTCTTGAGCATGTATGCTTCTGCTACTTGTTCTACATCACACTTCCTTCCGCAAACGGCGAAACGCTTTGACTCGGTGAGTTTCGCGGCATTCCGACTTCGATGCCCCGGTTGCCGAAATTCAGTTGCCTTTGAATTTCGGGTGATCCCTCTTGAGCATGTATGCTTCTGCTACTTGTTCTACATCACACTTCCTTCCGCAAACGGCGAAACGCTTTGACTCGGTGAGTTTCGCGGCATTCCGACTTCGATGCCCCGGTTGCCGAAATTCAGTTGCCTTTGAATTTCGGGTGATCCCTCTTGAGCATGTATGCTTCTGCTACTTGTTCTACATCACACTTCCTTCCGCAAACGGCGAAACGCTTTGACTCGGTGAGTTTCGCGGCATTCCGACTTCGATGCCCCGGTTGCCGAAATTCAGTTGCCTTTGAATTTCGGGTGATCCCTCTTGAGCATGTATGCTTCTGCTACTTGTTCTACATCACACTTCCTTCCGCAAACGGCGAAACGCTTTGACTCGGTGAGTTTCGCGGCATTCCGACTTCGATGCCCCGGTTGCCGAAATTCAGTTGCCTTTGAATTTCGGGTGATCCCTCTTGAGCATGTATGCTTCTGCTACTTGTTCTACATCACACTTCCTTCCGCAAACGGCGAAACGCTTTGACTCGGTGAGTTTCGCGGCATTCCGACTTCGATGCCCCGGTTGCCGAAATTCAGTTGCCTTTGAATTTCGGGTGATCCCTCTTGAGCATGTATGCTTCTGCTACTTGTTCTACATCACACTTCCTTCCGCAAACGGCGAAACGCTTTGACTCGGTGAGTTTCGCGGCATTCCGACTTCGATGCCCCGGTTGCCGAAATTCAGTTGCCTTTGAATTTCGGGTGATCCCTCTTGAGCATGTATGCTTCTGCTACTTGTTCTACATCACACTTCCTTCCGCAAACGGCGAAACGCTTTGACTCGGTGAGTTTCGCGGCATTCCGACTTCGATGCCCCGGTTGCCGAAATTCAGTTGCCTTTGAATTTCGGGTGATCCCTCTTGAGCATGTATGCTTCTGCTACTTGTTCTACATCACACTTCCTTCCGCAAACGGCGAAACGCTTTGACTCGGTGAGTTTCGCGGCATTCCGACTTCGATGCCCCGGTTGCCGAAATTCAGTTGCCTTTGAATTTCGGGTGATCCCTCTTGAGCATGTATGCTTCTGCTACTTGTTCTACATCACACTTCCTTCCGCAAACGGCGAAACGCTTTGACTCGGTGAGTTTCGCGGCATTCCGACTTCGATGCCCCGTTGCCGAAATTCAGTTGCCTTTGAATTTCGGGTGATCCCTCTTGAGCATGTATGCTTCTGCTACTTGTTCTACATCACACTTCTTCCGCAAACGGCGAAACGCTTTGACTCGGTGAGTTTCGCGGCATTCCGACTTCGATGCCCCGGTTGCCGAAATTCAGTTGCCTTTGAATTTCGGGTGATCCCTCTTGAGCATGTATGCTTCTGCTACTTGTTCTACATCACACTTCCTTCCGCAAACGGCGAAACGCTTTGACTCGGTGAGTTTCGCGGCATTCCGACTTCGATGCCCCGGTTGCCGAAATTCAGTTGCCTTTGAATTTCGGGTGATCCCTCTTGAGCATGTATGCTTCTGCTACTTGTTCTACATCACACTTCCTTCCGCAAACGGCGAAACGCTTTGACTCGGTGAGTTTCGCGGCATTCCGACTTCGATGCCCCGGTTGCCGAAATTCAGTTGCCTTTGAATTTCGGGTGATCCCTCTTGAGCATGTATGCTTCTGCTACTTGTTCTACATCACACTTCCTTCCGCAAACGGCGAAACGCTTTGACTCGGTGAGTTTCGCGGCATTCCGACTTCGATGCCCCGGTTGCCGAAATTCAGTTGCCTTTGAATTTCGGGTGATCCCTCTTGAGCATGTATGCTTCTGCTACTTGTTCTACATCACACTTCCTTCCGCAAACGGCGAAACGCTTTGACTCGGTGAGTTTCGCGGCATTCCGACTTCGATGCCCCGGTTGCCGAAATTCAGTTGCCTTTGAATTTCGGGTGATCCCTCTTGAGCATGTATGCTTCTGCTACTTGTTCTACATCACACTTCCTTCCGCAAACGGCGAAACGCTTTGACTCGGTGAGTTTCGCGGCATTCCGACTTCGATGCCCCGGTTGCCGAAATTCAGTTGCCTTTGAATTTCGGGTGATCCCTCTTGAGCATGTATGCTTCTGCTACTTGTTCTACATCACACTTCCTTCCGCAAACGGCGAAACGCTTTGACTCGGTGAGTTTCGCGGCATTCCGACTTCGATGCCCCGGTTGCCGAAATTCAGTTGCCTTTGAATTTCGGGTGATCCCTCTTGAGCATGTATGCTTCTGCTACTTGTTCTACATCACACTTCCTTCCGCAAACGGCGAAACGCTTTGACTCGGTGAGTTTCGCGGCATTCCGACTTCGATGCCCCGGTTGCCGAAATTCAGTTGCCTTTGAATTTCGGGTGATCCCTCTTGAGCATGTATGCTTCTGCTACTTGTTCTACATCACACTTCCTTCCGCAAACGGCGAAACGCTTTGACTCGGTGAGTTTCGCGGCATTCCGACTTCGATGCCCCGGTTGCCGAAATTCAGTTGCCTTTGAATTTCGGGTGATCCCTCTTGAGCATGTATGCTTCTGCTACTTGTTCTACATCACACTTCCTTCCGCAAACGGCGAAACGCTTTGACTCGGTGAGTTTCGCGGCATTCCGACTTCGATGCCCCGGTTGCCGAAATTCAGTTGCCTTTGAATTTCGGGTGATCCCTCTTGAGCATGTATGCTTCTGCTACTTGTTCTACATCACACTTCCTTCCGCAAACGGCGAAACGCTTTGACTCGGTGAGTTTCGCGGCATTCCGACTTCGATGCCCCGGTTGCCGAAATTCAGTTGCCTTTGAATTTCGGGTGATCCCTCTTGAGCATGTATGCTTCTGCTACTTGTTCTACATCACACTTCCTTCCGCAAACGGCGAAACGCTTTGACTCGGTGAGTTTCGCGGCATTCCGACTTCGATGCCCCGGTTGCCGAAATTCAGTTGCCTTTGAATTTCGGGTGATCCCTCTTGAGCATGTATGCTTCTGCTACTTGTTCTACATCACACTTCCTTCCGCAAACGGCGAAACGCTTTGACTCGGTGAGTTTCGCGGCATTCCGACTTCGATGCCCCGGTTGCCGAAATTCAGTTGCCTTTGAATTTCGGGTGATCCCTCTTGAGCATGTATGCTTCTGCTACTTGTTCTACATCACACTTCCTTCCGCAAACGGCGAAACGCTTTGACTCGGTGAGTTTCGCGGCATTCCGACTTCGATGCCCCGGTTGCCGAAATTCAGTTGCCTTTGAATTTCGGGTGATCCCTCTTGAGCATGTATGCTTCTGCTACTTGTTCTACATCACACTTCCTTCCGCAAACGGCGAAACGCTTTGACTCGGTGAGTTTCGCGGCATTCCGACTTCGATGCCCCGGTTGCCGAAATTCAGTTGCCTTTGAATTTCGGGTGATCCCTCTTGAGCATGTATGCTTCTGCTACTTGTTCTACATCACACTTCCTTCCGCAAACGGCGAAACGCTTTGACTCGGTGAGTTTCGCGGCATTCCGACTTCGATGCCCCGGTTGCCGAAATTCAGTTGCCTTTGAATTTCGGGTGATCCCTCTTGAGCATGTATGCTTCTGCTACTTGTTCTACATCACACTTCCTTCCGCAAACGGCGAAACGCTTTGACTCGGTGAGTTTCGCGGCATTCCGACTTCGATGCCCCGGTTGCCGAAATTCAGTTGCCTTTGAATTTCGGGTGATCCCTCTTGAGCATGTATGCTTCTGCTACTTGTTCTACATCACACTTCCTTCCGCAAACGGCGAAACGCTTTGACTCGGTGAGTTTCGCGGCATTCCGACTTCGATGCCCCGGTTGCCGAAATTCAGTTGCCTTTGAATTTCGGGTGATCCCTCTTGAGCATGTATGCTTCTGCTACTTGTTCTACATCACACTTCTTCCGCAAACGGCGAAACGCTTTGACTCGGTGAGTTTCGCGGCATTCCGACTTCGATGCCCCGGTTGCCGAAATTCAGTTGCCTTTGAATTTCGGGTGATCCCTCTTGAGCATGTATGCTTCTGCTACTTGTTCTACATCACACTTCCTTCCGCAAACGGCGAAACGCTTTGACTCGGTGAGTTTCGCGGCATTCCGACTTCGATGCCCCGGTTGCCGAAATTCAGTTGCCTTTGAATTTCGGGTGATCCCTCTTGAGCATGTATGCTTCTGCTACTTGTTCTACATCACACTTCCTTCCGCAAACGGCGAAACGCTTTGACTCGGTGAGTTTCGCGGCATTCCGACTTCGATGCCCCGGTTGCCGAAATTCAGTTGCCTTTGAATTTCGGGTGATCCCTCTTGAGCATGTATGCTTCTGCTACTTGTTCTACATCACACTTCCTTCCGCAAACGGCGAAACGCTTTGACTCGGTGAGTTTCGCGGCATTCCGACTTCGATGCCCCGGTTGCCGAAATTCAGTTGCCTTTGAATTTCGGGTGATCCCTCTTGAGCATGTATGCTTCTGCTACTTGTTCTACATCACACTTCCTTCCGCAAACGGCGAAACGCTTTGACTCGGTGAGTTTCGCGGCATTCCGACTTCGATGCCCCGGTTGCCGAAATTCAGTTGCCTTTGAATTTCGGGTGATCCCTCTTGAGCATGTATGCTTCTGCTACTTGTTCTACATCACACTTCCTTCCGCAAACGGCGAAACGCTTTGACTCGGTGAGTTTCGCGGCATTCCGACTTCGATGCCCCGGTTGCCGAAATTCAGTTGCCTTTGAATTTCGGGTGATCCCTCTTGAGCATGTATGCTTCTGCTACTTGTTCTACATCACACTTCCTTCCGCAAACGGCGAAACGCTTTGACTCGGTGAGTTTCGCGGCATTCCGACTTCGATGCCCCGGTTGCCGAAATTCAGTTGCCTTTGAATTTCGGGTGATCCCTCTTGAGCATGTATGCTTCTGCTACTTGTTCTACATCACACTTCCTTCCGCAAACGGCGAAACGCTTTGACTCGGTGAGTTTCGCGGCATTCCGACTTCGATGCCCCGGTTGCCGAAATTCAGTTGCCTTTGAATTTCGGGTGATCCCTCTTGAGCATGTATGCTTCTGCTACTTGTTCTACATCACACTTCCTTCCGCAAACGGCGAAACGCTTTGACTCGGTGAGTTTCGCGGCATTCCGACTTCGATGCCCCGGTTGCCGAAATTCAGTTGCCTTTGAATTTCGGGTGATCCCTCTTGAGCATGTATGCTTCTGCTACTTGTTCTACATCACACTTCTTCCGCAAACGGCGAAACGCTTTGACTCGGTGAGTTTCGCGGCATTCCGACTTCGATGCCCCGGTTGCCGAAATTCAGTTGCCTTTGAATTTCGGGTGATCCCTCTTGAGCATGTATGCTTCTGCTACTTGTTCTACATCACACTTCCTTCCGCAAACGGCGAAACGCTTTGACTCGGTGAGTTTCGCGGCATTCCGACTTCGATGCCCCGGTTGCCGAAATTCAGTTGCCTTTGAATTTCGGGTGATCCCTCTTGAGCATGTATGCTTCTGCTACTTGTTCTACATCACACTTCCTTCCGCAAACGGCGAAACGCTTTGACTCGGTGAGTTTCGCGGCATTCCGACTTCGATGCCCCGGTTGCCGAAATTCAGTTGCCTTTGAATTTCGGGTGATCCCTCTTGAGCATGTATGCTTCTGCTACTTGTTCTACATCACACTTCCTTCCGCAAACGGCGAAACGCTTTGACTCGGTGAGTTTCGCGGCATTCCGACTTCGATGCCCCGGTTGCCGAAATTCAGTTGCCTTTGAATTTCGGGTGATCCCTCTTGAGCATGTATGCTTCTGCTACTTGTTCTACATCACACTTCTTCCGCAAACGGCGAAACGCTTTGACTCGGTGAGTTTCGCGGCATTCCGACTTCGATGCCCCGGTTGCCGAAATTCAGTTGCCTTTGAATTTCGGGTGATCCCTCTTGAGCATGTATGCTTCTGCTACTTGTTCTACATCACACTTCCTTCCGCAAACGGCGAAACGCTTTGACTCGGTGAGTTTCGCGGCATTCCGACTTCGATGCCCCGGTTGCCGAAATTCAGTTGCCTTTGAATTTCGGGTGATCCCTCTTGAGCATGTATGCTTCTGCTACTTGTTCTACATCACACTTCCTTCCGCAAACGGCGAAACGCTTTGACTCGGTGAGTTTCGCGGCATTCCGACTTCGATGCCCCGGTTGCCGAAATTCAGTTGCCTTTGAATTTCGGGTGATCCCTCTTGAGCATGTATGCTTCTGCTACTTGTTCTACATCACACTTCCTTCCGCAAACGGCGAAACGCTTTGACTCGGTGAGTTTCGCGGCATTCCGACTTCGATGCCCCGGTTGCCGAAATTCAGTTGCCTTTGAATTTCGGGTGATCCCTCTTGAGCATGTATGCTTCTGCTACTTGTTCTACATCACACTTCTTCCGCAAACGGCGAAACGCTTTGACTCGGTGAGTTTCGCGGCATTCCGACTTCGATGCCCCGGTTGCCGAAATTCAGTTGCCTTTGAATTTCGGGTGATCCCTCTTGAGCATGTATGCTTCTGCTACTTGTTCTACATCACACTTCCTTCCGCAAACGGCGAAACGCTTTGACTCGGTGAGTTTCGCGGCATTCCGACTTCGATGCCCCGGTTGCCGAAATTCAGTTGCCTTTGAATTTCGGGTGATCCCTCTTGAGCATGTATGCTTCTGCTACTTGTTCTACATCACACTTCCTTCCGCAAACGGCGAAACGCTTTGACTCGGTGAGTTTCGCGGCATTCCGACTTCGATGCCCCGGTTGCCGAAATTCAGTTGCCTTTGAATTTCGGGTGATCCCTCTTGAGCATGTATGCTTCTGCTACTTGTTCTACATCACACTTCCTTCCGCAAACGGCGAAACGCTTTGACTCGGTGAGTTTCGCGGCATTCCGACTTCGATGCCCCGGTTGCCGAAATTCAGTTGCCTTTGAATTTCGGGTGATCCCTCTTGAGCATGTATGCTTCTGCTACTTGTTCTACATCACACTTCCTTCCGCAAACGGCGAAACGCTTTGACTCGGTGAGTTTCGCGGCATTCCGACTTCGATGCCCCGGTTGCCGAAATTCAGTTGCCTTTGAATTTCGGGTGATCCCTCTTGAGCATGTATGCTTCTGCTACTTGTTCTACATCACACTTCTTCCGCAAACGGCGAAACGCTTTGACTCGGTGAGTTTCGCGGCATTCCGACTTCGATGCCCCGGTTGCCGAAATTCAGTTGCCTTTGAATTTCGGGTGATCCCTCTTGAGCATGTATGCTTCTGCTACTTGTTCTACATCACACTTCCTTCCGCAAACGGCGAAACGCTTTGACTCGGTGAGTTTCGCGGCATTCCGACTTCGATGCCCCGGTTGCCGAAATTCAGTTGCCTTTGAATTTCGGGTGATCCCTCTTGAGCATGTATGCTTCTGCTACTTGTTCTACATCACACTTCCTTCCGCAAACGGCGAAACGCTTTGACTCGGTGAGTTTCGCGGCATTCCGACTTCGATGCCCCGGTTGCCGAAATTCAGTTGCCTTTGAATTTCGGGTGATCCCTCTTGAGCATGTATGCTTCTGCTACTTGTTCTACATCACACTTCCTTCCGCAAACGGCGAAACGCTTTGACTCGGTGAGTTTCGCGGCATTCCGACTTCGATGCCCCGGTTGCCGAAATTCAGTTGCCTTTGAATTTCGGGTGATCCCTCTTGAGCATGTATGCTTCTGCTACTTGTTCTACATCACACTTCCTTCCGCAAACGGCGAAACGCTTTGACTCGGTGAGTTTCGCGGCATTCCGACTTCGATGCCCCGGTTGCCGAAATTCAGTTGCCTTTGAATTTCGGGTGATCCCTCTTGAGCATGTATGCTTCTGCTACTTGTTCTACATCACACTTCCTTCCGCAAACGGCGAAACGCTTTGACTCGGTGAGTTTCGCGGCATTCCGACTTCGATGCCCCGGTTGCCGAAATTCAGTTGCCTTTGAATTTCGGGTGATCCCTCTTGAGCATGTATGCTTCTGCTACTTGTTCTACATCACACTTCCTTCCGCAAACGGCGAAACGCTTTGACTCGGTGAGTTTCGCGGCATTCCGACTTCGATGCCCCGGTTGCCGAAATTCAGTTGCCTTTGAATTTCGGGTGATCCCTCTTGAGCATGTATGCTTCTGCTACTTGTTCTACATCACACTTCCTTCCGCAAACGGCGAAACGCTTTGACTCGGTGAGTTTCGCGGCATTCCGACTTCGATGCCCCGGTTGCCGAAATTCAGTTGCCTTTGAATTTCGGGTGATCCCTCTTGAGCATGTATGCTTCTGCTACTTGTTCTACATCACACTTCCTTCCGCAAACGGCGAAACGCTTTGACTCGGTGAGTTTCGCGGCATTCCGACTTCGATGCCCCGGTTGCCGAAATTCAGTTGCCTTTGAATTTCGGGTGATCCCTCTTGAGCATGTATGCTTCTGCTACTTGTTCTACATCACACTTCCTTCCGCAAACGGCGAAACGCTTTGACTCGGTGAGTTTCGCGGCATTCCGACTTCGATGCCCCGGTTGCCGAAATTCAGTTGCCTTTGAATTTCGGGTGATCCCTCTTGAGCATGTATGCTTCTGCTACTTGTTCTACATCACACTTCCTTCCGCAAACGGCGAAACGCTTTGACTCGGTGAGTTTCGCGGCATTCCGACTTCGATGCCCCGGTTGCCGAAATTCAGTTGCCTTTGAATTTCGGGTGATCCCTCTTGAGCATGTATGCTTCTGCTACTTGTTCTACATCACACTTCCTTCCGCAAACGGCGAAACGCTTTGACTCGGTGAGTTTCGCGGCATTCCGACTTCGATGCCCCGGTTGCCGAAATTCAGTTGCCTTTGAATTTCGGGTGATCCCTCTTGAGCATGTATGCTTCTGCTACTTGTTCTACATCACACTTCCTTCCGCAAACGGCGAAACGCTTTGACTCGGTGAGTTTCGCGGCATTCCGACTTCGATGCCCCGGTTGCCGAAATTCAGTTGCCTTTGAATTTCGGGTGATCCCTCTTGAGCATGTATGCTTCTGCTACTTGTTCTACATCACACTTCCTTCCGCAAACGGCGAAACGCTTTGACTCGGTGAGTTTCGCGGCATTCCGACTTCGATGCCCCGGTTGCCGAAATTCAGTTGCCTTTGAATTTCGGGTGATCCCTCTTGAGCATGTATGCTTCTGCTACTTGTTCTACATCACACTTCCTTCCGCAAACGGCGAAACGCTTTGACTCGGTGAGTTTCGCGGCATTCCGACTTCGATGCCCCGGTTGCCGAAATTCAGTTGCCTTTGAATTTCGGGTGATCCCTCTTGAGCATGTATGCTTCTGCTACTTGTTCTACATCACACTTCCTTCCGCAAACGGCGAAACGCTTTGACTCGGTGAGTTTCGCGGCATTCCGACTTCGATGCCCCGGTTGCCGAAATTCAGTTGCCTTTGAATTTCGGGTGATCCCTCTTGAGCATGTATGCTTCTGCTACTTGTTCTACATCACACTTCCTTCCGCAAACGGCGAAACGCTTTGACTCGGTGAGTTTCGCGGCATTCCGACTTCGATGCCCCGGTTGCCGAAATTCAGTTGCCTTTGAATTTCGGGTGATCCCTCTTGAGCATGTATGCTTCTGCTACTTGTTCTACATCACACTTCCTTCCGCAAACGGCGAAACGCTTTGACTCGGTGAGTTTCGCGGCATTCCGACTTCGATGCCCCGGTTGCCGAAATTCAGTTGCCTTTGAATTTCGGGTGATCCCTCTTGAGCATGTATGCTTCTGCTACTTGTTCTACATCACACTTCCTTCCGCAAACGGCGAAACGCTTTGACTCGGTGAGTTTCGCGGCATTCCGACTTCGATGCCCCGGTTGCCGAAATTCAGTTGCCTTTGAATTTCGGGTGATCCCTCTTGAGCATGTATGCTTCTGCTACTTGTTCTACATCACACTTCCTTCCGCAAACGGCGAAACGCTTTGACTCGGTGAGTTTCGCGGCATTCCGACTTCGATGCCCCGGTTGCCGAAATTCAGTTGCCTTTGAATTTCGGGTGATCCCTCTTGAGCATGTATGCTTCTGCTACTTGTTCTACATCACACTTCCTTCCGCAAACGGCGAAACGCTTTGACTCGGTGAGTTTCGCGGCATTCCGACTTCGATGCCCCGGTTGCCGAAATTCAGTTGCCTTTGAATTTCGGGTGATCCCTCTTGAGCATGTATGCTTCTGCTACTTGTTCTACATCACACTTCCTTCCGCAAACGGCGAAACGCTTTGACTCGGTGAGTTTCGCGGCATTCCGACTTCGATGCCCCGGTTGCCGAAATTCAGTTGCCTTTGAATTTCGGGTGATCCCTCTTGAGCATGTATGCTTCTGCTACTTGTTCTACATCACACTTCCTTCCGCAAACGGCGAAACGCTTTGACTCGGTGAGTTTCGCGGCATTCCGACTTCGATGCCCCGGTTGCCGAAATTCAGTTGCCTTTGAATTTCGGGTGATCCCTCTTGAGCATGTATGCTTCTGCTACTTGTTCTACATCACACTTCCTTCCGCAAACGGCGAAACGCTTTGACTCGGTGAGTTTCGCGGCATTCCGACTTCGATGCCCCGGTTGCCGAAATTCAGTTGCCTTTGAATTTCGGGTGATCCCTCTTGAGCATGTATGCTTCTGCTACTTGTTCTACATCACACTTCCTTCCGCAAACGGCGAAACGCTTTGACTCGGTGAGTTTCGCGGCATTCCGACTTCGATGCCCCGGTTGCCGAAATTCAGTTGCCTTTGAATTTCGGGTGATCCCTCTTGAGCATGTATGCTTCTGCTACTTGTTCTACATCACACTTCCTTCCGCAAACGGCGAAACGCTTTGACTCGGTGAGTTTCGCGGCATTCCGACTTCGATGCCCCGGTTGCCGAAATTCAGTTGCCTTTGAATTTCGGGTGATCCCTCTTGAGCATGTATGCTTCTGCTACTTGTTCTACATCACACTTCCTTCCGCAAACGGCGAAACGCTTTGACTCGGTGAGTTTCGCGGCATTCCGACTTCGATGCCCCGGTTGCCGAAATTCAGTTGCCTTTGAATTTCGGGTGATCCCTCTTGAGCATGTATGCTTCTGCTACTTGTTCTACATCACACTTCCTTCCGCAAACGGCGAAACGCTTTGACTCGGTGAGTTTCGCGGCATTCCGACTTCGATGCCCCGGTTGCCGAAATTCAGTTGCCTTTGAATTTCGGGTGATCCCTCTTGAGCATGTATGCTTCTGCTACTTGTTCTACATCACACTTCCTTCCGCAAACGGCGAAACGCTTTGACTCGGTGAGTTTCGCGGCATTCCGACTTCGATGCCCCGGTTGCCGAAATTCAGTTGCCTTTGAATTTCGGGTGATCCCTCTTGAGCATGTATGCTTCTGCTACTTGTTCTACATCACACTTCCTTCCGCAAACGGCGAAACGCTTTGACTCGGTGAGTTTCGCGGCATTCCGACTTCGATGCCCCGGTTGCCGAAATTCAGTTGCCTTTGAATTTCGGGTGATCCCTCTTGAGCATGTATGCTTCTGCTACTTGTTCTACATCACACTTCTTCCGCAAACGGCGAAACGCTTTGACTCGGTGAGTTTCGCGGCATTCCGACTTCGATGCCCCGGTTGCCGAAATTCAGTTGCCTTTGAATTTCGGGTGATCCCTCTTGAGCATGTATGCTTCTGCTACTTGTTCTACATCACACTTCCTTCCGCAAACGGCGAAACGCTTTGACTCGGTGAGTTTCGCGGCATTCCGACTTCGATGCCCCGGTTGCCGAAATTCAGTTGCCTTTGAATTTCGGGTGATCCCTCTTGAGCATGTATGCTTCTGCTACTTGTTCTACATCACACTTCCTTCCGCAAACGGCGAAACGCTTTGACTCGGTGAGTTTCGCGGCATTCCGACTTCGATGCCCCGGTTGCCGAAATTCAGTTGCCTTTGAATTTCGGGTGATCCCTCTTGAGCATGTATGCTTCTGCTACTTGTTCTACATCACACTTCCTTCCGCAAACGGCGAAACGCTTTGACTCGGTGAGTTTCGCGGCATTCCGACTTCGATGCCCCGGTTGCCGAAATTCAGTTGCCTTTGAATTTCGGGTGATCCCTCTTGAGCATGTATGCTTCTGCTACTTGTTCTACATCACACTTCCTTCCGCAAACGGCGAAACGCTTTGACTCGGTGAGTTTCGCGGCATTCCGACTTCGATGCCCCGGTTGCCGAAATTCAGTTGCCTTTGAATTTCGGGTGATCCCTCTTGAGCATGTATGCTTCTGCTACTTGTTCTACATCACACTTCCTTCCGCAAACGGCGAAACGCTTTGACTCGGTGAGTTTCGCGGCATTCCGACTTCGATGCCCCGGTTGCCGAAATTCAGTTGCCTTTGAATTTCGGGTGATCCCTCTTGAGCATGTATGCTTCTGCTACTTGTTCTACATCACACTTCCTTCCGCAAACGGCGAAACGCTTTGACTCGGTGAGTTTCGCGGCATTCCGACTTCGATGCCCCGGTTGCCGAAATTCAGTTGCCTTTGAATTTCGGGTGATCCCTCTTGAGCATGTATGCTTCTGCTACTTGTTCTACATCACACTTCCTTCCGCAAACGGCGAAACGCTTTGACTCGGTGAGTTTCGCGGCATTCCGACTTCGATGCCCCGGTTGCCGAAATTCAGTTGCCTTTGAATTTCGGGTGATCCCTCTTGAGCATGTATGCTTCTGCTACTTGTTCTACATCACACTTCCTTCCGCAAACGGCGAAACGCTTTGACTCGGTGAGTTTCGCGGCATTCCGACTTCGATGCCCCGGTTGCCGAAATTCAGTTGCCTTTGAATTTCGGGTGATCCCTCTTGAGCATGTATGCTTCTGCTACTTGTTCTACATCACACTTCCTTCCGCAAACGGCGAAACGCTTTGACTCGGTGAGTTTCGCGGCATTCCGACTTCGATGCCCCGGTTGCCGAAATTCAGTTGCCTTTGAATTTCGGGTGATCCCTCTTGAGCATGTATGCTTCTGCTACTTGTTCTACATCACACTTCCTTCCGCAAACGGCGAAACGCTTTGACTCGGTGAGTTTCGCGGCATTCCGACTTCGATGCCCCGGTTGCCGAAATTCAGTTGCCTTTGAATTTCGGGTGATCCCTCTTGAGCATGTATGCTTCTGCTACTTGTTCTACATCACACTTCCTTCCGCAAACGGCGAAACGCTTTGACTCGGTGAGTTTCGCGGCATTCCGACTTCGATGCCCCGGTTGCCGAAATTCAGTTGCCTTTGAATTTCGGGTGATCCCTCTTGAGCATGTATGCTTCTGCTACTTGTTCTACATCACACTTCCTTCCGCAAACGGCGAAACGCTTTGACTCGGTGAGTTTCGCGGCATTCCGACTTCGATGCCCCGGTTGCCGAAATTCAGTTGCCTTTGAATTTCGGGTGATCCCTCTTGAGCATGTATGCTTCTGCTACTTGTTCTACATCACACTTCCTTCCGCAAACGGCGAAACGCTTTGACTCGGTGAGTTTCGCGGCATTCCGACTTCGATGCCCCGGTTGCCGAAATTCAGTTGCCTTTGAATTTCGGGTGATCCCTCTTGAGCATGTATGCTTCTGCTACTTGTTCTACATCACACTTCCTTCCGCAAACGGCGAAACGCTTTGACTCGGTGAGTTTCGCGGCATTCCGACTTCGATGCCCCGGTTGCCGAAATTCAGTTGCCTTTGAATTTCGGGTGATCCCTCTTGAGCATGTATGCTTCTGCTACTTGTTCTACATCACACTTCCTTCCGCAAACGGCGAAACGCTTTGACTCGGTGAGTTTCGCGGCATTCCGACTTCGATGCCCCGGTTGCCGAAATTCAGTTGCCTTTGAATTTCGGGTGATCCCTCTTGAGCATGTATGCTTCTGCTACTTGTTCTACATCACACTTCCTTCCGCAAACGGCGAAACGCTTTGACTCGGTGAGTTTCGCGGCATTCCGACTTCGATGCCCCGGTTGCCGAAATTCAGTTGCCTTTGAATTTCGGGTGATCCCTCTTGAGCATGTATGCTTCTGCTACTTGTTCTACATCACACTTCCTTCCGCAAACGGCGAAACGCTTTGACTCGGTGAGTTTCGCGGCATTCCGACTTCGATGCCCCGGTTGCCGAAATTCAGTTGCCTTTGAATTTCGGGTGATCCCTCTTGAGCATGTATGCTTCTGCTACTTGTTCTACATCACACTTCCTTCCGCAAACGGCGAAACGCTTTGACTCGGTGAGTTTCGCGGCATTCCGACTTCGATGCCCCGGTTGCCGAAATTCAGTTGCCTTTGAATTTCGGGTGATCCCTCTTGAGCATGTATGCTTCTGCTACTTGTTCTACATCACACTTCCTTCCGCAAACGGCGAAACGCTTTGACTCGGTGAGTTTCGCGGCATTCCGACTTCGATGCCCCGGTTGCCGAAATTCAGTTGCCTTTGAATTTCGGGTGATCCCTCTTGAGCATGTATGCTTCTGCTACTTGTTCTACATCACACTTCCTTCCGCAAACGGCGAAACGCTTTGACTCGGTGAGTTTCGCGGCATTCCGACTTCGATGCCCCGGTTGCCGAAATTCAGTTGCCTTTGAATTTCGGGTGATCCCTCTTGAGCATGTATGCTTCTGCTACTTGTTCTACATCACACTTCCTTCCGCAAACGGCGAAACGCTTTGACTCGGTGAGTTTCGCGGCATTCCGACTTCGATGCCCCGGTTGCCGAAATTCAGTTGCCTTTGAATTTCGGGTGATCCCTCTTGAGCATGTATGCTTCTGCTACTTGTTCTACATCACACTTCCTTCCGCAAACGGCGAAACGCTTTGACTCGGTGAGTTTCGCGGCATTCCGACTTCGATGCCCCGGTTGCCGAAATTCAGTTGCCTTTGAATTTCGGGTGATCCCTCTTGAGCATGTATGCTTCTGCTACTTGTTCTACATCACACTTCCTTCCGCAAACGGCGAAACGCTTTGACTCGGTGAGTTTCGCGGCATTCCGACTTCGATGCCCCGGTTGCCGAAATTCAGTTGCCTTTGAATTTCGGGTGATCCCTCTTGAGCATGTATGCTTCTGCTACTTGTTCTACATCACACTTCCTTCCGCAAACGGCGAAACGCTTTGACTCGGTGAGTTTCGCGGCATTCCGACTTCGATGCCCCGGTTGCCGAAATTCAGTTGCCTTTGAATTTCGGGTGATCCCTCTTGAGCATGTATGCTTCTGCTACTTGTTCTACATCACACTTCCTTCCGCAAACGGCGAAACGCTTTGACTCGGTGAGTTTCGCGGCATTCCGACTTCGATGCCCCGGTTGCCGAAATTCAGTTGCCTTTGAATTTCGGGTGATCCCTCTTGAGCATGTATGCTTCTGCTACTTGTTCTACATCACACTTCCTTCCGCAAACGGCGAAACGCTTTGACTCGGTGAGTTTCGCGGCATTCCGACTTCGATGCCCCGGTTGCCGAAATTCAGTTGCCTTTGAATTTCGGGTGATCCCTCTTGAGCATGTATGCTTCTGCTACTTGTTCTACATCACACTTCCTTCCGCAAACGGCGAAACGCTTTGACTCGGTGAGTTTCGCGGCATTCCGACTTCGATGCCCCGGTTGCCGAAATTCAGTTGCCTTTGAATTTCGGGTGATCCCTCTTGAGCATGTATGCTTCTGCTACTTGTTCTACATCACACTTCCTTCCGCAAACGGCGAAACGCTTTGACTCGGTGAGTTTCGCGGCATTCCGACTTCGATGCCCCGGTTGCCGAAATTCAGTTGCCTTTGAATTTCGGGTGATCCCTCTTGAGCATGTATGCTTCTGCTACTTGTTCTACATCACACTTCCTTCCGCAAACGGCGAAACGCTTTGACTCGGTGAGTTTCGCGGCATTCCGACTTCGATGCCCCGGTTGCCGAAATTCAGTTGCCTTTGAATTTCGGGTGATCCCTCTTGAGCATGTATGCTTCTGCTACTTGTTCTACATCACACTTCCTTCCGCAAACGGCGAAACGCTTTGACTCGGTGAGTTTCGCGGCATTCCGACTTCGATGCCCCGGTTGCCGAAATTCAGTTGCCTTTGAATTTCGGGTGATCCCTCTTGAGCATGTATGCTTCTGCTACTTGTTCTACATCACACTTCCTTCCGCAAACGGCGAAACGCTTTGACTCGGTGAGTTTCGCGGCATTCCGACTTCGATGCCCCGGTTGCCGAAATTCAGTTGCCTTTGAATTTCGGGTGATCCCTCTTGAGCATGTATGCTTCTGCTACTTGTTCTACATCACACTTCCTTCCGCAAACGGCGAAACGCTTTGACTCGGTGAGTTTCGCGGCATTCCGACTTCGATGCCCCGGTTGCCGAAATTCAGTTGCCTTTGAATTTCGGGTGATCCCTCTTGAGCATGTATGCTTCTGCTACTTGTTCTACATCACACTTCCTTCCGCAAACGGCGAAACGCTTTGACTCGGTGAGTTTCGCGGCATTCCGACTTCGATGCCCCGGTTGCCGAAATTCAGTTGCCTTTGAATTTCGGGTGATCCCTCTTGAGCATGTATGCTTCTGCTACTTGTTCTACATCACACTTCCTTCCGCAAACGGCGAAACGCTTTGACTCGGTGAGTTTCGCGGCATTCCGACTTCGATGCCCCGGTTGCCGAAATTCAGTTGCCTTTGAATTTCGGGTGATCCCTCTTGAGCATGTATGCTTCTGCTACTTGTTCTACATCACACTTCCTTCCGCAAACGGCGAAACGCTTTGACTCGGTGAGTTTCGCGGCATTCCGACTTCGATGCCCCGGTTGCCGAAATTCAGTTGCCTTTGAATTTCGGGTGATCCCTCTTGAGCATGTATGCTTCTGCTACTTGTTCTACATCACACTTCCTTCCGCAAACGGCGAAACGCTTTGACTCGGTGAGTTTCGCGGCATTCCGACTTCGATGCCCCGGTTGCCGAAATTCAGTTGCCTTTGAATTTCGGGTGATCCCTCTTGAGCATGTATGCTTCTGCTACTTGTTCTACATCACACTTCCTTCCGCAAACGGCGAAACGCTTTGACTCGGTGAGTTTCGCGGCATTCCGACTTCGATGCCCCGGTTGCCGAAATTCAGTTGCCTTTGAATTTCGGGTGATCCCTCTTGAGCATGTATGCTTCTGCTACTTGTTCTACATCACACTTCCTTCCGCAAACGGCGAAACGCTTTGACTCGGTGAGTTTCGCGGCATTCCGACTTCGATGCCCCGGTTGCCGAAATTCAGTTGCCTTTGAATTTCGGGTGATCCCTCTTGAGCATGTATGCTTCTGCTACTTGTTCTACATCACACTTCCTTCCGCAAACGGCGAAACGCTTTGACTCGGTGAGTTTCGCGGCATTCCGACTTCGATGCCCCGGTTGCCGAAATTCAGTTGCCTTTGAATTTCGGGTGATCCCTCTTGAGCATGTATGCTTCTGCTACTTGTTCTACATCACACTTCCTTCCGCAAACGGCGAAACGCTTTGACTCGGTGAGTTTCGCGGCATTCCGACTTCGATGCCCCGGTTGCCGAAATTCAGTTGCCTTTGAATTTCGGGTGATCCCTCTTGAGCATGTATGCTTCTGCTACTTGTTCTACATCACACTTCCTTCCGCAAACGGCGAAACGCTTTGACTCGGTGAGTTTCGCGGCATTCCGACTTCGATGCCCCGGTTGCCGAAATTCAGTTGCCTTTGAATTTCGGGTGATCCCTCTTGAGCATGTATGCTTCTGCTACTTGTTCTACATCACACTTCCTTCCGCAAACGGCGAAACGCTTTGACTCGGTGAGTTTCGCGGCATTCCGACTTCGATGCCCCGGTTGCCGAAATTCAGTTGCCTTTGAATTTCGGGTGATCCCTCTTGAGCATGTATGCTTCTGCTACTTGTTCTACATCACACTTCTTCCGCAAACGGCGAAACGCTTTGACTCGGTGAGTTTCGCGGCATTCCGACTTCGATGCCCCGGTTGCCGAAATTCAGTTGCCTTTGAATTTCGGGTGATCCCTCTTGAGCATGTATGCTTCTGCTACTTGTTCTACATCACACTTCCTTCCGCAAACGGCGAAACGCTTTGACTCGGTGAGTTTCGCGGCATTCCGACTTCGATGCCCCGGTTGCCGAAATTCAGTTGCCTTTGAATTTCGGGTGATCCCTCTTGAGCATGTATGCTTCTGCTACTTGTTCTACATCACACTTCCTTCCGCAAACGGCGAAACGCTTTGACTCGGTGAGTTTCGCGGCATTCCGACTTCGATGCCCCGGTTGCCGAAATTCAGTTGCCTTTGAATTTCGGGTGATCCCTCTTGAGCATGTATGCTTCTGCTACTTGTTCTACATCACACTTCCTTCCGCAAACGGCGAAACGCTTTGACTCGGTGAGTTTCGCGGCATTCCGACTTCGATGCCCCGGTTGCCGAAATTCAGTTGCCTTTGAATTTCGGGTGATCCCTCTTGAGCATGTATGCTTCTGCTACTTGTTCTACATCACACTTCCTTCCGCAAACGGCGAAACGCTTTGACTCGGTGAGTTTCGCGGCATTCCGACTTCGATGCCCCGGTTGCCGAAATTCAGTTGCCTTTGAATTTCGGGTGATCCCTCTTGAGCATGTATGCTTCTGCTACTTGTTCTACATCACACTTCCTTCCGCAAACGGCGAAACGCTTTGACTCGGTGAGTTTCGCGGCATTCCGACTTCGATGCCCCGGTTGCCGAAATTCAGTTGCCTTTGAATTTCGGGTGATCCCTCTTGAGCATGTATGCTTCTGCTACTTGTTCTACATCACACTTCCTTCCGCAAACGGCGAAACGCTTTGACTCGGTGAGTTTCGCGGCATTCCGACTTCGATGCCCCGGTTGCCGAAATTCAGTTGCCTTTGAATTTCGGGTGATCCCTCTTGAGCATGTATGCTTCTGCTACTTGTTCTACATCACACTTCCTTCCGCAAACGGCGAAACGCTTTGACTCGGTGAGTTTCGCGGCATTCCGACTTCGATGCCCCGGTTGCCGAAATTCAGTTGCCTTTGAATTTCGGGTGATCCCTCTTGAGCATGTATGCTTCTGCTACTTGTTCTACATCACACTTCCTTCCGCAAACGGCGAAACGCTTTGACTCGGTGAGTTTCGCGGCATTCCGACTTCGATGCCCCGGTTGCCGAAATTCAGTTGCCTTTGAATTTCGGGTGATCCCTCTTGAGCATGTATGCTTCTGCTACTTGTTCTACATCACACTTCCTTCCGCAAACGGCGAAACGCTTTGACTCGGTGAGTTTCGCGGCATTCCGACTTCGATGCCCCGGTTGCCGAAATTCAGTTGCCTTTGAATTTCGGGTGATCCCTCTTGAGCATGTATGCTTCTGCTACTTGTTCTACATCACACTTCCTTCCGCAAACGGCGAAACGCTTTGACTCGGTGAGTTTCGCGGCATTCCGACTTCGATGCCCCGGTTGCCGAAATTCAGTTGCCTTTGAATTTCGGGTGATCCCTCTTGAGCATGTATGCTTCTGCTACTTGTTCTACATCACACTTCCTTCCGCAAACGGCGAAACGCTTTGACTCGGTGAGTTTCGCGGCATTCCGACTTCGATGCCCCGGTTGCCGAAATTCAGTTGCCTTTGAATTTCGGGTGATCCCTCTTGAGCATGTATGCTTCTGCTACTTGTTCTACATCACACTTCCTTCCGCAAACGGCGAAACGCTTTGACTCGGTGAGTTTCGCGGCATTCCGACTTCGATGCCCCGGTTGCCGAAATTCAGTTGCCTTTGAATTTCGGGTGATCCCTCTTGAGCATGTATGCTTCTGCTACTTGTTCTACATCACACTTCCTTCCGCAAACGGCGAAACGCTTTGACTCGGTGAGTTTCGCGGCATTCCGACTTCGATGCCCCGGTTGCCGAAATTCAGTTGCCTTTGAATTTCGGGTGATCCCTCTTGAGCATGTATGCTTCTGCTACTTGTTCTACATCACACTTCCTTCCGCAAACGGCGAAACGCTTTGACTCGGTGAGTTTCGCGGCATTCCGACTTCGATGCCCCGGTTGCCGAAATTCAGTTGCCTTTGAATTTCGGGTGATCCCTCTTGAGCATGTATGCTTCTGCTACTTGTTCTACATCACACTTCCTTCCGCAAACGGCGAAACGCTTTGACTCGGTGAGTTTCGCGGCATTCCGACTTCGATGCCCCGGTTGCCGAAATTCAGTTGCCTTTGAATTTCGGGTGATCCCTCTTGAGCATGTATGCTTCTGCTACTTGTTCTACATCACACTTCCTTCCGCAAACGGCGAAACGCTTTGACTCGGTGAGTTTCGCGGCATTCCGACTTCGATGCCCCGGTTGCCGAAATTCAGTTGCCTTTGAATTTCGGGTGATCCCTCTTGAGCATGTATGCTTCTGCTACTTGTTCTACATCACACTTCCTTCCGCAAACGGCGAAACGCTTTGACTCGGTGAGTTTCGCGGCATTCCGACTTCGATGCCCCGGTTGCCGAAATTCAGTTGCCTTTGAATTTCGGGTGATCCCTCTTGAGCATGTATGCTTCTGCTACTTGTTCTACATCACACTTCCTTCCGCAAACGGCGAAACGCTTTGACTCGGTGAGTTTCGCGGCATTCCGACTTCGATGCCCCGGTTGCCGAAATTCAGTTGCCTTTGAATTTCGGGTGATCCCTCTTGAGCATGTATGCTTCTGCTACTTGTTCTACATCACACTTCCTTCCGCAAACGGCGAAACGCTTTGACTCGGTGAGTTTCGCGGCATTCCGACTTCGATGCCCCGGTTGCCGAAATTCAGTTGCCTTTGAATTTCGGGTGATCCCTCTTGAGCATGTATGCTTCTGCTACTTGTTCTACATCACACTTCCTTCCGCAAACGGCGAAACGCTTTGACTCGGTGAGTTTCGCGGCATTCCGACTTCGATGCCCCGGTTGCCGAAATTCAGTTGCCTTTGAATTTCGGGTGATCCCTCTTGAGCATGTATGCTTCTGCTACTTGTTCTACATCACACTTCCTTCCGCAAACGGCGAAACGCTTTGACTCGGTGAGTTTCGCGGCATTCCGACTTCGATGCCCCGGTTGCCGAAATTCAGTTGCCTTTGAATTTCGGGTGATCCCTCTTGAGCATGTATGCTTCTGCTACTTGTTCTACATCACACTTCCTTCCGCAAACGGCGAAACGCTTTGACTCGGTGAGTTTCGCGGCATTCCGACTTCGATGCCCCGGTTGCCGAAATTCAGTTGCCTTTGAATTTCGGGTGATCCCTCTTGAGCATGTATGCTTCTGCTACTTGTTCTACATCACACTTCCTTCCGCAAACGGCGAAACGCTTTGACTCGGTGAGTTTCGCGGCATTCCGACTTCGATGCCCCGGTTGCCGAAATTCAGTTGCCTTTGAATTTCGGGTGATCCCTCTTGAGCATGTATGCTTCTGCTACTTGTTCTACATCACACTTCCTTCCGCAAACGGCGAAACGCTTTGACTCGGTGAGTTTCGCGGCATTCCGACTTCGATGCCCCGGTTGCCGAAATTCAGTTGCCTTTGAATTTCGGGTGATCCCTCTTGAGCATGTATGCTTCTGCTACTTGTTCTACATCACACTTCCTTCCGCAAACGGCGAAACGCTTTGACTCGGTGAGTTTCGCGGCATTCCGACTTCGATGCCCCGGTTGCCGAAATTCAGTTGCCTTTGAATTTCGGGTGATCCCTCTTGAGCATGTATGCTTCTGCTACTTGTTCTACATCACACTTCCTTCCGCAAACGGCGAAACGCTTTGACTCGGTGAGTTTCGCGGCATTCCGACTTCGATGCCCCGGTTGCCGAAATTCAGTTGCCTTTGAATTTCGGGTGATCCCTCTTGAGCATGTATGCTTCTGCTACTTGTTCTACATCACACTTCTTCCGCAAACGGCGAAACGCTTTGACTCGGTGAGTTTCGCGGCATTCCGACTTCGATGCCCCGGTTGCCGAAATTCAGTTGCCTTTGAATTTCGGGTGATCCCTCTTGAGCATGTATGCTTCTGCTACTTGTTCTACATCACACTTCCTTCCGCAAACGGCGAAACGCTTTGACTCGGTGAGTTTCGCGGCATTCCGACTTCGATGCCCCGGTTGCCGAAATTCAGTTGCCTTTGAATTTCGGGTGATCCCTC
The DNA here is from genome assembly GCA_029228515.1 of Populus alba x Populus x berolinensis. Classification (NCBI taxonomy): domain Eukaryota; kingdom Viridiplantae; phylum Streptophyta; class Magnoliopsida; order Malpighiales; family Salicaceae; genus Populus; species Populus alba x Populus x berolinensis. Next base: position 59,644,286 of record CM055346.1, read on the forward strand.
TTGAGCATGTATGCTTCTGCTACTTGTTCTACATCACACTTCCTTCCGCAAACGGCGAAACGCTTTGACTCGGTGAGTTTCGCGGCATTCCGACTTCGATGCCCCGGTTGCCGAAATTCAGTTGCCTTTGAATTTCGGGTGATCCCTCTTGAGCATGTATGCTTCTGCTACTTGTTCTACATCACACTTCCTTCCGCAAACGGCGAAACGCTTTGACTCGGTGAGTTTCGCGGCATTCCGACTTCGATGCCCCGGTTGCCGAAATTCAGTTGCCTTTGAATTTCGGGTGATCCCTCTTGAGCATGTATGCTTCTGCTACTTGTTCTACATCACACTTCCTTCCGCAAACGGCGAAACGCTTTGACTCGGTGAGTTTCGCGGCATTCCGACTTCGATGCCCCGGTTGCCGAAATTCAGTTGCCTTTGAATTTCGGGTGATCCCTCTTGAGCATGTATGCTTCTGCTACTTGTTCTACATCACACTTCCTTCCGCAAACGGCGAAACGCTTTGACTCGGTGAGTTTCGCGGCATTCCGACTTCGATGCCCCGGTTGCCGAAATTCAGTTGCCTTTGAATTTCGGGTGATCCCTCTTGAGCATGTATGCTTCTGCTACTTGTTCTACATCACACTTCCTTCCGCAAACGGCGAAACGCTTTGACTCGGTGAGTTTCGCGGCATTCCGACTTCGATGCCCCGGTTGCCGAAATTCAGTTGCCTTTGAATTTCGGGTGATCCCTCTTGAGCATGTATGCTTCTGCTACTTGTTCTACATCACACTTCCTTCCGCAAACGGCGAAACGCTTTGACTCGGTGAGTTTCGCGGCATTCCGACTTCGATGCCCCGGTTGCCGAAATTCAGTTGCCTTTGAATTTCGGGTGATCCCTCTTGAGCATGTATGCTTCTGCTACTTGTTCTACATCACACTTCCTTCCGCAAACGGCGAAACGCTTTGACTCGGTGAGTTTCGCGGCATTCCGACTTCGATGCCCCGGTTGCCGAAATTCAGTTGCCTTTGAATTTCGGGTGATCCCTCTTGAGCATGTATGCTTCTGCTACTTGTTCTACATCACACTTCCTTCCGCAAACGGCGAAACGCTTTGACTCGGTGAGTTTCGCGGCATTCCGACTTCGATGCCCCGGTTGCCGAAATTCAGTTGCCTTTGAATTTCGGGTGATCCCTCTTGAGCATGTATGCTTCTGCTACTTGTTCTACATCACACTTCCTTCCGCAAACGGCGAAACGCTTTGACTCGGTGAGTTTCGCGGCATTCCGACTTCGATGCCCCGGTTGCCGAAATTCAGTTGCCTTTGAATTTCGGGTGATCCCTCTTGAGCATGTATGCTTCTGCTACTTGTTCTACATCACACTTCTTCCGCAAACGGCGAAACGCTTTGACTCGGTGAGTTTCGCGGCATTCCGACTTCGATGCCCCGGTTGCCGAAATTCAGTTGCCTTTGAATTTCGGGTGATCCCTCTTGAGCATGTATGCTTCTGCTACTTGTTCTACATCACACTTCCTTCCGCAAACGGCGAAACGCTTTGACTCGGTGAGTTTCGCGGCATTCCGACTTCGATGCCCCGGTTGCCGAAATTCAGTTGCCTTTGAATTTCGGGTGATCCCTCTTGAGCATGTATGCTTCTGCTACTTGTTCTACATCACACTTCTTCCGCAAACGGCGAAACGCTTTGACTCGGTGAGTTTCGCGGCATTCCGACTTCGATGCCCCGGTTGCCGAAATTCAGTTGCCTTTGAATTTCGGGTGATCCCTCTTGAGCATGTATGCTTCTGCTACTTGTTCTACATCACACTTCCTTCCGCAAACGGCGAAACGCTTTGACTCGGTGAGTTTCGCGGCATTCCGACTTCGATGCCCCGGTTGCCGAAATTCAGTTGCCTTTGAATTTCGGGTGATCCCTCTTGAGCATGTATGCTTCTGCTACTTGTTCTACATCACACTTCCTTCCGCAAACGGCGAAACGCTTTGACTCGGTGAGTTTCGCGGCATTCCGACTTCGATGCCCCGGTTGCCGAAATTCAGTTGCCTTTGAATTTCGGGTGATCCCTCTTGAGCATGTATGCTTCTGCTACTTGTTCTACATCACACTTCCTTCCGCAAACGGCGAAACGCTTTGACTCGGTGAGTTTCGCGGCATTCCGACTTCGATGCCCCGGTTGCCGAAATTCAGTTGCCTTTGAATTTCGGGTGATCCCTCTTGAGCATGTATGCTTCTGCTACTTGTTCTACATCACACTTCCTTCCGCAAACGGCGAAACGCTTTGACTCGGTGAGTTTCGCGGCATTCCGACTTCGATGCCCCGGTTGCCGAAATTCAGTTGCCTTTGAATTTCGGGTGATCCCTCTTGAGCATGTATGCTTCTGCTACTTGTTCTACATCACACTTCCTTCCGCAAACGGCGAAACGCTTTGACTCGGTGAGTTTCGCGGCATTCCGACTTCGATGCCCCGGTTGCCGAAATTCAGTTGCCTTTGAATTTCGGGTGATCCCTCTTGAGCATGTATGCTTCTGCTACTTGTTCTACATCACACTTCCTTCCGCAAACGGCGAAACGCTTTGACTCGGTGAGTTTCGCGGCATTCCGACTTCGATGCCCCGGTTGCCGAAATTCAGTTGCCTTTGAATTTCGGGTGATCCCTCTTGAGCATGTATGCTTCTGCTACTTGTTCTACATCACACTTCCTTCCGCAAACGGCGAAACGCTTTGACTCGGTGAGTTTCGCGGCATTCCGACTTCGATGCCCCGGTTGCCGAAATTCAGTTGCCTTTGAATTTCGGGTGATCCCTCTTGAGCATGTATGCTTCTGCTACTTGTTCTACATCACACTTCCTTCCGCAAACGGCGAAACGCTTTGACTCGGTGAGTTTCGCGGCATTCCGACTTCGATGCCCCGGTTGCCGAAATTCAGTTGCCTTTGAATTTCGGGTGATCCCTCTTGAGCATGTATGCTTCTGCTACTTGTTCTACATCACACTTCCTTCCGCAAACGGCGAAACGCTTTGACTCGGTGAGTTTCGCGGCATTCCGACTTCGATGCCCCGGTTGCCGAAATTCAGTTGCCTTTGAATTTCGGGTGATCCCTCTTGAGCATGTATGCTTCTGCTACTTGTTCTACATCACACTTCCTTCCGCAAACGGCGAAACGCTTTGACTCGGTGAGTTTCGCGGCATTCCGACTTCGATGCCCCGGTTGCCGAAATTCAGTTGCCTTTGAATTTCGGGTGATCCCTCTTGAGCATGTATGCTTCTGCTACTTGTTCTACATCACACTTCCTTCCGCAAACGGCGAAACGCTTTGACTCGGTGAGTTTCGCGGCATTCCGACTTCGATGCCCCGGTTGCCGAAATTCAGTTGCCTTTGAATTTCGGGTGATCCCTCTTGAGCATGTATGCTTCTGCTACTTGTTCTACATCACACTTCCTTCCGCAAACGGCGAAACGCTTTGACTCGGTGAGTTTCGCGGCATTCCGACTTCGATGCCCCGGTTGCCGAAATTCAGTTGCCTTTGAATTTCGGGTGATCCCTCTTGAGCATGTATGCTTCTGCTACTTGTTCTACATCACACTTCCTTCCGCAAACGGCGAAACGCTTTGACTCGGTGAGTTTCGCGGCATTCCGACTTCGATGCCCCGGTTGCCGAAATTCAGTTGCCTTTGAATTTCGGGTGATCCCTCTTGAGCATGTATGCTTCTGCTACTTGTTCTACATCACACTTCCTTCCGCAAACGGCGAAACGCTTTGACTCGGTGAGTTTCGCGGCATTCCGACTTCGATGCCCCGGTTGCCGAAATTCAGTTGCCTTTGAATTTCGGGTGATCCCTCTTGAGCATGTATGCTTCTGCTACTTGTTCTACATCACACTTCTTCCGCAAACGGCGAAACGCTTTGACTCGGTGAGTTTCGCGGCATTCCGACTTCGATGCCCCGGTTGCCGAAATTCAGTTGCCTTTGAATTTCGGGTGATCCCTCTTGAGCATGTATGCTTCTGCTACTTGTTCTACATCACACTTCCTTCCGCAAACGGCGAAACGCTTTGACTCGGTGAGTTTCGCGGCATTCCGACTTCGATGCCCCGGTTGCCGAAATTCAGTTGCCTTTGAATTTCGGGTGATCCCTCTTGAGCATGTATGCTTCTGCTACTTGTTCTACATCACACTTCCTTCCGCAAACGGCGAAACGCTTTGACTCGGTGAGTTTCGCGGCATTCCGACTTCGATGCCCCGGTTGCCGAAATTCAGTTGCCTTTGAATTTCGGGTGATCCCTCTTGAGCATGTATGCTTCTGCTACTTGTTCTACATCACACTTCCTTCCGCAAACGGCGAAACGCTTTGACTCGGTGAGTTTCGCGGCATTCCGACTTCGATGCCCCGGTTGCCGAAATTCAGTTGCCTTTGAATTTCGGGTGATCCCTCTTGAGCATGTATGCTTCTGCTACTTGTTCTACATCACACTTCCTTCCGCAAACGGCGAAACGCTTTGACTCGGTGAGTTTCGCGGCATTCCGACTTCGATGCCCCGGTTGCCGAAATTCAGTTGCCTTTGAATTTCGGGTGATCCCTCTTGAGCATGTATGCTTCTGCTACTTGTTCTACATCACACTTCCTTCCGCAAACGGCGAAACGCTTTGACTCGGTGAGTTTCGCGGCATTCCGACTTCGATGCCCCGGTTGCCGAAATTCAGTTGCCTTTGAATTTCGGGTGATCCCTCTTGAGCATGTATGCTTCTGCTACTTGTTCTACATCACACTTCCTTCCGCAAACGGCGAAACGCTTTGACTCGGTGAGTTTCGCGGCATTCCGACTTCGATGCCCCGGTTGCCGAAATTCAGTTGCCTTTGAATTTCGGGTGATCCCTCTTGAGCATGTATGCTTCTGCTACTTGTTCTACATCACACTTCCTTCCGCAAACGGCGAAACGCTTTGACTCGGTGAGTTTCGCGGCATTCCGACTTCGATGCCCCGGTTGCCGAAATTCAGTTGCCTTTGAATTTCGGGTGATCCCTCTTGAGCATGTATGCTTCTGCTACTTGTTCTACATCACACTTCCTTCCGCAAACGGCGAAACGCTTTGACTCGGTGAGTTTCGCGGCATTCCGACTTCGATGCCCCGGTTGCCGAAATTCAGTTGCCTTTGAATTTCGGGTGATCCCTCTTGAGCATGTATGCTTCTGCTACTTGTTCTACATCACACTTCCTTCCGCAAACAGCGAAACGCTTTGACTCGGTGAGTTTCGCGGCATTCCGACTTCGATGCCCCGGTTGCCGAAATTCAGTTGCCTTTGAATTTCGGGTGATCCCTCTTGAGCATGTATGCTTCTGCTACTTGTTCTACATCACACTTCCTTCCGCAAACGGCGAAACGCTTTGACTCGGTGAGTTTCGCGGCATTCCGACTTCGATGCCCCGGTTGCCGAAATTCAGTTGCCTTTGAATTTCGGGTGATCCCTCTTGAGCATGTATGCTTCTGCTACTTGTTCTACATCACACTTCCTTCCGCAAACGGCGAAACGCTTTGACTCGGTGAGTTTCGCGGCATTCCGACTTCGATGCCCCGGTTGCCGAAATTCAGTTGCCTTTGAATTTCGGGTGATCCCTCTTGAGCATGTATGCTTCTGCTACTTGTTCTACATCACACTTCCTTCCGCAAACGGCGAAACGCTTTGACTCGGTGAGTTTCGCGGCATTCCGACTTCGATGCCCCGGTTGCCGAAATTCAGTTGCCTTTGAATTTCGGGTGATCCCTCTTGAGCATGTATGCTTCTGCTACTTGTTCTACATCACACTTCCTTCCGCAAACAGCGAAACGCTTTGACTCGGTGAGTTTCGCGGCATTCCGACTTCGATGCCCCGGTTGCCGAAATTCAGTTGCCTTTGAATTTCGGGTGATCCCTCTTGAGCATGTATGCTTCTGCTACTTGTTCTACATCACACTTCCTTCCGCAAACGGCGAAACGCTTTGACTCGGTGAGTTTCGCGGCATTCCGACTTCGATGCCCCGGTTGCCGAAATTCAGTTGCCTTTGAATTTCGGGTGATCCCTCTTGAGCATGTATGCTTCTGCTACTTGTTCTACATCACACTTCTTCCGCAAACAGCGAAACGCTTTGACTCGGTGAGTTTCGCGGCATTCCGACTTCGATGCCCCGGTTGCCGAAATTCAGTTGCCTTTGAATTTCGGGTGATCCCTCTTGAGCATGTATGCTTCTGCTACTTGTTCTACATCACACTTCCTTCCGCAAACGGCGAAACGCTTTGACTCGGTGAGTTTCGCGGCATTCCGACTTCGATGCCCCGGTTGCCGAAATTCAGTTGCCTTTGAATTTCGGGTGATCCCTCTTGAGCATGTATGCTTCTGCTACTTGTTCTACATCACACTTCTTCCGCAAACGGCGAAACGCTTTGACTCGGTGAGTTTCGCGGCATTCCGACTTCGATGCCCCGGTTGCCGAAATTCAGTTGCCTTTGAATTTCGGGTGATCCCTCTTGAGCATGTATGCTTCTGCTACTTGTTCTATGACACGACCAAAAGCTTGATGTCTTTTCCCAAGTGCAGGAGTGTCGAAGTAATAAATAACCCGGCAAGACCGGGGTCGAACCACAGAGAGGTTAATTGTATAAATTATAAATAACAAGACAACAACAACAACAACAACAACAACAACAACAACAATATAATACTCAGTACGTGGCGTTGTTATACCTGAGAATGATCTAAAGATCGGGTCACAGGTTTCCAGCCTATATACTGACTTTATGAAAAGATCAAAGGGATATATTACAGAATGTAAATAACAACAATAACAATAATAATAATAATAGTAGTAGTAGTAGCAATAGAAGAAGATGAAGAAATTAATGAGAACTTTGAGTTGGAAGATTAATGTAAGGATTAAACAATGATAAAAACGAATGTCAAGGTTAGAGGATCCACTAATGGTACTTCAAACAAGTATAATATAAACTCTTATTACTCAATTGGAAACCACACATAAAGGAGGTTCCAATCAGATTATAAATTGTTAACATGATTACATTAGTTATCTTATTCGAATAAAGCTAATACTTGTAAATGTTGGCAGGCATTCATGATTATAACTTATGTTAACAACAAATCAAGTCCCTTTCATAGCTCAGGTGTCGGTTATACCATACAGTATGGGCTATGAAAGTACCAAGTATTTGTTGTACCAAGTGTTATACAACATAAATCTAGATTAACCATTTAACAAGCAAAGTATTAAAAGTGAACAAGATAACAAATATAAAACATGTTAGTATCCAACGTTAAGGTCCATGTTAAGTTTATATTATACTTATTCTTACACCATTAGTGTACCCTTTTCACCTTGACATAATTAACTTAGCTAAACATAATGAAAGAAAGAAACATAAATGAACAAGATAAGAACATAAATGAGAAAGAAGTTAACTAAGTAAAGGAAAGGAAATGAAGTGCATAAACTTGATATTAATGAAAGCAAGACATAAGCAATACAAAGAGAGAAAGCAAGAGCATGATCTTGATCTGAAACCAAGATGCCTCAATACATGGTAAGTGCCTCCTTTTATAGGCCAAAATTTGGAACTATTGATTTGTTGACTAATTGATGAGTGGGTGGCCACATCTTGACTAGATAACAATCCTTATCTTCTTGTCTGATCAAGACGTCATTGCTAACATCATAATTTGCCCAGAATCCTCAAGAATGTTCTAGGAAATTGTCTCAGCTTTCCAACAAAAAAAAGATGAGGTCATTTGGACTTCTAGAACTCAAGATATGGGCTGAACACTAAATAGTGTTTGGGCTGCAGGACAGCTTCGGACTTCTTCGTTGTTCCTTCAATTTGGACTTCAAAACGACCTTTTAAATCTTGGGCTCCTCATGAAAGTTGTAGGCCTTTGTCTTACCTTTCCATCCATATAAAGTGGACCTAAATCCGAAATCTAGAGCTCCAGATATGATCCAATTACCGAGCAATGTTCCGGTTTGGACTGCACCGACATCTCTTTTCTAAGTTTGGCCATCTCTTTGTCCTTTAACTTTCAATGCTTAAACTCATCAATCAATCCTTTTATTTATGTGATAGTCCTGCATTTAAAATGAGCATTTACCATAAATTAAGGTATCTTATAATATCAAACTTGTTATTATAAAACATGCTTTAGTTAAGGAGTTATTGATACTTCAAGTGCAAAATGATGATATAAAACCTTGATAAACATGCACTTTTAAGTACTAATCACACCCCCCAACCAGCTTATTACTAGTCCCTAGTAATCTAAAGCGTTAAAATAGAGAAACAATTTGCAAGTTCCACAAAGCAAGGCATTCATCATTCAACTTCCATTAATCTATCCAGATAAACAAACTCTCATTAAATTTATATTCCTGCTTCATACTTCGTAAACAAGATATTAATAAACCTTCTTTTTGTGTGCTCAATGAAAACATAGATGATGGGGCTTTTGTTGGAAGAAAACAATATTATGTTCAAATGTTTAAGGTGAACTTCCTTGGGTTGGGATTTTTTTTTTTTTTTTTTTTTTTTTTTTTTTTTTCTTTTTATTTTCTTTTTATTTATATACACATACAACTTAAAACACAATGTATCTTTAACCCATGTAACGAGTTTTAGGCTAATGACTCCCAGACCAGTTGGTCTTAGGGCATTAGGTGTTGAGACACCCCTACGAGCTTAACAACTCGGGTTGCAGATACTGATACGTAGATAGTGCAATGTTTGATTCCCTTAAGCTTTTCTCCTTAACCCATGTAACAAGCTTTGGGCCAATAGCTCCCAAGTCAGTTGACTTTAGGGTATTAGGTGTTAAAACACCCCTTCGGGCTTAATTGCTTAGGTTAGGGAGGCTACGAAACCAAACTTATCCACGTTTTATTATCATCAATACTATCTTTTTTTTTTTTTTTTTTTTTTTTTTTGCAAATTATATACTATCCTTTTCCCTTAGTTGTTACCTTCAACAAAAGAACATAATTAATGTAATAATCCAATGTGCAACCCACAATCATATGTTAAAGTGTGTGTGTGAAAATGAAGGTTTAATAATACTTGTTAAATGAGTATAGGAGCAGAATCAAGTGATAACAATGTGAGAGTTTGTAAACCTGAATATTTCAAGAAGTATTATGATAGACCTTGGTAATGAAACTTACTAAGATGCGTCTCTAGAGTCAATAAAATTGATTCCATACTCTGCCATCCTAATAACAATTTTGTCAAATGGTTTTAATAATAGCAAAAACAGTTAGCAAGTTAGTATTTTTTTTTTTTTTTTAAACTACTACCCTCTCCCCCCAACCAAAACGAGACATTGTCCTCAATGTTCGAAGGTAGAAAGATAGAGTATAGAAGACATCACCTGAAACAGCGAACAATGACAAACCTGAAACACACTTAAACAAACATAAGAAGTAACAAAACAAAATAATATGCTATTAATAAAACCAAAAGACACAAGGTTTCACAGATGAAGGCTCAAATCTAATCTAAGCTTTTTACGGCTTTCCTTAGTTGACCAATCTAGACGACTCATGCAGGGATCAATGACAGGGATGAAAGATTGTAGTTGGTCAATCAATTGTTCAGCAGTAGCAGCAGAGATTATGATTCGTCGTGCCGAAGATGTTAGAAATTCCTGTTCCACAGCTTGATCAAGGAAAGACAGCAACTTATCATAAAAACCATTAACATTTAACAAACCTATAGGTTTATGGTGAATGTGCAGTTGGGCCCAAGATGAAATATGAAAGATCTCTTCCAATGTGCCCAGACCACCTGGTAAGGCAATGAAGGCATCTAGCATGGTTAAACATTGTTTTCAGCTCGGGTCTTGTCATTGTTTGGGACCTGTAGTTCCTCTTCAATTGTTTTTCCAATGATGTCCCCCATTTGCTAAGAGCTTTGGGGAACAACCCCCAAAACTTGACTGCTCTCCTAAAAAATGCAGCCATTGACTCAACTCCCATTAACCCAATGGTACATCCCCCATTACCCTAAGTGTATCTTTCTCTCAGGCTAGTTCGCCGGCAAGATGATTTGCTGATTCTAAAAACTCTTTTTCTTTCCCAGTAACTGGATCCACCGAAAACACAACATATTTCTTATATGATGACTTGAAGGACATGCCATTTCTACAACACTTTTATATTTGATGAATATATGGGATGAGTAGAAATGAAGGGAAGGAAGAGAAGAATTTATAGATGAAAAAGTGAATATGCAATCTTACCACCTATATGCTAGGCCAGTTGTAGTCCTCACATACTCTCTATCTCTCTCTCTCTTAATTAATTATTTATTTTGAAAAAGTCATGTGATTGTACAGGTAGTTGTTGATTGTGTGCTCACATCTCTTCCCTTGGTTTTAAGTCCAAGACCGGCTTAAACGCCCTCTATGGGTCGGCAGGATAGGCTTCTTCACCAGCAAGTGTTCTTAAAAACTGGCAAACTGTGGTCTTTTTTAGCTACGATTCCCTCGAGACTAAGGTCGTTCATGTTCTTTATGGAATTGTGGCCATAAATCATGAATCTTACACGATGCAAATCTCCTCTAGGATGCGTTGTCTCAAGGGACATCAAAAGATTATCTAAAGACCCCTTACATCAGGCCATCCTTAATGATAATTGTATCTTACTTTCACGGTCTTAACAGATACCATTCCTAAAGAACGACATGTCTATTACAACGTCCATCTGGCACATCGATGACAGACTTTCAGTCGTTTTTGCACGTGAACGTTTCTTTGCAAAAGGTGCTTTTTCCGGTTCCAGGCATGTTGTGTGAACTGAAAGAATGGGAGGACTCACCTGATAATCGGACCTTTGCTTCAATTAGCATGCGAATATCTGCAGGAATTCCATGATTCATTAACAACCTAATCTTTCACACCTTGTCACGGTAAATTTTTGTAATCGCATTTTGAAGGCATGAGCGGGAAAAATACCTTTTCAATATCTTCTTCCAAGGAGTGGATTGTCCATTTTTCCGAAAAGAGAAATTAGAGAAGAGATTCAAAGAAAGTAGAAAGAGCACGAGAGAATTGCAACAATTATATACACTTACGATCAGTTATCATGGGAAACTGAAAGAACCGACTTAAGAGTCACGGTATTAAGTACCGTTATACGCCATTTGACCGGGGTGAGAGGAAACTAGCAAAACAAAAGATACACCAAAACAAACACAAAACTATGTGAGAAAAAGAATCAATCTATATATACAGGATCACTCAATTCAGGTAGAGTCATTTTCAAACTTTAAAATTGTCAAAATTAACTTTCAACGGCATGCCCTTTTACCTTGAAAACATTGACCATTCTTTGGATTCTCGATATCACAGGCCCCATATGGATACACATGTTTCACAATAAAAGGATACCGCTCCATCTTGATCTGTAGAGTTTTCAAGGAAATAAATGGAAGTCGAGAATTATAAAGCACGACTTTTTGTCCAACATTGAATGTTTTTCGCAGTATTTTCTTGTCCATGAAACTCTTTGATTTCTTGGCTTTATGAATTCTTGATATGGCATACTGCATCATTTCTAATTTCCTCAAGCTCATTTATTGGCAAATTTGCGCAGATTGGAATCGCATCATCAAGGCTTGAATTGAAAGTTTTAATAGCCCAATAAGCTTTATGATTCAGTTTCCACCAGCATTGTGACAAGGTTTTCCATAGACTAGTCTATAAGGTGACATTACCTAATGATGTTTTATAAGCAGTGTCGATAAGCCCAATGTGCCATCATTAAGTCTTAAAGACAAGTCTTTCTATATTAGGGTTCACTGTTTTCTCCAAGATCTGTTTGATCTCCCTTATTAGCAAGCTCTTTTTTTTTTTTTTTTTTTTTTCTACTTCGTCCACTTGTCAAGGGTGATAAGGTCGTGGTGGCAACTTTATGTGTGATTCCATATTTCTTCATTAAAGAACTACCAAATGGCTTGTTGCAAAAGGTGTGTTCCACCGTCACGTACTCATGGCTCGTGGGATTCCATATCCCGGACTTCTTAAATGTTTTCTTTCACAACATTTAGCATTTTTTATGTGCATTTCATTGGTTCGGACTTGGAATTTGCCTCTATCCATTTTGAATCTTATTCTACTGCGAACCCAACTATATACAAGAAACCAAATGATGGTGGAAATGGACCCATGAAATCTATACACCATCAAATCAACGATCTGCAATGACAAGCAATAGGATTTAAAGGTCTCATGTGACGTTAAAAACATAGATCCCAACTTTTGTCAATTTTCACAAATATCTACAGAATTGCATGTGTGTCTACTTTGAACATGGTGGGCCAATAGAACTCCACTTTGTAAGATTTTTGCAGTTGTCTTTCTTGATGAGAAATGACCCCCACATGCCTTCAGAATGACCAAATTTAATGACTACTACTTTACTCATTGTCAGGAATGCATCTTCGAAATATTTGATCAGGGACAATATTTGAATAAATAATGGGTCTATCCCAATAAAGGTTTGTTACTTCGTTCAAGAACTTTCTTTTGGCTTGGGTACTCCGATGATGCTTGGCAATTGTCCTGAATCAAGAAAATTAACAATCTTAGCAAACCAAGGCATCGTAGAGACAGGTAATAAAGATTCATAAGGAAAGTAAAGTCATCGATTGGTGTAATGTCAGATCTCGAATCGGTTCTTCAATCTTGAACAAATGATCCGCGACAACATTTTCGGTGCCTTTCTTGTATTTTGATTGTGATATCAAATTCTTGAAGTAACAAACAATTCAACGCACCAATCTAGCATTTAGATTTCTTCATTAGAGAGAAGATATTTCAATGCTTGCATCATCACTAAAAACAACAACAGGTTGAGCCAACAAGATAAGATCTGAAACTCGTCACATGCAAATACTACTGCAAGTGATTCTTTTTTGAATGGTAGTGTAATTCATTTGTGCACTTTTTTAAGTTTTACTTGCATAGTAAATCACATAAGGTTTTTTTCTTTTATCTTTCCTTAATGTCCCAAGACAGCACCCACGGCATAATCTATAGCGTCATCACATTATTTCAAACGGTAATGACCAATCAGGAGGTTGAATGGACAGGAGCAGAAGTAAGCAATTGTTTTAAGTTTAACAAAGGCTTCCTCACAATGTTCAGTCCATTCAAAAAATATTATCCTTTGTTAGAGGCTTACTGCAAGGGTCTAGATATTACACTAAAATCGTGATGAACCTTCTGTTAAAAACCAGCATGTCCTAAGAATGATATAACATCTTTAACAGATTTTGGTGTTTGGTAAGTTGGCAATTAACTCGATTGTAGATTTGTCAACAGACAATTCCTTTCGATGAAACAATTTGTGTCCAAGTACAATGCCGTTATGTTACCATAAAGTGACATCTTTTACCAATTCAGTACAAGATTTCTTCTCTTCACACCTGTTCAAAACCTTTTCTAAGTTAGTCAAACAAATCATCAAATGTATCACCAAAAACAGAAAAAATAATCCATAAAAATTTCATGAAAAACGTTCAACCATATCATCTGAATATGCTATGCATGCATCTTTGAATCGTGGCTGGTGCATTTACATAATCCAAAAGGCGCATCCTTTCGATTATGCAAAAGTACCAAATGGAACATTGTGAAAGTAGTCTTCTCTTGATCATTCCAATGCAATTTCAATTTGATTGTAAAACCTGAATAACCATCTAGGAAACAATAAAATTCTCATGGACCTGCAACTCGTTTCTAGGGATTTGGTCCATGAAAATGTAAAGGGAAATGATCTTTTCTAGTCATTGAATTAAGTTTCCTATAGTCAATGCACATTCGCCAACCCGTAACAGTCCTTTTGGAATTAACTCATTTTTCTCATTTGTTATCACAGTGACTCCAGACTTTTTGGGTACAACTTGGGTAGGACTTACCCATTTGCTATCAGAAATAGGATAAATGATTCCATTATCTAGAAGCTTAATGACTTCATTTTTCACTACTTCTTTCATATTAGGATTAAGCCTTCGTTGCATTTCTCTAGAGGGTTTAGCATTTTCCTCCAAATAAATCCTGTGTGTGCAAATCAAAGGGCTAATTCCTTTTATGTCAGCTATGGTCCATCCTAATGCATTTTTGTGCATTTTCAGAGTCTGTAATAACTTACCTTCTTGATGTGCATTAAGTTTGGAAGAGATTATTACCGGAAAAGTTTCATTTTCTCCCAAAAATGAGTATTTGAGATTAAATGGTAACGGCTTCAATTCAGGTTTTGGTGGTTGAACACTTGAAGGTATGGGCTCAATTGATCGTGGTGGCAATTCTTCAATTTGTGGTCTCCAATTGCATGCCTTTGATTCCTGAAAGTAGACCATTTGCAAATCATCAGATTCATCAATCTCAGTTTCACTGGAAGTGGTTTGAAATTGATCATGAACTAATTTTTCAATAAAGTCCACTTCCTGTAAATCATTATCATCTTCAGGTTGCTTGTAAATGTTGAAAATATTCATCTCCAATGTCATGTTTCCAAATGATAGCTTCATCAGTCCATTCCTACAATTAATCAATGCATTAGAAGTGGCAAGAAATGGACGTCCTAAAATGACAGGAATTGAATTACATGCTTCAACAGGTTGTGTATCCAAGACAACAAAATCTACAGGGTAAATGAATTTATCAACTTGTACTAACACATCTTCAACTATTCCTCTAGGCACTTTTACAGATCTATCAGCAAGTAAAAGAGTTATAGAGGTTGGTTTTAACTCACCTAGATTGAGACTTTGAAAGACTGAATATGGAAGTAAATTCACACTAGCTCCAAGATCAAGTAAGGCTCTTTCAATTTTATGTTCTCCAATAAAGCAAGAAATTGTAGGACAACCAGGGTCTTTATATTTCAAAGCATTATTGTTTTGAAGAATGGCACTTACTTGTTCGGCTAAAAAGGCTTTCTTTTTCACATTCAGTTTTCTCTTCACAGTGCACAGATCTTTCAAAAATTTAGCATAGGAAGGAACCTGTTTAATAGCATCCAACAAAGGTATATTGATCCTTACCTGTTTGAAAATTTCAAAGATTTCAGAGTTGTGACTAACTTTCCTTTGTTTGATCATGGCATGAGGAAATGGAAGTGCTGGCGGGGAATCAGCCTTTTCTTTGCAATGTTCAGGTTCAACCCCTTCCTTACCCTCAGAGATAGACTCATCATCTTTCTCACAAGGTTCAAGAATAGGTTTTTCAATAACCTTACCACTACGAAGAGTGATGACTGATTTGACTTGATCCATGTGTTGGCTTCCAGAACTACTTGCATTTGCATTGTATTGCCCCTTTGGATTTTGCTGTGGTTGAGAAGGAAACTTACCTTTCTCTTGGAAACTGAGAGCAGATGTTAATTTTGCAAGAGCATCTTTAAAATCTGTCATGCTTTGAGCAAGTTGAGTGTTGATTGTCTCCTGCTTTTCAATGAATGCATGCAATGTTTCCTCAAAATTTCTTCTAGGAGGTGGAGCATAAGGAGGTGCATATCCATGAGAATTTTGGAAATTATGGTGTGCTTGAAACGGTGGATGTGAAGTTTGTGCATTGTTGCTATCACTCTTCCAACTAAAATTTGGGTGATTTCTCCAACCAGGGTTATATGTTTGTGAGTATGGGTTATGGTTGGGTCTTTGGAAACTGTTTAAAGCATGGGCTTGTTCATGGAGGCATTCCTTGAAAGAAGGCAAAGTTGGACAATCATTGGTTGCATGCTCATTTGTTTCACAGATTTGACACACAATGTCTTGAACAGATTTTAATTGACCACTCTTTTTCAATTCTAGTGCCTCGACTTTTCTAGCTAAAGATGCAAACTTGGCTTGGAGGTCATGATCTTCCCTAAGGTTGTGCATACCCCCACTAGATGTATGAGGTTGAGTTTTACTTGGTGCCTCATAAGTACCTGTGGTGTCCCAATTTTGAGCATTTTCGGCTAGCAAGTCTAGGTACTCCATTGCTTCATTAGGGTCTTTATCTTCGAAAGTTCCATTGCACATCAATTCAACCATTTGCCTATCTCTAGGTGTTAAACCTTCATAAAAATGTGAAACCAATCTCCATGTTTCAAAACCATGATGTGGGCAAGTATTAAGTAAATCTCGATACCTATCCCAACATTGGTAAAATGTTTCTCCTGGTTTTTGAGTGAAAGTGATGATTTGTCTTTTGAAAGAGTTTGTTCTGTGAGATGGAAAAAACTTCTTTAAAAATTGTTGTTGCATTTCATCCCAAGCACGAATGGATCCCGGTCTCAAATTTTGTAGCCATGTTTTAGCTTTATCTTTTAATGAAAAAGGAAAAAGCTTTAATCGAATGGTGTTCATGCTACAATTTGAGTCATTATAGGTATTACAGACCTCCTCAAATTCCCTTAAATGCAAGTATGGATTTTCTAAGTCTAAGCCATGAAAAGATGGTAAAAGTTGAATAATGCCTGGCTTAAAATTAAAATGAGATGCATCAGGAGGGAAAACTATGCATGAGGGTGCACTTGTTCTTGTGGGATTCATGTGGTCTCTAAGTGTTCTCATACGGTTATTCTCATTATTCTCATTATGAAGTGATTGATTATCTTCTTCGGCCATATTTTCTGAAAATGATGAGGATACCCTACAAAGTCGACCACTTAATGTACGTGACCAAACTCTCATGCACGTGTAAAAAGAGAATAAAAGGAAGAAAAGAAAATAGAAGAAAAAGAAACAAAACAAAACAAAGAGAAACAAAAATAAAATGAAAAGTGAAAAGAGAAAATAAAATAAATATTATAATTTATACAAGAATTTACCTCCCCGGCAACGGCGCCAAAAACTTGACACGACCAAAAGCTTGATGTCTTTTCCCAAGTGCAGGAGTGTCGAAGTAATAAATAACCCGGCAAGACCGGGGTCGAACCACAGAGAGGTTAATTGTATAAATTATAAATAACAAAACAACAACAACAACAACAACAATAACAATAGTAATTACAATACTCAGTACGTGGCGTTGTTACACCTGAGAATGATCAAAAGATCGGGTCACAGGTTTCCAGTCCTATATACTGAGTTTATGAAAAGATCAAAGGGATATATTACAGAATGTAAATAACAACAATACAATAATAATAATAACAATAGTAGTAGTAGTAGTAATAGAAGAAGATGAAGAAATTAATGAGAACTTTGAGTTGGAAGATTAATGTAAGGATTAAACAATGATAAAACGAATGTCAAGGTTAGAGGATCCACTAATGGTACTTCAAACAAGTATAATATAAACTCTTATTACTCAATTGGAAACCACACATAAAGGAGGTTCCATCAGATTATAAATTGTTAACATGATTACATTAGTTATCTTATTCGAATAAAGCTAATACTTGTAAATGTTGGCAGGCATTCATGATTATAACTTATGTTAACAACAAATCAAGTCCCTTTCATAGCTCAGGTGTCGGTTATACCATACAGTATGGGCTATGAAAGTACCAAGTATTTGTTGTACCAAGTGTTATACAACATAAATCTAGATTAACCATTTAACAAGCAAAGTATTAAAAGTGAACAAGATAACAATATAAAACATGTTAGTATCCAACGTTAAGGTCCATGTTAAGTTTATATTATACTTATTCTTACACCATTAGTGTACCCTTTTCACCTTGACATAATTAACTTAGCTAAACATAATGAAAGAAAGAAACATAAATGAACAAGATAAGAACATAAATGAGAAAGAAGTTAACTAAGTAAAGGAAAGGAAATGAAGTGCATAAACTTGATATTAATGAAAGAAAGAAAAACATAAGCAATACAAAGAGAGAAAGCAAGAGCATGATCTTGATCTGAAACCAAGATGCCTCAATACATGGTAAGTGCCTCCTTTTATAGGCCAAAATTTGGAACTATTGATTTGTTGACTAATTGATGAGTGGGTGGCCACATCTTGACTAGATAACAATCCTTATCTTCTTGTCTGATCAAGACGTCATTGCTAACATCATAATTTGCCCAGAATCCTCAAGAATGTTCTAGGAAATTGTCTCAGCTTTCCAACAAAAAAAAGATGAGGTCATTTGGACTTCTAGAACTCAAGATATGGGCTGAACACTAAATAGTGTTTGGGCTGCAGGACAGCTTCGGACTTCTTCGTTGTTCCTTCAATTTGGACTTCAAAACGACCTTTTCAAATCTTGGGCTCCTCATGAAAGTTGTAGGCCTTTGTCTTACCTTTCCATCCATATAAAGTGGACCTAAATCCGAAATCTAGAGCTCCAGATATGATCCAATTACCGAGCAATGTTCCGGTTTGGACTGCACCGACTCTCTTTTCTAAGTTTGGCCATCTCTTTGTCCTTTAACTTTCAATGCTAAAACTCA
>CM055346.1:59664491-59681703 GCA_029228515.1 Populus alba x Populus x berolinensis
CGACCGGACACCGGTCAAACGTGTCGTCCCACGAATTCCAAGCATCAACATCCATGAACAAACAGCGTGTGGAAACTAGCTGAAAAAAATTTCAAGCGCGACATCCAAATGGGGGGATCTATAGATACGGACCTTTTTCACCACTTACTCTAGGGCTGTCGCTGGAATGGCCCCGACACGGTACACTTGTCGAACATCGTGTCGTCCCGATTCCATGGCTATCCTCCGATCAAAAACAGCCATCCGGAAAACGTGAAAAAAAATTCTTCAGCTCTGCGATTCCCATACTGTCTGATCTATAGATACGAGATATGTTCTCAAACCTGTTACTCTAGGTTGTGGCGGTGGAACGGCCTCCCCACGGGGACCACGCGTCGACGTGTCCGTCCCAACAATTTCTTTTTCCCATGCTACGCCATCAAAAACATACTCCGAAACACGTGAAAAAAATTTCAGCGCGATCCAACGGTCGGATCTATAGATACGGACCTCTTCACACCGTTACCTCTAGGGCTGTCGGTGGAAAGGGCCCCGACCAGGAACCAGCGTCGACGTATCTCAGGCGTCCCGATTTTCCACAACGCTTACTCCATCAAAATCAGCCTCCGTGAAACTTCGTGAAAAAAATATTTCAGGATCCTAACAAAAAAATACATAAAATAATTGTCTGATCTCTGTATAATTACGGATATTTTCACCCGTAGTCCTAGGGCTGTCGGTGAACGGCCTCCAGCCGGACCACCATCGACGTGTCCGTCCCGATTTCCACGCTACGTTTCCATCAATAAACATCCTCCGGGAAAACACGTGAAAAACATTTCAGCGCGATCCAACGGTCGAATTCTGTAGATACGTAACCTTGTTTCACCAGTTTTCTCTAGGGCTGTCGGTGGAAGGGCCCCATAACCGGACACCGTCGGACGTGTCCGGTTCAGGATTCCACGCTACGCTCCATCAAAAACAGCCTGCAGGGGTGCGGGAGGAGGAAACTCTACTCCTTTGTTCTTTTTTCTCCTTGTTTTCCCTTTTTGTGTGAAAAAAAATTTTCATGGGCGATCCTAAACTGTCTTATCTAATAGATACGGACCTCATTTCACTTTCACGTTACGCCTGGCTTCCGGTGGAAGACGGCCACCGACCGGACTAAAAACCGTCAACAGTGTCGTCCCGCTTCCACGCTACTCCACTCAAAAACAAGCCCTCCTCGGAAAACTCGTGAAAAAAAATTCAGCGCGATCCAACGGTCGGATAAAAGAGAACGGATATTACACTCCGTTACCACTAGGGCTGGTGTGGTGGAATGGCCCCGACCGGACAACGGTCCGACGTAATCGTCCTGAATCCACGCTTTTCCATCAAAAACAACCTCTGGAAGAACACGTGGAAAAAAATTTCAGCTACCCATACCAACGGTCGGATCTATAGATACGGGACCTTTTCAAACCTGGTTTCTCTACGGCTTGTCGTTTGGAAGGCGCCCCGACCAGGACACCGTCCGACGTTGTCGTCCAGCTTCAGCCACGCAATAACATGCATCCCAAAAACAGTCCTCCGGAAACTCGTGAAATAATAATTTCGCAAAGCGCGATCCAACGGTCCTAGATCTATAGATACGGACCTCTTTCACCCGTATACTCCTTAGGGCTGTCGTGGAACGGCCCCGACCGAACGCGTTTCGACAGTGTCGTTCCCCCTTTCCCTGATTCCACGCCACTCCATCAAAAACAGTCCCGGTAACTCGTGAAGAAAAATTTCATCAGCGCATCCAAACTGTCTGATCTTAATAGATACGGATATTTTCACCCGTATACTCTAGGGCTGTCCGCTAGGGAACGGCCCGAACCGGAACCAACGTCGGACGTGTCGTCCCGATTCCCCACGCTACCCTCCCCCCTTAACATCAAAACAAATCTCCGGAAACTCGTGAAAAAAAATTTCAGCGCGATTCCAAACGGTCGGTATCAATAGATACGGACCTCTTTCACTAACCGTTTACTCCTAGGGTTGTCGGTGGAAAGAGCCCCCGACGGGACAGAAACCCGTCTAACTTGTCGTCCCGATTCCACGCTTTACTGCATCAGAAAACAGCTAGCCTCCAGAAACTCGTTGAAAAAAATTTCAGCGCGATTGCAACCGGTTCCCCCCCCCCCCCGAGTCTGATATTACAGTAACCTCTTCACGCTAACAGCCGTTACTCTAAGGGCTGTCGGTGGAAAAGGCCCCGACCTGACACCGTCGACAGTGGTCATCCCGATTCCACGCGTACTCCATCAATATACAGCCTCCGGAATCAAACGTGAACAAAAAATTCCAGCGCGATCCAACGGTCGGATCTATAGACACGGACCTTTTCGCCCGTTACTCTAGGGCTGACCGTTTGAATGGCCGCATGGACCGGACACAACCGTCAACGTGTCGTCCCGATTCCAAAGCAAACTCCGATGAAAAAACAGCCATTGGAAACTAGTGTAAAAAAATTTCAGCGCGATCCAACGGTCGGATCTTATAGATACGGGGACCTTTTCGCTCGTTACTCTAGGGCTTGTCGTTGGAAAGGCCCCGACCAGACACCGTCCGACGTTGTCGTCCTCGATTTCCCACGGCAACTTCTCATCAAAAGACCCTCCGGAAAACTCGTGAAAAAAATTTCTGCGCGATCCCAATCTGTCTGATCTATAGATTACGGACCCTCCTTCATCACCCGTTACTCTAGGCTGCCCGGCTGGATACGGCCCCGACCGGACACCCGGTCGACGTGTCGTCCCGATTCCATGGGCTACTCCATCAAAAACCAGCCTCCGGGAAACTCGTGAAAAAAATTTCAGCGCGATCCAAACTGTCTTGATCTATAGATACGGAATATTTTCACTGACGTTAGTCCTAATCTAATGGCCTGTCGTGGAACGGCCCCGACCGGACACCGTCGACGTGTCGTCCCGATTCCATCGCTACTCTATCAAAAACATCCTCCCGGAAACACGTAGGTGAAAAAAATTTCAGCGCGATCCATCGGTCGGATCTGTAGATACGGACCCTTTTCACCAAGTTTCTCTAGGGCTGTCCGGTGAAAGGGGCCCAAAACCGGACACCGTCCGAAGTGTACGTCCTGATTCCACGCTACTCCCATGAAAAAACAGTCCTGCCAAAACTCGTGAAAAAAATTTATCCTCAGCGCGATCCAACGGTCGGTATCTATTGATAACGGACCTTTTCGCCCGTTACTCTAGGGCTGTCGTTGGAAAGGCCCCGACCGGACACCGTCGACGTGTCGTCCTGATTCCACGCAAACTGCATCAAAAAATACCCCTCCGGAAACTCGTGCAAAAAATTTCAGCGCGATCCAACTGTCTGATCTATAGATACGGACCTCTTTCACCCTTACTCTGGGCTGCCGGTGGAACGGCCCCGACCGGACACCGTCGACGTGTCGTCCAGCTTCCACGCTACTGCATCGAAAACCGCCTCCGGAAACTTCGTGAAAAAAATTTCAGCGCGATCCAACGGTCGGATCAATAGATACGGACCTCTTCACCCGTTACTCTAGGGTTGTCGGTGAAAGGCCCCGACGGGACACCGTCAACTTGTCGTCCCGATTCCACGCTACTGCATCAAAAACAGCCTCCAGAAACTCGTGAAAAAAATTTCAGCGCGATGCAACGGTCCGATCTATAGATACGTACCTCTTCACCCGTTACTCTAGGGCTGTCGGTGAAAGGCCCCGACCTGACACCGTCGACGTGTATCCCGATTCCACGCTAACTCCATCAAAAACAGCCTCCGAAATCACGTGAAAAAAATTCCAGCGCGATCCAACGGTCGGATCTATAGACACGGACCTTTTCGCACCGTTACTCTAGGGCTGTCCGTTGAATGGCCGCGACCGGACACCGTCAACGTGTCGTCCCGATTCCAAGCAACTCTAAAAAACAGCCAGTGGAAACTAGTGAAAAAAAATTCAGCGCGATCCAACGGTCGGATCTATAGATACGGACCTTTTCGCCCGTTACTCTAGGGCCTGTCGTTGGAAAGGCCCCGACCGGACACCGTCGACGTGTCGTCCTGATTCCACGCAACTGCATCAAAAAGACCCTCCGGAAACTCGTGAAAAAAATTTCAGCGCGATCCAACTGTCTGGTCTATAGATACGGACCTCTTCACCCCGTTACTCTAGGCTGCCGGTGGAACGGCCCCGACCGGACACGGTCGACGTGTCGTCCCGATTCCAGGCTACTCCATCAAAAACAGCCTCCGGAAACTCGTGAAAAAAATTTCAGCGCGATCCAACTGTCTGATCTATAGATACGGATATTTTCACAACGTTAGTCTAGGGCTGTCGGTGGAACGGCCCCGACCGGACACCGTCGACGTGTCGTCCCGATTCCACGCTACTCTATCAAATAACATCCTCGGAAACACGTGAAAAAAATTTCAGCGCGATCCATCGGTCGGATCTGTAGATACGAACCTTTTCACCAGTTTCTCTAGGGCTGTCGGTGGAAGGGCCCTAACCGGACACCGTCGAAGTGTCGTCCTGATTCCACGCTACTCCATGAAAAAAAACAGCCTGCAGAAACTCGTGAAAAAAATTTCAGCGCGATCCAACGGTCTATCTATAGATACGGACCTTTTCGCCCGTTACTCTAGGGCTGTCGTTGGAAAGGCCCCGACCGGACACCGTCGACGTGTCGTCCTGATTCCACGCAACTGCATCAAAAATACCCTCCGGAAACTCGTGAAAAAATTTTCAGCGCGATCCAACTGTCTGATCTATAGATTACGGACCTCTTCACCCGTTACTCTGGGCTGCCGTGGAACGGCCCCGACCGGACACCGTCGACGTGTCGTCCAGCTTCCACGCTACTAGCATACGAAAACCGCCTCCGGAAAACTCGTGAAAAAAATTTCAGCGCGATCCAACGTCGGAATCAATAGATACGGACCTCTTCACCCTTTACTCTAGGGTTGTCGGTGGAAAGGCCCCGACGGGACACCGTCAACTTGTCGTCCCGATTCCACGCTACTGCATCCAAAACAGCCTCCAGAAACTCGTGAAAAAAATTTCAGCGCGATGCAACGTCCGATCTATAGATACGTACCTCTTCACCCGTTACTCTAGGGCTGTCGTGGAAAAGGCCCCGACCTGACACCGTCGACGTGTCGTCCCGATTCCACGCTACTCCATCAAAAACAGCCTCCGGAATCACGTGAAAAAAATTCCAGCGCGATCCACCGGTCGGATCTATAGACACGGACCTTTTCGCCCGTTACTCTAGGGCTGTCCGTTGAATGGCCGCGACCGGACTCCGTCAGCCTGTCGTCCCGATTCCAAGCAACTCCATGAAAAACAGCCTGTGGAAACTAGTGAAAAAAATTCCAGCGCGATCCAACGGTCGGATCTATAGATACAGATATTTCACTCGTTACTCTAGGGCTGCCGGTGGACGGCCCCGACCGGAAATCGTCGACGTGTCGTCCCACTTCCACGCTACTCCATCAAAAACAGCCTCCAGAAACTCGTGAAAAAAATTTCAGCGCGATCCAACGGTCGATCTAAAGATACGGATATTTTCATCCGTTTCTCTAGGGCTGTCGGTGGAATGGCCCCGACCAGTCACCGTCGACGTGTCGTCCCGATTCCAGGCTACTCCATCAAAAACAGCCTCCAAATCACGTGAAAAAAATTTCAGCGCGATCCAACGGTCGGATCTATAGACACGGACCTTTTCGCCGTTACTCTAGGGCTGTCCGTTGAATGGCCGCGACCGGACACCGTCAATGTGTCGTCCCGATTCCAAGCAACTCCATGAAAAACAGCCAGTGGAAACTAGTGAAAAAAATTTCGGCGCGATCCAACGGTCGGATCTATAGATACGGACCTTTTCGCCCGTTACTCTAGGGCTGTCGTTGGAAAGGCCCCGCCGGTCACCGTCGACGTGTCGTCCTGATTCCACGCAACTGCATCAAAAGACCCTCCCGGAAACTCGTGAAAAAAATTTCAGCGCGATCCAACTGTTGGTCTATAGAGACGGACCTCTTCACCCGTTACTCTAGGCTGCCGGTGGAACGGCCCCGACCGGACACGGTCGACGTGTCGTCCCGATTCCAGGCTACTCCATCAAAAACAGCCTCCGGAAACTCGTGAAAAAAATTTCAGCGCGATCCAACTGTCTGATCTATAGATACGGATATTTTCACACGTTAGTCTAGGGCTGTCGTGGAACGGCCCCGACCGGACACCGTCGACGTGTCGTCCCGATTCCACGCTACTCTATCAAAAACATCCTCCGGAAACACGTGAAAAAAATTTCAGCGCGATCCATCGGTCGGATCTGTAGATACGGACCTTTTCACCAGTTTCTCTAGGGCTGTCGGTGGAAGGGCCCTAACCGGACACCGTCGAAGTGTCGTCCTGATTCCACGCTACTCCATGAAAAACAGCCTGCAGAAACTCGTGAAAAAAATTTCAGCGCGATCCAACGGTCGTATCTATAGATACGGCCCTTTTCGCCCGTTACTCTAGGCTGTCATTGGAAAGGCCCCGACCGGACACCGTCGACGTGTCGTCCTGATTCCACGCATCTGCATCAAAAATACCCTCCGGAAACTCGTGAAAAAAATTTCAGCGCGATCCAACTGTCTGATCTATAGATACGGACCTCTTCACCCGTTACTCTGGGCTGTCGGTGGAAAGGCCCCGACGGACAACCGTCAACTTGTCGTCCCGATTCCACGCTACTGCATCAAAAACAAGCCTCAGAAACTCGTGAAAAAAATTTCAGCGCGATGCAACGGTCCGATCTATAGATACGTACCTCTTCACCCGTTACTCTAGAGCTATCGGTGGAATGGCCCCGACCGGACACCGTCGACGTGTCGTCCGGATTCCACGCTACTACTGCTTCAAAAACAGCCTCCGGAAACTCGTGAAAAAAATTTCAGTGCGATCCAAAAGGTCGGATCTTAAGATACGGACCTCTTCACCCGTTACTCTAGGGCTGTCGCTGGAAATGCCCGACGGGACACCGTCGACGTGTCGTCCCGATTCTACGCTACTCCATCAAAAAACAGCCTCCGGAAACTCGTGAAAAAAATTTCTGCGCCATCCAACTGTCTGATATATAGATACGGACCTCTTCACCCGTTACTCTAGGGCTGTCGGTGGAAAGGCCCCGACGGGACACCATCGACGTGTCGTCCCGATTCCACGGAACTCCATGAAAGACAGCCTCCGGAAGCTCGTGAAAAAAATTTCAGCGCCATCCAACGGTCGGATCTATAGATAGGGACCTCTTCCCCTGTTACTCTAGGCTGACGGTGGAAAGGCCCCGACAGGACACCGTCGACGTGTCGTCCCGATTCCACGCTAATCCATGAAAAACCAGCCTCCGGAAACTCGTGAAAAAATTTCTGTGCGATCCAACGTAGGATCTATAGATACGGACCTCTTCACCCGTTACTCTAGGGCTGTCGGTGGAAAGGCCCCGACGGGACACCGTCGACGTGTCGTCCCGAATTCCACGGAACTCCATGCATGACAGCCTCCGGAAGCTCATGAAAAAAATTTCAGCGCCATCCAACGGTAGGATCTATAGATACGGACCTCTTCACCCGTTACTCTAGGGCTCTCGTGGAAAGGCCCCGACCGGACACCGTCGACGTGTCGTCCCGATTCCACGCTACTACATCAAAAACAGCCTCCAGAAACTCGTGAAAAAAATTTCAACGCCATGCTATGGTCGGATCTATAGATACGGATATTTTCACCCGATACTCTAGGGCTGTCGGAGGAATGGCCCCGACCGGACTCGGTCGACGTGTCGTCCGGATTCCACGCTACTGCTTCAAAAACAGCCTCCGGAAACTCGTGAAAAAAATTTCAGCGCGATCAAACGGTAGGATCTATAGATACGGACCTCTTCACCCGTTACTCTAGGGCTCTCGGTGGAAAGGCCCCGACCGACACCGTCGACGTGAGTCCCGATTCCACGCTACTCCATCAAAAACAGCCTCCGGAAACTCGTGAAAAAAATTTCAGCGCGATCCATCTGTCGGATATATAGATACGGATCTTTTCTCACGTTACTCTAGGGTTGTCCGTTGAATGGCCGCGACCGGATACCATCAACGTGTCGTCCCGTTCCAAGCAACTCGATGAAAAACAGCCTGTGGAAACTAGTGCAAAAAGTTTCAGTGCGATCCCATGGTCGGATCTATAGATACAGACCTTTTCGCCCGTTACTCTAGGGCTGTCGATGGAATGGCCCGACCGGACACCGTCGACGTTTCGTCCTGATTCCAAGCTACTCCATCAAAAATACCCTCCGGAAACTCGTGAAAAATATTTCAGCACGATCCAACTGTCTGATCTATAGATACGGATATTTTCACCCGTTACTCTAGAGCTGTCGTGGAATGGCCCCGATCGGACACACGGCGACGTGTCGTACGATTCCACGCAACTCCATCAAAAACAGCCTCCGGAAACTCGTGAAAAAAAATTTCAGCGCGATCCAACGTAGGATCTATAGATACGGACCTCTTCAACCGTAACTCTAGGGCTGTCGGTGGAAAGGCCCCGACGGGACACCGTCGACGTGTCGTTCCCATTCTACGCTACTCCATCAAAATCAGCCTCGGGAAACACGTGAAAAAAATATCAGCGCGATCCAACGGTCGGATCTATAGAGACGGACCTCTTCACCCGTTACTCTAGGGCTGTCGGTGGAAAGGCCCCGACGGGACACCGTCGACGTGTCGTCCCGATTCCACGCTACTACATCAAAAACAGCCTCCAGAAACTCGTGAAAAAAATTTCAGCGCGATCCAAACGGTCCGATCTATAGATACGGACCTCTTCACCCATTACTCTAGGGCTATCCGTGGAAAGGCCCCGACCGGACACCGTCGACATTTCGTCCCGATTCCACGCTACTCCATCAAAAACAGCCTACGAAAACTCGTGAACAAAATTTCAGCGCGATCTAACGGTCTGATCTATAGATACGGATATTTTGACCGTTACTCTAGGGCTGTCGGTAGAACGGCCCCGACAGGACACCGTCGACGTGTCGTCCTGATTCCATGCGACTCCATGAAAATCCACCTCTGGAAACTCGTGAAAAAAATTTCAGCGCGATCCAATGGTCGGATCTATAGATACGGATCTTTTCACCCGTTACTCTAGAGCTGTCGGTGGAATGGCCCCGACCGGACACCGTCGACGTGTCGTCCGGATTCCACGCTTCTGCTTCAAAAACAGCCTCCGGAAACTCGTGAAAAAAATTTCAGTGCGATCCAAAGGTCGGATCTATAGATACGACCTCTTCACCCGTTACTCTAGGGTTGTCGCTGGAAAGGCCCGACCGAACACCGTCGACGTGTCGTCCCGATTCCACGCTATTGCACCAAAAACAGCCTCCGGAAACTCGTGAAAAAAATTTCAGCGCGATCCAACTATCTGATCTATAGATACAGATATTTTCACCCGTTACTCTAGGGATGTCGGTGGAACAGCCCCGACCGGACACCGTCAACGTGTCGTCCCGATTCCACGCTACACCAACACAAACAGGCTCCGGAAACTCGTGAAAAAAATTTCAGCGCGATCCAACGGTCGGATCTAAAGATACAGATATTTTCACCCGTTACTCTAGGGCTGTCGGTGGAACGGCCCCGACCGGACACCGTCGACGTGTCGTCCCGATTCCACGCTAATCCATGAAAAACAGCCTCCGGAAACTCGTGAAAAAAAAATTTTCAGCGCCATCCAAAGGTCGGATCTATAGATACGGACCTCTTCACCTGTTACTCTAGGGCTGACGGTGGAAAGGCCCCGACTGGACACCGTCGACGTGTCGTCCCGATTCCACGCTAATCCATGAAAACCAGCCTCCGGAAGCTCGTGAAAAAAATTCCAGTGCTATCCAATGGTTGGATCTATAGATACGGAAATTTTCACCCGTTACTCTAGGGCTGTTGATGGAATGGCCCTGACCGTACACCGTCGACGTGTCGTCCGGATTCCATGCAACTGCATAAAAAACAAGCCTCCGGAAAACTCGTGAAAAAAAATTTCTGTGCGATCCAACGGTAGGATCTATTAGATACGGACCTCTTCACCCGTTACTCTAGGGCTCTCGGTGGAAAGGCCCCGACCGGACACCGTCGACGTGTCGTCCCGATTCCACGCTAATCCATGAAAACCAGCCTCGGAAACTCGTGAAAAAAATTTTGTGCGATCCAACGGTAGGATCTATAGATACGGACCTCTTCCCACCGTTACTCTAGGGCTGTCGGTGGAAAGGGCCCGACGGGACACCGTCGACGTGTCGTCCCGATTCCACGCAACTCCATGAAAGACAGCCTCCGGAAGCTCGTGAAAAAACATTTCAGCGCCATCCAATGGTCGGATCTATAGATACGGAAAATTTTCACCCGTTACTCTAGGGCTCTCGTTGGAAAGGCCAGACCGGACACCGTCGACGTGTCGTCCCGATTCCACGCTACTACATCAAAAACAGCCTCCGGAAAATCTCGTGAAAAAAATTTCAGCGCCATCCAATGGTCGGATCTATAGATACGGATATTTTCACCCGTTACTCTATGGCTGTCGGAGGAATGGCCCCGACCGGACACTGTCGACGTGTCGTCCGGATTCCACGCAACTGCATCAAAAACAGCCTCATAGAAACTCGTGAAAAAAATTTCAGCGCGATCCAACTGTCTGATCTATAGATACGGATATTTTCACCCGTTACTCTAGGGTTGTCGGTGGAATGGCCCCGACCGGACACCGTCGACGTGTTCGTCCCGATTCCACGCTAATCCATGAAAACCAGCCTCCGGAAACTCGTGAAAAAAATTTCTGTGCGATCCATCCAACGGTAGGATCTATAGATACGGACCTCTTCACCCGTTACTCTAGGGCTGTCGGTGGAAAGGCCCCGACGGGACACGTCGACGTGTCGTCCCCATTCTACGGTACTCCATCAAAAACAGCCTCCGGAAACTCGTGAATAAAATTTCAGCGCGATCCAACGGTACGATCTATAGATACGGACCTCTTCACCCGTTACTCTAGGGCTCTCGGTGGGAAAGGCCCCGACCGGACACCGTCGACGTGTCGTCCCGATTCCACGCTACTACATCAAAAACAGCCTCCAGAAACTCGTGAAAAAAATTTCAGCGCCATGCAATGGTCGGATCTATAGATACGGATATTTTCACCCGTTACTCTAGGGCTGTCGGAGGAATGGCCCCGACCGGACAGTTGTCGACGTGTCGTCCGGATTCCACGCAACTGCATCCAAAACAGCCTCCGGAAAACTCGTGAAATAAATTTCAGCGCGATCCAACTGTTCTGATCTATAGATACGGATATTTTCACCCGTTACTCTAGGGTTGTCGGTGGAATGGCCCCGACCGGGACACCGTCGATCGTGTCGTCCCGATTCCACGCTAATCCATGAAAAACAGCCTCCGGAAACTCGTGAAAAAAATTTCTGTGCGATCCAACGTAGGATCTATAGATACGGACCTCTTCACCCGTTACTCTAGGGCTGTCGGTGGAAAGGCCCCGACGGGACACCGTCGACGTGTCGTCCCCATTCTACGCTACTCCATCAAAAACAGCCTCCGGAAACGCGTGAATAAAATTTCAGCGCGATCCAACGGTAGGATCTATAGATACGGACCTCTTCACCCGTTACTCTAGGGCTCTCGGTGGAAAGGCCCCGACCGGACACCGTCGACGTGTCGTCCCGATTCCACGCTACTACATCACAAAAACAGCCTCCAGAAACTCGTGAAAAAAATTTCAGCGCCATGCAATGGTCGGATCTATAGATACGGATATTTTCACCCGTTACTCTAGGGCTGTCGGAGGAATGGCCCCGACCGGACACTGTCGATGTGTCGTCCGGATTCCACGCAACTGCATCAAAAAAAGCCTCCGGAAACTCGTGAAAAAAATTTCAGCGCGATCCAACGGTAGGATCTATAGATACGGACCTCTTCACCCGTTACTCTAGGGCTGTCGGTGGAAAGGCCCCGACGGGACACCGTCGATATGTCGTCCCGATTCCACGCTACTACATCAAAAACAGCCTCCGGAAACTCGTGAAAAAAATTTCAGCGCGATCCAACGGTCCGATCTATAGATACGGACCTCTTCACCCGTTACTCTAGGGCTGTCGGTGGAAGGGCCCCGACCGGAACCGTCGACGTGTCGCCTGATTCCACGCTACTCCATCAAAAACAGCCTCCGAAACTCGTGAAAAAATTTCAGCGCGATCCAACTGTCTGATCTATAGATACGGATATTGTCACCCGTTACTCTAAGGGCTGTCAGTGGAACGGCCCGGCCGGACACCGTCGACGTGCAGCCTGATTCAACGCGATCCAACGATCGTATCTATAGATTCGGACCTCTTCACCTGTTACTCTAGGGCTGATGGTGGAAAGGCCCCGACTGGACACCGTCGACGTGTCGTCCCGATTCCACGCAACTCCATGAAAGACAGCCTCCGGAAGCTCGTGAAAAAAATTTCAGTGCTATCCAATGGTTGGATCTATAGATACGGAAATTTTCACCCGTTACTCTAGGGCTGTTGATGGAATGGCCCTGACCGTACACCGTCGACGTGTCGTCCGATTCCATGGAACTGCATAAAAAACAGCCTCCGGAAAATCGTGAAAAAAATTTCAGCGCGATCCAAAGGTCGGATCTATAGATACGGACCTCTTCACCCGTTACTCTAGGGCTCCCGGTGGAAAGGCCCCGACCGAACACCGTCGACGTGTCGTCCCGATTCTCGGCTACTCCATCAAAAATAAGCCTCCGGAAACTCGTGAAAAAAATTTCAGCGCCATCCATCTGTCGGATATATAGATACGGATCTTTTCACCCGTTACTCTAGGGCTGTCCGTTGAATGGCCGCGACCGGATACCATCAACGTGTCGTCCCGTTCCAAGCAACTCGATGAAAAACAGCCTGTGGAAACTAGTGCAAAAAATTTCAGTGCGATCCCATGGTCGGATCTATAGATACGGAAATTTTGACCCGTTACTCTAGGGCTCTCGGTGGAAAGGCCCCGACCGGACACCGTCGACGTGTCGTCCCGATTCCACGCTACTACATCAAAAACAGCCTCCGGAAACTCGTGAAAAAAATTTCAGCGCCATGCAATGGTCGGATCTATAGATACGGATATTTTCACCCGTTACTCTAGGGCTGTCAGAGGAATGGCCCCGACCGGACACTGTCGACGTGTCGTCCGGATTCCACGCAACTGCATCAAAAACAGCCTCTAGAAACTCGTGAAAAAAATTTCAGCGCGATCCAACTGTCTGATCTATAGATACGGATATTTTCACCCGTTACTCTAGGGTTGTCGGTGGAATGGCCCCGACCGGACACCGTCGACGTGTCGTCCCGATTCCACGCTAATCCATGAAAACCAGCCTCCGGAAACTCGTGAAAAAAATTTCTGTGCGATCCAACGGTAGGATCTATAGATACGGACCTCTTCACCCGTTACTCTAGGGCTGTCGGTGAAAGGCCCCGACGGGACACCGTCGACGTGTCGTCCCCATTCTACGCTACTCCATCAAAAACAGCCTCCGGAAACTCGTGAATAAAATTTCAGCGCGATCCAACGGTACGATCTATAGATACGGACCTCTTCACCCGTTTACTCTAGGGCTCTCGGGAAAGGGCCCCGACCGGACACCGTCGACGTGTCGTCCCGATTCCACGCTACTACATCAAAAACAGCCTCCAGAAACTCGTGAAAAAAATTTCAGCGCCATGCAATGGTCGGATCTATAGATACGGATATTTTCACCCGTTACTCTAGGGCTGTCGGAGGAATGGCCCCGACCGGACAGTGTCGACGTGTCGTCCGGATTCCACGCAACTGCATCAAAAACAGCCTCCGGAAACTCGTGAAATAAATTTCAGCGCGATCCAACTGTCTGATCTATAGATACGGATATTTTCACCCGTTACTCTAGGGTTGTCGGTGGAATGGCCCCGACCGGACACCGTCGACGTGTCGTCCCGATTCCACGCTAATCCATGAAAAACAGCCTCCGGAAACTCGTGAAAAAAATTTCTGTGCGATCCAACGGTAGGATCTATAGATACGGACCTCTTCACCCGTTACTCTAGGGCTGTCGGTGGAAAGGCCCCGACGGGACACCGTCGACGTGTCGTCCCCATTCTACGCTACTCCATCAAAAACAGCCTCCGGAAACTCGTGAATAAAATTTCAGCGCGATCCAACGGTAGGATCTATAGATACGGACCTCTTCACCCGTTACTCTAGGGCTCTCGGTGGAAAGGCCCCGACCGGACACCGTCGACGTGTCGTCCCGATTCCACGCTACTACATCAAAAACAGCCTCCAGAAACTCGTGAAAAAAATTTCAGCGCCATGCAATGGTCGGATCTATAGATACGGATATTTTCAACCTGTTACTCTAGGGCTGTCGGAGGAATGGCCCCGACCGGACACTGTCGAAGTGTCGTCCGGATTCCACGCAACTGCATCAAAAAAAGCCTCCGGAAACTCGTGAAAAAAATTTCAGCGCGATCCAACGGTAGGATCTATAGATACGGACCTCTTCACCCGTTACTCTAGGGCTGTCGGTGGAAAGGCCCCGACGGGACACCGTCGACATGTCGTCCCGATTCCACGCTACTCCATCAAAAACAGCCTCCGGAAACTCGTGAAAAAATTTTCAGCGCGATCCAACTGTCTGATCTATAGATACGGATATTGTCACCCGTTACTCTAGGGCTGTCAGTGGAACGGCCGGCCGGACACCGTCGACGTGCAGGCCTGATTCAACGCGATCCAACGATCGGATCTATAGATTCGGACCTCTTCACCTGTTACTCTAGGGCTGATGGTGGAAAGGCCCCGACTGGACACCGTCAACGTGTCGTCCCGATTCCACGCAACTCCATGAAAGACAGCCTCCGGAAGGTCGTGAAAAAAATTTCAGCGCTATCCAATGGTTGGATCTATAGATACGGAAATTTTTCACCCGTTACTCTAGGGCTGTCGATGGAATGGCCCTGACCGTACACCGTCGACGTGTCGTCCGGATTCCATGGAACTGCATAAAAAACAGCCTCCGGAAAATCGTGAAAAAAATTTCAGCGCGATCCAAAGGTCGGATCTATAGATACGGACCTCTTCACCCGTTACTCTAGGGCTCCCGGTGGAAAGGCCCCGACCGAACACCGTCGACGTGTCGTCCCGATTCTCGGCTACTCCATCAAAAAACAGCCTCCGGAAACTCGTGAAAAAAATTTCAGCGCGATCCATCTGTCGGATATATAGATACGGATCTTTTCACCCGTTACTCTAGGGCTGTCCGTTGAATGGCCGCGACCGGATACCATCAACGTGTCGTCCCGTTCCAAGCAACTCGATGACAAACAGCCTGTGGAAACTAGTGCAAAAAAATTTCAGTGCGATCCCATGGTCGGATCTATAGATACGGAAATTTTGACCCGTTACTCTAGGGCTCTCGGTGGAAAGGCCCCGACCGGACACCGTCGACGTGTCGTCCCGATTCCACGCTACTACATCAAAAACAGCCTCCGGAAACTAGTGAAAAAAATTTCAGCGCCATGCAATGGTCGGATCTATAGATACGGATATTTTCACCCGTTACTCTAGGGCTGTCGGAGGAATGGCCCCGACCGGACACTGTCGACGTGTCGTCCGGATTCCACGCAACTGCATCAAAAACAGCCTCCAGAAACTCGTGAAAAAACATTTCAGCGCGATCCAACTGTCTGATCTATAGATACGGATATTTTCACCCGTTACTCTAGGGTTGTCGGTGGAATGGCCCCGACCGGACACCGTCGACGTGTCGTCCCGATTCCACGCTACTCCATCAAAAACAGCCTCCGGAAACTCGTGAACAAAATTTCAGCGCGATCCAACGGTCGGATCTATAGATACGGACCTCTTCACCTGTTACTCTAGGGCTGACGGTGGAAAGGCCCCGACTGGACACCGTCGACGTGTCGTCCCGATTCCACGGTATTCCATGAAAAACAGCCTTCTGAAACTCGTGAAAAAAATTTCAGCGCGATCCAACGGTCGGATCTATAGATACGGACCTCTTCACCCGTTACTCTAGGGCTGACGGTGGAAAGGCCCCGACTGGACACCGTCGACGTGTCGTCCCGATTCCACGCTAATCCATGAAAAACCAGCCTCCGGAAACTCGTGAAAAAAATTTCTGTGCGATCCAACGGTAGGATCTATAGATACGGACCTCTTCACACCGTTACTCTAGGGCTTGTCGGTGGAAAGGCCCCGACGGGACACCGTCGACGTGTCGTCCCATTCTACGCTACTCCATCAAAAACAGCCTCCGGAAACTCGTGAATAAAATTTCAGCGCGATCCAACGGTCGGATCTATAGAGACGGACCTCTTCACCCGTTACTCAAGGGCTGTCGGTGGAAAGGCCCCGACGGGACACCGTCGACGTGTCGTCTCGATTCCACGATACTACATCAAAAACAGCCTCCGGAAACTCGTGAAAAAATTTCAGCGCGATCCAACTATGTGATCTATAGATACAGATATTTTCACCCGTTACTCTAGGGATGTCGGTGGAACAGCCCCGACCGGACACCGTCAACGTGTCGTCCCGATTCCACGCTACACCATCAAAAACAGGCTCCGGAAACTCGTGAAAAAAATTTCAGCGCGATCCAACGGTCGGATGTAAAGATACAGATATTTTCACCCGTTACTCTAGGGCTGTCGGTGGAACGGCCCCGACCGGACACCGTCGACGTGTCGTCCGGATTCCATGCAACTGCATAAAAAACAGCCTCCGGAAACTCGTGAAAAAAATTTCAGCGCGATCCAAAGGTCGGATCTATAGATACGGACCTCTTCACCCGTTACTCTAGGGCTCTCGGTGGAAAGGCCCCGACCGAACACCGTCGACGTGTCGTCCCGATTCTCGGCTACTCCATCAAAAACAGCCTCCGGAAACTCGTGAAAAAAATTTCAGCGCGATCCATCTGTCGGATATATAGATACGGATCTTTTCACCCGTTACTCTAGGGCTGTCCGTTGAATGGCCGCGACCGGATACCATCAACGTGTCGTCCCGTTCCAAGCAACTCGATGAAAAACAGCCTGTGGAAACTAGTGCAAAAAATTTCAGT
>CM055346.1:59681803-59717776 GCA_029228515.1 Populus alba x Populus x berolinensis
ATCGATGCCCCGGTGTGCCGAAATTCAGTTGCCTTTGAATTTCGGGTGATCCCTCTTTAGCATGTATGCTCTGCTACTTGTTCTACATCAGACTTCCTCCGCAAACAGCGAAACGCTTTGACTCGTGAGTTTCGCGGCCATTCCGACTTCGATGCCCCGGTTGCCGAAATTCAGTTGCCTTTGAATTTCGGGTGATCCCTCTTGAGCAAGTATGCTTCTTCCTACTTGTTCTACATCACACTTCTTCCGCAAACGGCGAAACGCTTTGACTCGGTGAGTTTCGCGGCATTCCGACTTCGATGCCCCGTTGCCGAAATTCAGTTGCCTTTGAATTTCGGGTGATCCCTCTTGAGCATGTATGCTTCTGCTACTTGTTCTACATCACACTTCCTTCCGCAAACGGCGAAACGCTTTGACTCGGTGAGTTTCGCGGCATTTCCGACTTCGATGCCCCGTTGCCGAAATTCAGTTGCCTTTGAATTTCGGGTGATCCCTCTTGAGCATGTATGCTTCTGCTACTTGTTCTACATCACACTTCCTTCGCAAACAGCGAAACGCTTTGACTCGGTGAGTTTCGCGGCATTCCGACTTCGATGCCCCGGTTGCCGAAATTCAGTTGCCTTTGAATTTCGGGTGATCCCTCTTGAGCATGTATGCTTCTGCTACTTGTTCTACATCACACTTCCTTCCGCAAACAGCGAAACGCTTTGACTCGGTGAGTTTCGCGGCATTCCGACTTCGATGCCCCGGTTGCCGAAATTCAGTTGCCTTTGAATTTCGGGTGATCCCTCTTGAGCATGTATGCTTCTGCTACTTGTTCTACATCACACTTCCTTCCGCAAACACGAAACGCTTTGACTCGGGAGTTTCGCGATTCCGACTTCGATGCCCCGGTTGCCGAAATTCAGTTGCCTTGAATTTCGGGTGATCCCTCTTGAGCATGTATGCTTCTGCTACTTGTTCTACATCAGACTTCCTTCCGCAAACAGCGAAACGCTTTGACTCGGTGAGTTTCGCGGCATTCCGACTTCGATGCCCCGGTTGCCGAAATTCAGTTGCCTTTGAATTTCGGGTGATCCCTCTTGAGCATGTATGCTTCTGCTACTTGTTCTACATCACACTTCCTTCCGCAAACGGCGAAACGCTTTGACTCGGTGAGTTTCGCGCATTCCGACTTCGATGCCCCGGTTGCCGAAATTCAGTTGCCTTTGAATTTCGGGTGATCCCTCTTGAGCATGTATGCTTCTGCTACTTGTTCTACATCACACTTCCATCCGCAAACAGCGAAACGCTTTGACTCGGTGAGTTTCGCGGCATTCCGACTTCGATGCCCCGGTTGCCGAAATTCAGTTGCCTTTGAATTTCGGGTGATCCCTCTTGAGCATGTATGCTTCTGCTACTTGTTCTACATCACACTTCCTTCCGCAAACAGCGAAACGCTTTGACTCGGTGAGTTTCGCGGCATTCCGACTTCGATGCCCCGGTTGCCGAAATTCAGTTGCCTTTGAATTTCGGGTGATCCCTCTTGAGCATGTATGCTTCTGCTACTTGTTCTACATCACACTTCCTTCCGCAAACAGCGAAACGCTTTGACTCGGTGAGTTTCGCGGCATTCCGACTTCGATGCCCCGGTTGCCGAAATTCAGTTGCCTTTGAATTTCGGGTGATCCCTCTTGAGCATGTATGCTTCTGCTACTTGTTCTACATCACACTTCCTTCCGCAAACAGCGAAACGCTTTGACTCGGTGAGTTTCGCGGCATTCCGACTTCGATGCCCCGGTGCCGAAATTCAGTTGCCTTTGAATTTCGGTGATCCCTCTTGAGCATGTATGCTTCTGCTACTTGTTCTACATCACACTTCCTTCCGCAAACAGCGAAACGCTTTGACTCGGTGAGTTTCGCGGCATTCCGACTTCGATGCCCCGGTTGCCGAAATTCAGTTGCCTTTGAATTTCGGGTGATCCCTCTTGAGCATGTATGCTTCTGCTACTTGTTCTACATCACACTTCCTTCCGCAAACGGCGAAACGCTTTGACTCGGTGAGTTTCGCGGCATTCCGACTTCGATGCCCCGGTTGCCGAAATTCAGTTGCCTTTGAATTTCGGTGATCCCTCTTGAGCATGTATGCTTCTGCTACTTGTTCTACATCACACTTCCTTCCGCAAACACGAAACGCTTTGACTCGGTGAGTTTCGCGGCATTCCGACTTCGATGCCCCGGTTGCCGAAATTCAGTTGCCTTTGAATTTCGGGTGATCCCTCTTGAGCATGTATGCTTCTGCTACTTGTTCTACATCACACTTCCTTCCGCAAACAGCGAAACGCTTTGACTCGGTGAGTTTCGCGGCATTCCGACTTCGATGCCCCGGTTGCCGAAATTCAGTTGCCTTTGAATTTCGGGTGATCCCTCTTGAGCATGTATGCTTCTGCTACTTGTTCTACATCACACTTCCTTCCGCAAACGCGAAACGCATTGACTGGGTGAGTTTCGCGGTATTCCGACTTCGATGCCCCGGTTTCCGAAATTCAGTTGCCTTTGAATTTCGTGTGGTCCCTCTTGAGCATGTATGCTTCTGCTACTTGTTCTACATCACACTTCGTTCCGCAAACGGCCAAACGCTCTGACTGGGTGAGTTTCGCGGTATTCCGACCTTGCTGCCCCGTTGCCGAAATTTAGTTGCCTTTGAATTTCGGGTGATCCCTCTTGAGCATGTATGCTTCTGCTACTTGTTCTACATCACACTTCCTTCCGCAAACGACGAAAAGCTTTGACTCGGTGAGTTTCGCGGCATTCCGACTTCGATGCCCAGGTTGCCGAAATTCAGTTGCCTTTGAATTTCGGGTGATCCCTCTTGAGCATGTATGCTTCTGCTACTTGTTCTACATCACACTTCTTCCAAACAGCGAAACGCTTTGACTCGGTGAGTTTCGCGGCATTCCGACTTCGATGCCCCGGTTGCCGAAATTCAGTTGCCTTTGAATTTCGGGTGATCCCTCTTGAGCATGTATGCTTCTGCTACTTGTTCTACATCACACTTCCTTCCGCAAACAGCGAAACGCTTTGACTCGGAGAGTTTCGCGGCATTCCGACTTGGATGCCCCGGTTGTCGAAATTCAGTTGCCTTTGAATTTCGAGTGATCCCTCTAGAGCATGTATGCTTCTGCTACTTGTTCTATAGCACACTTCCTTCCGCAAATGGCGAACGCTTTGACTCGGTGAGTTTCACGGCATTCCGACTTGGATGCCCCAGTTGCCGAAATTCAGTTGCCTTTGAATTTCGGGTGATCCCTCTTGAGCATGCATGCTTCGGCTACTTGTTCTACACCACACTTCCTTCCGCAAAAGGCGTAACGCTTTGACTCGGTGAGTTTCGCGGCATTCCGACTTCGATGCCCCGGTTGCCGAAATTCAGTTGCCTTTGAATTTCGGGTGATCCCTCTTGAGCATGTATGCTTCTGCTACTTGTTCTACATCACACTTCCTTCCGCAAATGGCGAAACGCTTTGACTCGGTGAGTTTCGCGGCATTCCGACTTCGATGCCCCGGTTGCCGAAATTCAGTTGCCTTTGAATTTCGGGTGATCCCTCTTGAGCATGTATGCTTCTGCTACTTGTTCTACATCACACTTCCTTCCGCAAACAGCGAAACGCTTTGACTCGGTGAGTTTCGCGGCATTCCGACTTCGATGCCCCGGTTGCCGAAATTCAGTTGCCTTTGAATTTCGGGTGATCCCTCTTGAGCATGTATGCTTCTCTGCTACTTGTTCTACATCACACTTCCTTCCGCAAACAGCGAAACGCTTTGACTCGGTGAGTTTCGCAGGCATTCCGACTTCGATGCCCCGGTTGCCGAAATTCAGTTGCCTTTGAATTTCGGGTGATCCCTCTTGAGCATGTATGCTTCTGCTACTTGTTCTACATCACACTTCCTTCCGCAAAAGCGAAACGCTTTGACTCGGTGAGTTTCGCGGCATTCCGACTTCGATGCCCCGGTTGCCGAAATTCAGTTGCCTTTGAATTTCGGGTGATCCCTCTTGAGCATGTATGCTTCTGCTACTTGTTCTACATCACACTTCCTTCCGCAAACAGCGAAACGCTTTGACTCGGTGAGTTTCGCGGCATTCCGACTTCGATGCCCCGGTTGCCGAAATTCAGTTGCCTTTGAATTTCGGGTGATCCCTCTTGAGCATGTATGCTTCTGCTACTTGTTCTACATCACACTTCCTTCCGCAAACAGCGAAACGCTTTGACTCGGTGAGTTTCGCGGCATTCCGACTTCGATGCCCCGGTTGCCGAAATTCAGTTGCCTTTGAATTTCGGGTGATCCCTCTTGAGCATGTATGCTTCTGCTACTTGTTCTACATCACACTTCCTTCCGCAAAGGGCGAAACGCTTTGACTCGGTGAGTTTCGCGGCATTCCGACTTCGATGCCCGGTTGCCGAAATTCAGTTGCCTTTGAATTTCGGGTGATCCCTCTTGAGCATGTATGCTTCTGCTACTTGTTCTACATCACACTTCCTTCCGCAAACAGCGAAACGCTTTGACTCGGTGAGTTTCGCGGCATTCCGACTTCGATGCCCCGGTTGCCGAAATTCAGTTGCCTTTGAATTTCGGGTGATCCCTCTTGAGCATGTATGCTTCTGCTACTTGTTCTACATCACACTTCCTTCCGCAAACGGCGAAACGCTTTGACTCGGTGAGTTTCGCGGCATTCCGACTTCGATGCCCCGGTTGCCGAAATTCAGTTGCCTTTGAATTTCGGGTGATCCCTCTTGAGCATGTATGCTTCTGCTACTTGTTCTACATCACACTTCCTTCCGCAAACAGCGAAACGCTTTGACTCGGTGAGTTTCGCGGCATTCCGACTTCGATGCCCCGGTGCCGAAATTCAGTTGCCTTTGAATTTCAGGTGATCCCTCTTGAGCATGTATGCTTCTGCTACTTGTTCTACATCACACTTCCTTCCGCAAACGGCGAAACGCTTTGACTCGGTGAGTTTCGCGGCATTCCGACTTCGATGCCCCGGTTGCCGAAATTCAGTTGCCTTTGAATTTCGGGTGATCCCTCTTGAGCATGTATGCTTCTGCTACTTGTTCTACATCACACTTCCTTCCGCAAACAGCGAAACGCTTTGACTCGGTGAGTTTCGCGGCATTCCGACTTCGATGCCCCGGTTGCCGAAATTCAGTTGCCTTTGAATTTCGGGGATCCCTCTTGAGCATGTATGCTTCTGCTACTTGTTTCTACATCACACTTCCTTCCGCAAACAGCGAAACGCTTTGACTCGGTGAGTTTCGCGGCATTCCGACTTCGATGCCCCGGTTGCCGAAATTCAGTTGCCTTTGAATTTCGGTGATCCCTCTTGAGCATGTATGCTTCTGCTACTTTGTTCTACATCACACTTCTTCCGCAAACGGCGAAACGCTTTGACTCGGTGAGTTTCGCGGCATTCCGACTTCGATGCCCCGCTGCCGAAATTCAGTTGCCTTTGAATTTCGGGTGATCCCTCTTGAGCATGTATGCTTCTGCTACTTGTTCTACATCACACTTCCTTCCGCAAACGGCGAAACGCTTTTGACTCGGTGAGTTTCGCGGCATTCCGACTTCGATGCCCCGGTTGCCGAAATTCAGTTGCCTTTGAATTTCGGGTGATCCCTCTTGAGCATGTATGCTTCTGCTACTTGTTCTACATCACACTTCTTCCGCAAACGGCGAAACGCTTTGACTCGGTGAGTTTTCGCGCATTCCGACTTCGATGCCACGGTTGCCGAAATTCAGTTGCCTTTGAATTTCGGGTGATCCCTCTTGAGCATGTATGCTTCTGCTACTTGTTCTACATCACACTTCTTCCGCAAACGGCGAAACGCTTTGACTCGGTGAGTTTCGCGGCATTTCCGACTTCGATGCCCCGGTTGCCGAAATTCAGTTGCCTTTGAATTTCGGGTGATCCCTCTTGAGCATGTATGCTTCTGCTACTTGTTCTACATCACACTTCCTTCCGCAAACAGCGAAACGCTTTGACTCGGTGAGTTTCGCGGCATTCCGACTTCGATGCCCCGGTTGCCGAAATTCAGTTGCCTTTGAATTTCGGGTGATCCCTCTTGAGCATGTATGCTTCTGCTACTTGTTCTACATCACACTTTCTTCCGCAAACAGCGAAACGCTTTGACTCGGTGAGTTTCGCGGCATTCCGACTTCGATGCCCCGGTTGCCGAAATTCAGTTGCCTTTGAATTTCGGGTGATCCCTCTTGAGCATGTATGCTTCTGCTACTTGTTCTAACATCACACTTCCTTCCGCAAACAGCGAAACGCTTTGACTCGGTGAGTTTCGCGGCATTCCGACTTCGATGCCCCGGTTGCCGAAATTCAGTTGCCTTTGAATTTCGGGTGATCCCTCTTGAGCATGTATGCTTCTGCTACTTGTTCTAACATCACACTTCTTCCGCAAACGGCGAAACGCTTTGACTCGGTGAGTTTCGCGGCATTCCGACTTCGATGCCCCGTTGCCGAAATTCAGTTGCCTTTGAATTTCGGGTGATCCCTCTTGAGCATGTATGCTTCTGCTACTTGTTCTACATCACACTTCCTTTCGCAAAACAGCGAAACGCTTTGACTCCGTGAGTTTCGCGGCATTCCGACTTCGATGCCCCGGTTGCCGAAATTCAGTTGCCTTTGAATTTCGGGTGATCCCTCTTGAGCATGTATGCTTCTGGTACTTGTTCTACATCACACTTCCTTCCTCAAACATCGAAACGCTTTGACTCCGTCAGTTTCGCGGCATTCCGACTTCGATGCCCCGGTTGCCGAAATTCAGTTGCCTTTGAATTTCGGGTGATCCCTCTTGAGCATGTATGCTTCTGCTACTTGTTCTACATCACACTTCCTTCCGCAAACGGCGAAACACTTTGACTAGGTGAGTTTCGCGGCATTCCGACTTCGATGCCCCGGTTGCCGAAATTCAATTGCCTTTGAATTTCGGGTGATCCCTCTTGAGCATGTTATGCTTCTGCTACTTGTTCTACATCACACTTCCTTCCGCAAACGGCGAAAACGCTTTGACTCGTGTGAGTTTTCGCGGCATTCCGACTATCGATGCCCCGGTTGCCGAAATTCAGTTGCCTTTGAATTTCGGGTGATCCCTCTTGAGCATAGTATGCTTCTGCCCCTACTTGTTCTACATCACACTTCCTAACGCAAAGGGCGTAACGCTTTGACTCGGTGAGTTTCGCGGCATTCCGACTTCGATGCCCGCTTGCCGAAATTCAGTTGCCTTTGAATTTCGGGTGATCCCTCTTGAGCATGTATGCTTCTGCTACTTGTTCTACATCACACTTCCTTCCGCAAACGGCGAAACGCTTTGACTCGGTGAGTTTCCCGGCATTCCGACTTCGATGCCCCGGATGCCGAAATTCAGTTGCCTTTGAATTTCGGGTGATCCCTCTTGAGCATGTATGCTTCTGCTACTTGTTCTACTTCACACTTCCTTCCGCAAACAGCGAAACACGTTGACTCGGTGAGTTTCGCGGCATTCCGACTTCGATGCCCCGGTTGCCGAAATTCAGTTGCCTTTGAATTTCGAGTGATCCCTCTTGAGCATGTATGCTTCTGCTTCTTTTTCTACATCACACTTCCATCCGCAAACAGCGAAACGCTTTGACTCGGTGAGTTTCGCGGAATTCCGACTTCGATGCCCTGGTTGCCGGAAATTCAGTTGCCTTTGAATTTCGGGTGATCCCTCTTGAGCATGTATGCTTCTGCTACTTGTTCTACATCACACTTCCTTCCGCAAACGGCGAAACGCTTTGACTCGGTGAGTTTCGCGGCATTCCGACTTCGATGCCCGGTTGCCGAAATTCAGTTGCCTTTGAATTTCAGGTGATCCCTCTTGATCATGTAATGCTTCTGCTACTTGTTCTACATCACACTTCCTTCCGCAAACAGCGAAACGCTTTGACTCGGTGAGTTTCGCGGCATTCCGACTTCGATGCCCCGGTTGCCGAAATTCAGTTGCCTTTGAATTTCGGGTGATCCCTCTTGAGCATGTATGCTTCTGCTACTTGTTCTACATCACACTCTCTTCCGCAACCACCGAAACGCTTTGACTCGGTGAGTTTCCAGGTATTGCGACTTCGATGCCCCGGTTGCCGAAATTCAGTTGCCTTTGAATTTCGGGTGATCCCTCTTGAGCATGAATGCTTCTGCTACTTGTTCTACATCACACTTCCTTCCGCAAACAACGAAACGCTTTGACTCGGTGAGTTTCGCGGCATTCCGACTTCGATGCCCCGGTTGCCGAAATTCAGTTGCCTTTGAATTTCGGGTGATCCCTCTTGAGCATGTATGCTTCTGCTACTTGTTCTACATCACACTTCCTTCCGCAAACACCGAAACGCTTTGACTCGGTGAGTTTCGCGGCATTCCGACTTCGATGCCCCGGTTGCCGAAATTCAGTTGCCTTTGAATTTCGGTGATCCCTCTTGAGCATGTATGCTTCTGCTACTTGTTCTACATCACACTTCCTTCCGCAAACAGCGAAACGCTTTGACTCGGTGAGTTTCGCGGCATTCCGACTTCGATGCCCCGGTTACCCGAAATTCAGTTGCCTTTGAATTTCGGGTGATCCCTCT
The DNA here is from genome assembly GCA_029228515.1 of Populus alba x Populus x berolinensis. NCBI lineage: Eukaryota > Viridiplantae > Streptophyta > Magnoliopsida > Malpighiales > Salicaceae > Populus > Populus alba x Populus x berolinensis. The sequence goes on from CM055346.1 coordinate 59,690,432, forward strand.
TGAGCATGTATGCTTCTGCTACTTGTTCTACATCAGCACATCCTTCCGCAAACACCAGAAACGCTTTTGACTTCGGAATGAGTTTCGCGGCATTCCCGACTCTCGATGCCCCGGTTGCCGAAAATTCAGTTTTCCTTGAATTTCTGGTGATCCCTCTTGAGCATGTATGCTTCTTCTACTTGTTCTACAACACACTTCCTTCCGCAAACGGCGAAACGGTTTGACTCGGTGAGTTTCGCGGCCTTCCGACTTCGATGCCCCGGTTGCCGAAAGTCAGTTGCCTTTGAATTTCGGGTGATCCCTCTTGAGCATGTATGCTTCTGCTACTTGTTCTACATCACACTCTCTTCTGCAAACAGCGAAACGCTTTGACTCGGTGAGTTTCGCGGCATTCCGACTTCGATGCCCCGGTTGCAGAAATTCAGTGGCCTTTGAATTTCGGGTGATCCCTCTTGAGCATGTATGCTTCTGCTACTTGTTCTACATCAGACTTCCTTCCGCAAACGGCGATACGCTTTGACTCGGTGAGTTTCGCGGCATTCCGACTTCGATGCCCCGTTGCCGAAATTCAGTTGCCTTTGAATTTCGGGTGATCCCTCTTGAGCATGTATGCTTCTGCTACTTGTTCTACATCACACTTCTTCCGCAAACGGCGAAACGCTTTGACTCGGTGAGTTTCGCGGCATTCCGACTTCGATGCCCCGGTTGCCGAAATTCAGTTGCCTTTGAATTTCGGGTGATCCCTCTTGAGCATGTATGCTTCTGCTACTTGTTCTACATCACACTTCCTTCCGCAAACGGCGAAACGTTTTGACTCAGTGAGTTTCGCGGCATTCCGACTTCGATGCCCCGGTTGCCGAAATTCAGTTGCCTTTGAATTTCGGGTGATCCCTCTTGAGCATGTATGCTTCTGCTACTTGTTCTACTTCACACTTCCTTCCTCAAACGGCGAAACGCTTTGACTCGGTGAGTTTCGCGGTATTCCGACTTCGATGCCCCGGTTGCCGAAATTCAGTTGCCTTTGAATTTCGGGTGATCCCTCTTGAGCATGTATGCTTCTGCTACTTGTTCTACTTCACACTTCCTTCCTCAAACGGCGAAACGCTTTGACTCGGTGAGTTTCGCGGTATTCCGACTTCGATGCCCCGGTTGCCGAAATTTAGTTGCCCTTGAAATTCTGGTGATCCCTCTTGAGCATGTATGCTTCTGCTACTTGTTCTACATCACACTTCCTTTCGCAAACAGCGAAACGCTTTAACTAGGTGAGTTTCGCGGCCTTCCGACTTCGATGCCCCTGTTGTCGAAATTTAGTTGGCTTTGAATTTCTGGTGATCGCTCTTGAGCATGTATGCTCCTGCTACTTGTTCTACATCACACTTCCTTCCGCAAACGGCGAAACGCTTTAACTAGGTGAGTTTCGCGGCCTTCCGACTTCGATGCCCCTGTTGTCGAAATTTAGTTGGCTTTGAATTTCTGGTGATCGCTCTTGAGCATGTATGCTCCTGCTACTTGTTCTACATCACACTTCCTTCCGCAAACAGCAAAACGCTTTTACTCGGTGAGTTTCGCGGCATTCCGACTTCGATGCCCCGGTTGCCGAAATTTAGTTGCCTTTGATTTTCAGGTGATCCCTCATGAGCATGTATGCTTCTGCTACTTGTTCTACATCAGACTTCCTTCCGCAAACGGCGAATCGCTTGGACTCTGTGAGTTTTGCGGCATTCCGACATCGATGCCCGGGTTGCCGAAATTCAGTTGCCTTTGAATTTCGGGTGATCCCTCTTGAGCATGTATGCTTCTGCTACTTGTTCTACATCACACTTCCTTCCGCAAACGGCGAAACGCTTTGACTCGGTGAGTTTCGCGGCATTCCGACTTCGATGCCCCGGTTGCCGAAATTCAGTTGCCTTTGAATTTCGGGTGATCCCTCTTGAGCATGTATGCTTCTGCTACTTGTTCTACATCACACTTCCTCCCGCAAACAGCGAAACGCTTTGACTCGGTGAGTTTCGCGGCATTCCGACTTCGATGCCCCGGTTGCCGAAATTCAGTTGCCTTTGAATTTCGGGTGATCCCTCTTGAGCATGTATGCTTCTGCTACTTGTTCTACATCACACTTCTTCCGCAAACAGCGAAACGCTTTGACTCGGTGAGTTTCGCGGCATTCCGACTTCGATGCCCCGGTTGCCGAAATTCAGTTGCCTTTGAATTTCGGGTGATCCCTCTTGAGCATGTATGCTTCTGCTACTTGTTCTACATCACACTTCCTTCCGCAAACGCGAAACGCTTTGACTCGTTCAGTTTCGCGGCATTCCGACTTCGATGCCCCGGTTGCTGAAATTCAGTTGTCTTTGAATTTCGGGTGATCCCTCTTGAGCATGTATGCTTCTGCTACTTGTTCTACATCACACTTCCTTCCTCAAACAGCGAAACGCTTTGACTCGGTGAGTTTCGCGGCATTCCGACTTCGATGCCCCTGGTTGCCGAAATTCAGTTGCCTTTGAATTTCGGGTGATCCCTCTTGAGCATGTATGCTTCTGCTACTTGTTCTACATCACACTCTCTTCGGCAAACAGCGAAACGCTTTGACTCGGTGAGTTTCGCGGCATTCCGACGTCGATGCCCCGGTTGCCGAAAGTCAATTGCCTTTGAATTTCGGGTGATCCCTCTTGAGCATGTATGCTTCTGCTACTCTTTCTACATCACACTTCCTCCCGCAAACGGCGAAACGCTTTGACTCGGTGAGTTTCTTGGCATTCCGACTTCGAAGCCCCGGTTGCCGAAAGTCAGTTCCCTTTGAATTTCGGGTGATCCCTCTTGAGCATGTATGCTTCTGCTACATGTTCTACATCACACTCTCTTCCGCAAACAGCGAAACGCTTTGACTCGGTGAGTTTCGCGGCATTCCGACTTCGATGCCCCGTTTGCCGAAATTCAGTTGCCTTTGAATTTCGGGTGATCCCTCTTGAGCATGTATGCTTCTGCTACTTGTTCTACATCACACTTCCTTCCGCAAACGGCGAAACGCTTTGACTCGGTGAGTTTCGCGGCATTCCGACTTCGATGCCCCGTTGCCGAAATTCAGTTGCCTTTGAATTTCGGGTGATCCCTCTTGAGCATGTATGCTTCTGCTACTTGTTCTACATCACACTTCTTCCGCAAACAGCGAAACGCTTTGACTCGGTGAGTTTCGCGGCATTCCGACTTCGATGCCCCGGTTGCCGAAATTCAGTTGCCTTTGAATTTCGGGTGATCCCTCTTGAGCATGTATGCTTCTGCTACTTGTTCTACATCACACTTCCTTCCGCAAACAGCGAAACGCTTTGACTCGGTGAGTTTCGCGGCATTCCGACTTCGATGCCCCGTTGCCGAAATTCAGTTGCCTTTGAATTTCGGGTGATCCCTCTTGAGCATGTATGCTTCTGCTACTTGTTCTACATCAGACTTCTTCCGCAAACGGCGAAACGCTTTGACTCGGTGAGTTTCGCGGCATTCCGACTTCGATGCCCCGGTTGCCGAAATTCAGTTGCCTTTGAATTTCGGGTGATCCCTCTTGAGCATGTATGCTTCTGCTACTTGTTCTACATCACACTTCTTCCGCAAACGGCGAAACGCTTTGACTCGGTGAGTTTCGCGGCATTCCGACTTCGATGCCCCGTTGCCGAAATTCAGTTGCCTTTGAATTTCGGGTGATCCCTCTTGAGCATGTATGCTTCTGCTACTTGTTCTACATCACACTTCCTTCCGCAAACGGCGAAACGCTTTGACTCGGTGAGTTTCGCGGCATTCCGACTTCGATGCCCCGGTTGCCGAAATTCAGTTGCCTTTGAATTTCGGGTGATCCCTCTTGAGCATGTATGCTTCTGCTACTTGTTCTACATCATTTTCTTGCAGCGAAACGCTTTGACTCGGTGAGTTTCGCGCATTCCGACTTCGATGTTGCCGAAATTCAGTTGCCTTTGAATTTCGGGTGATCCCTCTTGAGCATGTATGCTTCTGCTACTTGTTCTACATCACACTTCCTTCCGCAAACGGCGAAACGCTTTGACTCGGTGAGTTTCGCGGCATTCCGACTTCGATGCCCCGTTGCCGAAATTCAGTTGCCTTTGAATTTCGGGTGATCCCTCTTGAGCATGTATGCTTCTGCTACTTGTTCTACATCACACTTCCTTCCGCAAACGGCGAAACGCTTTGACTCGGTGAGTTTCGCGGCATTCCGACTTCGATGCCCCGGTTGCCGAAATTCAGTTGCCTTTGAATTTCGGGTGATCCCTCTTGAGCATGTATGCTTCTGCTACTTGTTCTACATCACACTTCTTCCGCAAACGGCGAAACGCTTTGACTCGGTGAGTTTCGCGGCATTCCGACTTCGATGCCCCGGTTGCCGAAATTCAGTTGCCTTTGAATTTCGGGTGATCCCTCTTGAGCATGTATGCTTCTGCTACTTGTTCTACATCACACTTCTTCCGCAAACGGCGAAACGCTTTGACTCGGTGAGTTTCGCGGCATTCCGACTTCGATGCCCCGGTTGCCGAAATTCAGTTGCCTTTGAATTTCGGGTGATCCCTCTTGAGCATGTATGCTTCTGCTACTTGTTCTACATCACACTTCTTCCGCAAACGGCGAAACGCTTTGACTCGGTGAGTTTCGCGGCATTCCGACTTCGATGCCCCGGTTGCCGAAATTCAGTTGCCTTTGAATTTCGGGTGATCCCTCTTGAGCATGTATGCTTCTGCTACTTGTTCTACATCACACTTCCTTCCGCAAACGGCGAAACGCTTTGACTCGGTGAGTTTCGCGGCATTCCGACTTCGATGCCCCGTTGCCGAAATTCAGTTGCCTTTGAATTTCGGGTGATCCCTCTTGAGCATGTATGCTTCTGCTACTTGTTCTACATCAGACTTCCTTCCGCAAACGGCGAAACGCTTTGACTCGGTGAGTTTCGCGGCATTCCGACTTCGATGCCCCGGTTGCCGAAATTCAGTTGCCTTTGAATTTCGGGTGATCCCTCTTGAGCATGTATGCTTCTGCTACTTGTTCTACATCACACTTCCTTCCGCAAACGGCGAAACGCTTTGACTCGGTGAGTTTCGCGGCATTCCGACTTCGATGCCCCGGTTGCCGAAATTCAGTTGCCTTTGAATTTCGGGTGATCCCTCTTGAGCATGTATGCTTCTGCTACTTGTTCTACATCACTTCCTTCCGCAAACGGCGAAACGCTTTGACTCGGTGAGTTTCGCGGCATTCCGACTTCGATGCCCCGTTGCCGAAATTCAGTTGCCTTTGAATTTCGGGTGATCCCTCTTGAGCATGTATGCTTCTGCTACTTGTTCTACATCACACTTCCTTCCGCAAACGGCGAAACGCTTTGACTCGGTGAGTTTCGCGGCATTCCGACTTCGATGCCCCGGTTGCCGAAATTCAGTTGCCTTTGAATTTCGGGTGATCCCTCTTGAGCATGTATGCTTCTGCTACTTGTTCTACATCACACTTCCTTCCGCAAACGGCGAAACGCTTTGACTCGGTGAGTTTCGCGGCATTCCGACTTCGATGCCCCGGTTGCCGAAATTCAGTTGCCTTTGAATTTCGGGTGATCCCTCTTGAGCATGTATGCTTCTGCTACTTGTTCTACATCACACTTCCTTCCGCAAACGGCGAAACGCTTTGACTCGGTGAGTTTCGCGGCATTCCGACTTCGATGCCCCGGTTGCCGAAATTCAGTTGCCTTTGAATTTCGGGTGATCCCTCTTGAGCATGTATGCTTCTGCTACTTGTTCTACATCACACTTCTTCCGCAAACGGCGAAACGCTTTGACTCGGTGAGTTTCGCGGCATTCCGACTTCGATGCCCCGGTTGCCGAAATTCAGTTGCCTTTGAATTTCGGGTGATCCCTCTTGAGCATGTATGCTTCTGCTACTTGTTCTACATCACACTTCTTCCGCAAACGGCGAAACGCTTTGACTCGGTGAGTTTCGCGGCATTCCGACTTCGATGCCCCGGTTGCCGAAATTCAGTTGCCTTTGAATTTCGGGTGATCCCTCTTGAGCATGTATGCTTCTGCTACTTGTTCTACATCACACTTCTTCCGCAAACGGCGAAACGCTTTGACTCGGTGAGTTTCGCGGCATTCCGACTTCGATGCCCCGGTTGCCGAAATTCAGTTGCCTTTGAATTTCGGGTGATCCCTCTTGAGCATGTATGCTTCTGCTACTTGTTCTACATCACACTTCCTTCCGCAAACGGCGAAACGCTTTGACTCGGTGAGTTTCGCGGCATTCCGACTTCGATGCCCCGTTGCCGAAATTCAGTTGCCTTTGAATTTCGGGTGATCCCTCTTGAGCATGTATGCTTCTGCTACTTGTTCTACATCACACTTCTTCCGCAAACGGCGAAACGCTTTGACTCGGTGAGTTTCGCGGCATTCCGACTTCGATGCCCCGGTTGCCGAAATTCAGTTGCCTTTGAATTTCGGGTGATCCCTCTTGAGCATGTATGCTTCTGCTACTTGTTCTACATCACACTTCCTCCGCAAACGGCGAAACGCTTTGACTCGGTGAGTTTCGCGGCATTCCGACTTCGATGCCCCGGTTGCCGAAATTCAGTTGCCTTTGAATTTCGGGTGATCCCTCTTGAGCATGTATGCTTCTGCTACTTGTTCTACATCACACTTCCTTCCGCAAACGGCGAAACGCTTTGACTCGGTGAGTTTCGCGGCATTCCGACTTCGATGCCCCGGTTGCCGAAATTCAGTTGCCTTTGAATTTCGGGTGATCCCTCTTGAGCATGTATGCTTCTGCTACTTGTTCTACATCACACTTCCTTCCGCAAACGGCGAAACGCTTTGACTCGGTGAGTTTCGCGGCATTCCGACTTCGATGCCCCGTTTGCCGAAATTCAGTTGCCTTTGAATTTCGGGTGATCCCTCTTGAGCATGTATGCTTCTGCTACTTGTTCTACATCACACTTCCTTCCGCAAACGGCGAAACGCTTTGACTCGGTGAGTTTCGCGGCATTCCGACTTCGATGCCCCGGTTGCCGAAATTCAGTTGCCTTTGAATTTCGGGTGATCCCTCTTGAGCATGTATGCTTCTGCTACTTGTTCTACATCACACTTCCTTCCGCAAACGGCGAAACGCTTTGACTCGGTGAGTTTCGCGGCATTCCGACTTCGATGCCCCGTTGCCGAAATTCAGTTGCCTTTGAATTTCGGGTGATCCCTCTTGAGCATGTATGCTTCTGCTACTTGTTCTACATCACACTTCCTTCCGCAAACGGCGAAACGCTTTGACTCGGTGAGTTTCGCGGCATTCCGACTTCGATGCCCCGTTGCCGAAATTCAGTTGCCTTTGAATTTCGGGTGATCCCTCTTGAGCATGTATGCTTCTGCTACTTGTTCTACATCACACTTCCTTCCGCAAACGGCGAAACGCTTTGACTCGGTGAGTTTCGCGGCATTCCGACTTCGATGCCCCGTTGCCGAAATTCAGTTGCCTTTGAATTTCGGGTGATCCCTCTTGAGCATGTATGCTTCTGCTACTTGTTCTACATCACACTTCTTCCGCAAACGGCGAAACGCTTTGACTCGGTGAGTTTCGCGGCATTCCGACTTCGATGCCCCGGTTGCCGAAATTCAGTTGCCTTTGAATTTCGGGTGATCCCTCTTGAGCATGTATGCTTCTGCTACTTGTTCTACATCACACTTCCTTCCGCAAACGGCGAAACGCTTTGACTCGGTGAGTTTCGCGGCATTCCGACTTCGATGCCCCGGTTGCCGAAATTCAGTTGCCTTTGAATTTCGGGTGATCCCTCTTGAGCATGTATGCTTCTGCTACTTGTTCTACATCACACTTCCTTCCGCAAACGGCGAAACGCTTTGACTCGGTGAGTTTCGCGGCATTCCGACTTCGATGCCCCGGTTGCCGAAATTCAGTTGCCTTTGAATTTCGGGTGATCCCTCTTGAGCATGTATGCTTCTGCTACTTGTTCTACATCACACTTCTTCCGCAAACGGCGAAACGCTTTGACTCGGTGAGTTTCGCGGCATTCCGACTTCGATGCCCCGTTGCCGAAATTCAGTTGCCTTTGAATTTCGGGTGATCCCTCTTGAGCATGTATGCTTCTGCTACTTGTTCTACATCACACTTCCTTCCGCAAACGGCGAAACGCTTTGACTCGGTGAGTTTCGCGGCATTCCGACTTCGATGCCCCGGTTGCCGAAATTCAGTTGCCTTTGAATTTCGGGTGATCCCTCTTGAGCATGTATGCTTCTGCTACTTGTTCTACATCACACTTCCTTCCGCAAACGGCGAAACGCTTTGACTCGGTGAGTTTCGCGGCATTCCGACTTCGATGCCCCGGTTGCCGAAATTCAGTTGCCTTTGAATTTCGGGTGATCCCTCTTGAGCATGTATGCTTCTGCTACTTGTTCTACATCACACTTCCTTCCGCAAACGGCGAAACGCTTTGACTCGGTGAGTTTCGCGGCATTCCGACTTCGATGCCCCGGTTGCCGAAATTCAGTTGCCTTTGAATTTCGGGTGATCCCTCTTGAGCATGTATGCTTCTGCTACTTGTTCTACATCACACTTCCTTCCGCAAACGGCGAAACGCTTTGACTCGGTGAGTTTCGCGGCATTCCGACTTCGATGCCCCGGTTGCCGAAATTCAGTTGCCTTTGAATTTCGGGTGATCCCTCTTGAGCATGTATGCTTCTGCTACTTGTTCTACATCACACTTCCTTCCGCAAACGGCGAAACGCTTTGACTCGGTGAGTTTCGCGGCATTCCGACTTCGATGCCCCGGTTGCCGAAATTCAGTTGCCTTTGAATTTCGGGTGATCCCTCTTGAGCATGTATGCTTCTGCTACTTGTTCTACATCACACTTCCTTCCGCAAACGGCGAAACGCTTTGACTCGGTGAGTTTCGCGGCATTCCGACTTCGATGCCCCGGTTGCCGAAATTCAGTTGCCTTTGAATTTCGGGTGATCCCTCTTGAGCATGTATGCTTCTGCTACTTGTTCTACATCACACTTCTTCCGCAAACGGCGAAACGCTTTGACTCGGTGAGTTTCGCGGCATTCCGACTTCGATGCCCCGGTTGCCGAAATTCAGTTGCCTTTGAATTTCGGGTGATCCCTCTTGAGCATGTATGCTTCTGCTACTTGTTCTACATCACACTTCCTTCCGCAAACGGCGAAACGCTTTGACTCGGTGAGTTTCGCGGCATTCCGACTTCGATGCCCCGGTTGCCGAAATTCAGTTGCCTTTGAATTTCGGGTGATCCCTCTTGAGCATGTATGCTTCTGCTACTTGTTCTACATCACACTTCCTTCCGCAAACGGCGAAACGCTTTGACTCGGTGAGTTTCGCGGCATTCCGACTTCGATGCCCCGGTTGCCGAAATTCAGTTGCCTTTGAATTTCGGGTGATCCCTCTTGAGCATGTATGCTTCTGCTACTTGTTCTACATCACACTTCCTTCCGCAAACGGCGAAACGCTTTGACTCGGTGAGTTTCGCGGCATTCCGACTTCGATGCCCCGGTTGCCGAAATTCAGTTGCCTTTGAATTTCGGGTGATCCCTCTTGAGCATGTATGCTTCTGCTACTTGTTCTACATCACACTTCCTTCCGCAAACGGCGAAACGCTTTGACTCGGTGAGTTTCGCGGCATTCCGACTTCGATGCCCCGGTTGCCGAAATTCAGTTGCCTTTGAATTTCGGGTGATCCCTCTTGAGCATGTATGCTTCTGCTACTTGTTCTACATCACACTTCCTTCCGCAAACGGCGAAACGCTTTGACTCGGTGAGTTTCGCGGCATTCCGACTTCGATGCCCCGGTTGCCGAAATTCAGTTGCCTTTGAATTTCGGGTGATCCCTCTTGAGCATGTATGCTTCTGCTACTTGTTCTACATCACACTTCCTTCCGCAAACGGCGAAACGCTTTGACTCGGTGAGTTTCGCGGCATTCCGACTTCGATGCCCCGGTTGCCGAAATTCAGTTGCCTTTGAATTTCGGGTGATCCCTCTTGAGCATGTATGCTTCTGCTACTTGTTCTACATCACACTTCCTTCCGCAAACGGCGAAACGCTTTGACTCGGTGAGTTTCGCGGCATTCCGACTTCGATGCCCCGGTTGCCGAAATTCAGTTGCCTTTGAATTTCGGGTGATCCCTCTTGAGCATGTATGCTTCTGCTACTTGTTCTACATCACACTTCCTTCCGCAAACGGCGAAACGCTTTGACTCGGTGAGTTTCGCGGCATTCCGACTTCGATGCCCCGGTTGCCGAAATTCAGTTGCCTTTGAATTTCGGGTGATCCCTCTTGAGCATGTATGCTTCTGCTACTTGTTCTACATCACACTTCCTTCCGCAAACGGCGAAACGCTTTGACTCGGTGAGTTTCGCGGCATTCCGACTTCGATGCCCCGGTTGCCGAAATTCAGTTGCCTTTGAATTTCGGGTGATCCCTCTTGAGCATGTATGCTTCTGCTACTTGTTCTACATCACACTTCCTTCCGCAAACGGCGAAACGCTTTGACTCGGTGAGTTTCGCGGCATTCCGACTTCGATGCCCCGGTTGCCGAAATTCAGTTGCCTTTGAATTTCGGGTGATCCCTCTTGAGCATGTATGCTTCTGCTACTTGTTCTACATCACACTTCCTTCCGCAAACGGCGAAACGCTTTGACTCGGTGAGTTTCGCGGCATTCCGACTTCGATGCCCCGGTTGCCGAAATTCAGTTGCCTTTGAATTTCGGGTGATCCCTCTTGAGCATGTATGCTTCTGCTACTTGTTCTACATCACACTTCCTTCCGCAAACGGCGAAACGCTTTGACTCGGTGAGTTTCGCGGCATTCCGACTTCGATGCCCCGTTGCCGAAATTCAGTTGCCTTTGAATTTCGGGTGATCCCTCTTGAGCATGTATGCTTCTGCTACTTGTTCTACATCACACTTCTTCCGCAAACGGCGAAACGCTTTGACTCGGTGAGTTTCGCGGCATTCCGACTTCGATGCCCCGGTTGCCGAAATTCAGTTGCCTTTGAATTTCGGGTGATCCCTCTTGAGCATGTATGCTTCTGCTACTTGTTCTACATCACACTTCCTTCCGCAAACGGCGAAACGCTTTGACTCGGTGAGTTTCGCGGCATTCCGACTTCGATGCCCCGGTTGCCGAAATTCAGTTGCCTTTGAATTTCGGGTGATCCCTCTTGAGCATGTATGCTTCTGCTACTTGTTCTACATCACACTTCCTTCCGCAAACGGCGAAACGCTTTGACTCGGTGAGTTTCGCGGCATTCCGACTTCGATGCCCCGGTTGCCGAAATTCAGTTGCCTTTGAATTTCGGGTGATCCCTCTTGAGCATGTATGCTTCTGCTACTTGTTCTACATCACACTTCCTTCCGCAAACGGCGAAACGCTTTGACTCGGTGAGTTTCGCGGCATTCCGACTTCGATGCCCCGGTTGCCGAAATTCAGTTGCCTTTGAATTTCGGGTGATCCCTCTTGAGCATGTATGCTTCTGCTACTTGTTCTACATCACACTTCCTTCCGCAAACGGCGAAACGCTTTGACTCGGTGAGTTTCGCGGCATTCCGACTTCGATGCCCCGGTTGCCGAAATTCAGTTGCCTTTGAATTTCGGGTGATCCCTCTTGAGCATGTATGCTTCTGCTACTTGTTCTACATCACACTTCCTTCCGCAAACGGCGAAACGCTTTGACTCGGTGAGTTTCGCGGCATTCCGACTTCGATGCCCCGGTTGCCGAAATTCAGTTGCCTTTGAATTTCGGGTGATCCCTCTTGAGCATGTATGCTTCTGCTACTTGTTCTACATCACACTTCCTTCCGCAAACGGCGAAACGCTTTGACTCGGTGAGTTTCGCGGCATTCCGACTTCGATGCCCCGGTTGCCGAAATTCAGTTGCCTTTGAATTTCGGGTGATCCCTCTTGAGCATGTATGCTTCTGCTACTTGTTCTACATCACACTTCCTTCCGCAAACGGCGAAACGCTTTGACTCGGTGAGTTTCGCGGCATTCCGACTTCGATGCCCCGGTTGCCGAAATTCAGTTGCCTTTGAATTTCGGGTGATCCCTCTTGAGCATGTATGCTTCTGCTACTTGTTCTACATCACACTTCCTTCCGCAAACGGCGAAACGCTTTGACTCGGTGAGTTTCGCGGCATTCCGACTTCGATGCCCCGGTTGCCGAAATTCAGTTGCCTTTGAATTTCGGGTGATCCCTCTTGAGCATGTATGCTTCTGCTACTTGTTCTACATCACACTTCCTTCCGCAAACGGCGAAACGCTTTGACTCGGTGAGTTTCGCGGCATTCCGACTTCGATGCCCCGGTTGCCGAAATTCAGTTGCCTTTGAATTTCGGGTGATCCCTCTTGAGCATGTATGCTTCTGCTACTTGTTCTACATCACACTTCCTTCCGCAAACGGCGAAACGCTTTGACTCGGTGAGTTTCGCGGCATTCCGACTTCGATGCCCCGGTTGCCGAAATTCAGTTGCCTTTGAATTTCGGGTGATCCCTCTTGAGCATGTATGCTTCTGCTACTTGTTCTACATCACACTTCCTTCCGCAAACGGCGAAACGCTTTGACTCGGTGAGTTTCGCGGCATTCCGACTTCGATGCCCCGGTTGCCGAAATTCAGTTGCCTTTGAATTTCGGGTGATCCCTCTTGAGCATGTATGCTTCTGCTACTTGTTCTACATCACACTTCCTTCCGCAAACGGCGAAACGCTTTGACTCGGTGAGTTTCGCGGCATTCCGACTTCGATGCCCCGGTTGCCGAAATTCAGTTGCCTTTGAATTTCGGGTGATCCCTCTTGAGCATGTATGCTTCTGCTACTTGTTCTACATCACACTTCCTTCCGCAAACGGCGAAACGCTTTGACTCGGTGAGTTTCGCGGCATTCCGACTTCGATGCCCCGGTTGCCGAAATTCAGTTGCCTTTGAATTTCGGGTGATCCCTCTTGAGCATGTATGCTTCTGCTACTTGTTCTACATCACACTTCCTTCCGCAAACGGCGAAACGCTTTGACTCGGTGAGTTTCGCGGCATTCCGACTTCGATGCCCCGGTTGCCGAAATTCAGTTGCCTTTGAATTTCGGGTGATCCCTCTTGAGCATGTATGCTTCTGCTACTTGTTCTACATCACACTTCCTTCCGCAAACGGCGAAACGCTTTGACTCGGTGAGTTTCGCGGCATTCCGACTTCGATGCCCCGGTTGCCGAAATTCAGTTGCCTTTGAATTTCGGGTGATCCCTCTTGAGCATGTATGCTTCTGCTACTTGTTCTACATCACACTTCCTTCCGCAAACGGCGAAACGCTTTGACTCGGTGAGTTTCGCGGCATTCCGACTTCGATGCCCCGGTTGCCGAAATTCAGTTGCCTTTGAATTTCGGGTGATCCCTCTTGAGCATGTATGCTTCTGCTACTTGTTCTACATCACACTTCCTTCCGCAAACGGCGAAACGCTTTGACTCGGTGAGTTTCGCGGCATTCCGACTTCGATGCCCCGGTTGCCGAAATTCAGTTGCCTTTGAATTTCGGGTGATCCCTCTTGAGCATGTATGCTTCTGCTACTTGTTCTACATCACACTTCCTTCCGCAAACGGCGAAACGCTTTGACTCGGTGAGTTTCGCGGCATTCCGACTTCGATGCCCCGGTTGCCGAAATTCAGTTGCCTTTGAATTTCGGGTGATCCCTCTTGAGCATGTATGCTTCTGCTACTTGTTCTACATCACACTTCCTTCCGCAAACGGCGAAACGCTTTGACTCGGTGAGTTTCGCGGCATTCCGACTTCGATGCCCCGGTTGCCGAAATTCAGTTGCCTTTGAATTTCGGGTGATCCCTCTTGAGCATGTATGCTTCTGCTACTTGTTCTACATCACACTTCCTTCCGCAAACGGCGAAACGCTTTGACTCGGTGAGTTTCGCGGCATTCCGACTTCGATGCCCCGGTTGCCGAAATTCAGTTGCCTTTGAATTTCGGGTGATCCCTCTTGAGCATGTATGCTTCTGCTACTTGTTCTACATCACACTTCCTTCCGCAAACGGCGAAACGCTTTGACTCGGTGAGTTTCGCGGCATTCCGACTTCGATGCCCCGGTTGCCGAAATTCAGTTGCCTTTGAATTTCGGGTGATCCCTCTTGAGCATGTATGCTTCTGCTACTTGTTCTACATCACACTTCCTTCCGCAAACGGCGAAACGCTTTGACTCGGTGAGTTTCGCGGCATTCCGACTTCGATGCCCCGGTTGCCGAAATTCAGTTGCCTTTGAATTTCGGGTGATCCCTCTTGAGCATGTATGCTTCTGCTACTTGTTCTACATCACACTTCCTTCCGCAAACGGCGAAACGCTTTGACTCGGTGAGTTTCGCGGCATTCCGACTTCGATGCCCCGGTTGCCGAAATTCAGTTGCCTTTGAATTTCGGGTGATCCCTCTTGAGCATGTATGCTTCTGCTACTTGTTCTACATCACACTTCCTTCCGCAAACGGCGAAACGCTTTGACTCGGTGAGTTTCGCGGCATTCCGACTTCGATGCCCCGGTTGCCGAAATTCAGTTGCCTTTGAATTTCGGGTGATCCCTCTTGAGCATGTATGCTTCTGCTACTTGTTCTACATCACACTTCCTTCCGCAAACGGCGAAACGCTTTGACTCGGTGAGTTTCGCGGCATTCCGACTTCGATGCCCCGGTTGCCGAAATTCAGTTGCCTTTGAATTTCGGGTGATCCCTCTTGAGCATGTATGCTTCTGCTACTTGTTCTACATCACACTTCCTTCCGCAAACGGCGAAACGCTTTGACTCGGTGAGTTTCGCGGCATTCCGACTTCGATGCCCCGGTTGCCGAAATTCAGTTGCCTTTGAATTTCGGGTGATCCCTCTTGAGCATGTATGCTTCTGCTACTTGTTCTACATCACACTTCCTTCCGCAAACGGCGAAACGCTTTGACTCGGTGAGTTTCGCGGCATTCCGACTTCGATGCCCCGGTTGCCGAAATTCAGTTGCCTTTGAATTTCGGGTGATCCCTCTTGAGCATGTATGCTTCTGCTACTTGTTCTACATCACACTTCCTTCCGCAAACGGCGAAACGCTTTGACTCGGTGAGTTTCGCGGCATTCCGACTTCGATGCCCCGGTTGCCGAAATTCAGTTGCCTTTGAATTTCGGGTGATCCCTCTTGAGCATGTATGCTTCTGCTACTTGTTCTACATCACACTTCCTTCCGCAAACGGCGAAACGCTTTGACTCGGTGAGTTTCGCGGCATTCCGACTTCGATGCCCCGGTTGCCGAAATTCAGTTGCCTTTGAATTTCGGGTGATCCCTCTTGAGCATGTATGCTTCTGCTACTTGTTCTACATCACACTTCCTTCCGCAAACGGCGAAACGCTTTGACTCGGTGAGTTTCGCGGCATTCCGACTTCGATGCCCCGGTTGCCGAAATTCAGTTGCCTTTGAATTTCGGGTGATCCCTCTTGAGCATGTATGCTTCTGCTACTTGTTCTACATCACACTTCCTTCCGCAAACGGCGAAACGCTTTGACTCGGTGAGTTTCGCGGCATTCCGACTTCGATGCCCCGGTTGCCGAAATTCAGTTGCCTTTGAATTTCGGGTGATCCCTCTTGAGCATGTATGCTTCTGCTACTTGTTCTACATCACACTTCCTTCCGCAAACGGCGAAACGCTTTGACTCGGTGAGTTTCGCGGCATTCCGACTTCGATGCCCCGGTTGCCGAAATTCAGTTGCCTTTGAATTTCGGGTGATCCCTCTTGAGCATGTATGCTTCTGCTACTTGTTCTACATCACACTTCCTTCCGCAAACGGCGAAACGCTTTGACTCGGTGAGTTTCGCGGCATTCCGACTTCGATGCCCCGGTTGCCGAAATTCAGTTGCCTTTGAATTTCGGGTGATCCCTCTTGAGCATGTATGCTTCTGCTACTTGTTCTACATCACACTTCCTTCCGCAAACGGCGAAACGCTTTGACTCGGTGAGTTTCGCGGCATTCCGACTTCGATGCCCCGGTTGCCGAAATTCAGTTGCCTTTGAATTTCGGGTGATCCCTCTTGAGCATGTATGCTTCTGCTACTTGTTCTACATCACACTTCCTTCCGCAAACGGCGAAACGCTTTGACTCGGTGAGTTTCGCGGCATTCCGACTTCGATGCCCCGGTTGCCGAAATTCAGTTGCCTTTGAATTTCGGGTGATCCCTCTTGAGCATGTATGCTTCTGCTACTTGTTCTACATCACACTTCCTTCCGCAAACGGCGAAACGCTTTGACTCGGTGAGTTTCGCGGCATTCCGACTTCGATGCCCCGGTTGCCGAAATTCAGTTGCCTTTGAATTTCGGGTGATCCCTCTTGAGCATGTATGCTTCTGCTACTTGTTCTACATCACACTTCCTTCCGCAAACGCGAAACGCTTTGACTCGGTGAGTTTCGCGGCATTCCGACTTCGATGCCCCGGTTGCCGAAATTCAGTTGCCTTTGAATTTCGGGTGATCCCTCTTGAGCATGTATGCTTCTGCTACTTGTTCTACATCACACTTCTTCCGCAAACGGCGAAACGCTTTGACTCGGTGAGTTTCGCGGCATTCCGACTTCGATGCCCCGGTTGCCGAAATTCAGTTGCCTTTGAATTTCGGGTGATCCCTCTTGAGCATGTATGCTTCTGCTACTTGTTCTACATCACACTTCCTTCCGCAAACGGCGAAACGCTTTGACTCGGTGAGTTTCGCGGCATTCCGACTTCGATGCCCCGGTTGCCGAAATTCAGTTGCCTTTGAATTTCGGGTGATCCCTCTTGAGCATGTATGCTTCTGCTACTTGTTCTACATCACACTTCCTTCCGCAAACGGCGAAACGCTTTGACTCGGTGAGTTTCGCGGCATTCCGACTTCGATGCCCCGGTTGCCGAAATTCAGTTGCCTTTGAATTTCGGGTGATCCCTCTTGAGCATGTATGCTTCTGCTACTTGTTCTACATCACACTTCCTTCCGCAAACGGCGAAACGCTTTGACTCGGTGAGTTTCGCGGCATTCCGACTTCGATGCCCCGGTTGCCGAAATTCAGTTGCCTTTGAATTTCGGGTGATCCCTCTTGAGCATGTATGCTTCTGCTACTTGTTCTACATCACACTTCTTCCGCAAACGGCGAAACGCTTTGACTCGGTGAGTTTCGCGGCATTCCGACTTCGATGCCCCGGTTGCCGAAATTCAGTTGCCTTTGAATTTCGGGTGATCCCTCTTGAGCATGTATGCTTCTGCTACTTGTTCTACATCACACTTCCTTCCGCAAACGGCGAAACGCTTTGACTCGGTGAGTTTCGCGGCATTCCGACTTCGATGCCCCGGTTGCCGAAATTCAGTTGCCTTTGAATTTCGGGTGATCCCTCTTGAGCATGTATGCTTCTGCTACTTGTTCTACATCACACTTCCTTCCGCAAACGGCGAAACGCTTTGACTCGGTGAGTTTCGCGGCATTCCGACTTCGATGCCCCGGTTGCCGAAATTCAGTTGCCTTTGAATTTCGGGTGATCCCTCTTGAGCATGTATGCTTCTGCTACTTGTTCTACATCACACTTCCTTCCGCAAACGGCGAAACGCTTTGACTCGGTGAGTTTCGCGGCATTCCGACTTCGATGCCCCGGTTGCCGAAATTCAGTTGCCTTTGAATTTCGGGTGATCCCTCTTGAGCATGTATGCTTCTGCTACTTGTTCTACATCACACTTCCTTCCGCAAACGGCGAAACGCTTTGACTCGGTGAGTTTCGCGGCATTCCGACTTCGATGCCCCGGTTGCCGAAATTCAGTTGCCTTTGAATTTCGGGTGATCCCTCTTGAGCATGTATGCTTCTGCTACTTGTTCTACATCACACTTCCTTCCGCAAACGGCGAAACGCTTTGACTCGGTGAGTTTCGCGGCATTCCGACTTCGATGCCCCGGTTGCCGAAATTCAGTTGCCTTTGAATTTCGGGTGATCCCTCTTGAGCATGTATGCTTCTGCTACTTGTTCTACATCACACTTCCTTCCGCAAACGGCGAAACGCTTTGACTCGGTGAGTTTCGCGGCATTCCGACTTCGATGCCCCGGTTGCCGAAATTCAGTTGCCTTTGAATTTCGGGTGATCCCTCTTGAGCATGTATGCTTCTGCTACTTGTTCTACATCACACTTCTTCCGCAAACGGCGAAACGCTTTGACTCGGTGAGTTTCGCGGCATTCCGACTTCGATGCCCCGGTTGCCGAAATTCAGTTGCCTTTGAATTTCGGGTGATCCCTCTTGAGCATGTATGCTTCTGCTACTTGTTCTACATCACACTTCCTTCCGCAAACGGCGAAACGCTTTGACTCGGTGAGTTTCGCGGCATTCCGACTTCGATGCCCCGGTTGCCGAAATTCAGTTGCCTTTGAATTTCGGGTGATCCCTCTTGAGCATGTATGCTTCTGCTACTTGTTCTACATCACACTTCCTTCCGCAAACGGCGAAACGCTTTGACTCGGTGAGTTTCGCGGCATTCCGACTTCGATGCCCCGGTTGCCGAAATTCAGTTGCCTTTGAATTTCGGGTGATCCCTCTTGAGCATGTATGCTTCTGCTACTTGTTCTACATCACACTTCCTTCCGCAAACGGCGAAACGCTTTGACTCGGTGAGTTTCGCGGCATTCCGACTTCGATGCCCCGGTTGCCGAAATTCAGTTGCCTTTGAATTTCGGGTGATCCCTCTTGAGCATGTATGCTTCTGCTACTTGTTCTACATCACACTTCCTTCCGCAAACGGCGAAACGCTTTGACTCGGTGAGTTTCGCGGCATTCCGACTTCGATGCCCCGGTTGCCGAAATTCAGTTGCCTTTGAATTTCGGGTGATCCCTCTTGAGCATGTATGCTTCTGCTACTTGTTCTACATCACACTTCCTTCCGCAAACGGCGAAACGCTTTGACTCGGTGAGTTTCGCGGCATTCCGACTTCGATGCCCCGGTTGCCGAAATTCAGTTGCCTTTGAATTTCGGGTGATCCCTCTTGAGCATGTATGCTTCTGCTACTTGTTCTACATCACACTTCCTTCCGCAAACGGCGAAACGCTTTGACTCGGTGAGTTTCGCGGCATTCCGACTTCGATGCCCCGGTTGCCGAAATTCAGTTGCCTTTGAATTTCGGGTGATCCCTCTTGAGCATGTATGCTTCTGCTACTTGTTCTACATCACACTTCCTTCCGCAAACGGCGAAACGCTTTGACTCGGTGAGTTTCGCGGCATTCCGACTTCGATGCCCCGGTTGCCGAAATTCAGTTGCCTTTGAATTTCGGGTGATCCCTCTTGAGCATGTATGCTTCTGCTACTTGTTCTACATCACACTTCCTTCCGCAAACGGCGAAACGCTTTGACTCGGTGAGTTTCGCGGCATTCCGACTTCGATGCCCCGGTTGCCGAAATTCAGTTGCCTTTGAATTTCGGGTGATCCCTCTTGAGCATGTATGCTTCTGCTACTTGTTCTACATCACACTTCCTTCCGCAAACGGCGAAACGCTTTGACTCGGTGAGTTTCGCGGCATTCCGACTTCGATGCCCCGGTTGCCGAAATTCAGTTGCCTTTGAATTTCGGGTGATCCCTCTTGAGCATGTATGCTTCTGCTACTTGTTCTACATCACACTTCCTTCCGCAAACGGCGAAACGCTTTGACTCGGTGAGTTTCGCGGCATTCCGACTTCGATGCCCCGGTTGCCGAAATTCAGTTGCCTTTGAATTTCGGGTGATCCCTCTTGAGCATGTATGCTTCTGCTACTTGTTCTACATCACACTTCCTTCCGCAAACGGCGAAACGCTTTGACTCGGTGAGTTTCGCGGCATTCCGACTTCGATGCCCCGGTTGCCGAAATTCAGTTGCCTTTGAATTTCGGGTGATCCCTCTTGAGCATGTATGCTTCTGCTACTTGTTCTACATCACACTTCCTTCCGCAAACGGCGAAACGCTTTGACTCGGTGAGTTTCGCGGCATTCCGACTTCGATGCCCCGGTTGCCGAAATTCAGTTGCCTTTGAATTTCGGGTGATCCCTCTTGAGCATGTATGCTTCTGCTACTTGTTCTACATCACACTTCCTTCCGCAAACGGCGAAACGCTTTGACTCGGTGAGTTTCGCGGCATTCCGACTTCGATGCCCCGGTTGCCGAAATTCAGTTGCCTTTGAATTTCGGGTGATCCCTCTTGAGCATGTATGCTTCTGCTACTTGTTCTACATCACACTTCCTTCCGCAAACGGCGAAACGCTTTGACTCGGTGAGTTTCGCGGCATTCCGACTTCGATGCCCCGGTTGCCGAAATTCAGTTGCCTTTGAATTTCGGGTGATCCCTCTTGAGCATGTATGCTTCTGCTACTTGTTCTACATCACACTTCTTCCGCAAACGGCGAAACGCTTTGACTCGGTGAGTTTCGCGGCATTCCGACTTCGATGCCCCGGTTGCCGAAATTCAGTTGCCTTTGAATTTCGGGTGATCCCTCTTGAGCATGTATGCTTCTGCTACTTGTTCTACATCACACTTCCTTCCGCAAACGGCGAAACGCTTTGACTCGGTGAGTTTCGCGGCATTCCGACTTCGATGCCCCGGTTGCCGAAATTCAGTTGCCTTTGAATTTCGGGTGATCCCTCTTGAGCATGTATGCTTCTGCTACTTGTTCTACATCACACTTCCTTCCGCAAACGGCGAAACGCTTTGACTCGGTGAGTTTCGCGGCATTCCGACTTCGATGCCCCGGTTGCCGAAATTCAGTTGCCTTTGAATTTCGGGTGATCCCTCTTGAGCATGTATGCTTCTGCTACTTGTTCTACATCACACTTCCTTCCGCAAACGGCGAAACGCTTTGACTCGGTGAGTTTCGCGGCATTCCGACTTCGATGCCCCGGTTGCCGAAATTCAGTTGCCTTTGAATTTCGGGTGATCCCTCTTGAGCATGTATGCTTCTGCTACTTGTTCTACATCACACTTCCTTCCGCAAACGGCGAAACGCTTTGACTCGGTGAGTTTCGCGGCATTCCGACTTCGATGCCCCGGTTGCCGAAATTCAGTTGCCTTTGAATTTCGGGTGATCCCTCTTGAGCATGTATGCTTCTGCTACTTGTTCTACATCACACTTCCTTCCGCAAACGGCGAAACGCTTTGACTCGGTGAGTTTCGCGGCATTCCGACTTCGATGCCCCGGTTGCCGAAATTCAGTTGCCTTTGAATTTCGGGTGATCCCTCTTGAGCATGTATGCTTCTGCTACTTGTTCTACATCACACTTCCTTCCGCAAACGGCGAAACGCTTTGACTCGGTGAGTTTCGCGGCATTCCGACTTCGATGCCCCGGTTGCCGAAATTCAGTTGCCTTTGAATTTCGGGTGATCCCTCTTGAGCATGTATGCTTCTGCTACTTGTTCTACATCACACTTCCTTCCGCAAACGGCGAAACGCTTTGACTCGGTGAGTTTCGCGGCATTCCGACTTCGATGCCCCGGTTGCCGAAATTCAGTTGCCTTTGAATTTCGGGTGATCCCTCTTGAGCATGTATGCTTCTGCTACTTGTTCTACATCACACTTCTTCCGCAAACGGCGAAACGCTTTGACTCGGTGAGTTTCGCGGCATTCCGACTTCGATGCCCGGTTGCCGAAATTCAGTTGCCTTTGAATTTCGGGTGATCCCTCTTGAGCATGTATGCTTCTGCTACTTGTTCTACATCACACTTCCTTCCGCAAACGGCGAAACGCTTTGACTCGGTGAGTTTCGCGGCATTCCGACTTCGATGCCCCGGTTGCCGAAATTCAGTTGCCTTTGAATTTCGGGTGATCCCTCTTGAGCATGTATGCTTCTGCTACTTGTTCTACATCACACTTCCTTCCGCAAACGGCGAAACGCTTTGACTCGGTGAGTTTCGCGGCATTCCGACTTCGATGCCCCGGTTGCCGAAATTCAGTTGCCTTTGAATTTCGGGTGATCCCTCTTGAGCATGTATGCTTCTGCTACTTGTTCTACATCACACTTCCTTCCGCAAACGCGAAACGCTTTGACTCGGTGAGTTTCGCGGCATTCCGACTTCGATGCCCCGGTTGCCGAAATTCAGTTGCCTTTGAATTTCGGGTGATCCCTCTTGAGCATGTATGCTTCTGCTACTTGTTCTACATCACACTTCCTTCCGCAAACGGCGAAACGCTTTGACTCGGTGAGTTTCGCGGCATTCCGACTTCGATGCCCCGGTTGCCGAAATTCAGTTGCCTTTGAATTTCGGGTGATCCCTCTTGAGCATGTATGCTTCTGCTACTTGTTCTACATCACACTTCCTTCCGCAAACGGCGAAACGCTTTGACTCGGTGAGTTTCGCGGCATTCCGACTTCGATGCCCCGGTTGCCGAAATTCAGTTGCCTTTGAATTTCGGGTGATCCCTCTTGAGCATGTATGCTTCTGCTACTTGTTCTACATCACACTTCCTTCCGCAAACGGCGAAACGCTTTGACTCGGTGAGTTTCGCGGCATTCCGACTTCGATGCCCCGGTTGCCGAAATTCAGTTGCCTTTGAATTTCGGGTGATCCCTCTTGAGCATGTATGCTTCTGCTACTTGTTCTACATCACACTTCTTCCGCAAACGGCGAAACGCTTTGACTCGGTGAGTTTCGCGGCATTCCGACTTCGATGCCCCGGTTGCCGAAATTCAGTTGCCTTTGAATTTCGGGTGATCCCTCTTGAGCATGTATGCTTCTGCTACTTGTTCTACATCACACTTCCTTCCGCAAACGGCGAAACGCTTTGACTCGGTGAGTTTCGCGGCATTCCGACTTCGATGCCCCGTTGCCGAAATTCAGTTGCCTTTGAATTTCGGGTGATCCCTCTTGAGCATGTATGCTTCTGCTACTTGTTCTACATCACACTTCCTTCCGCAAACGGCGAAACGCTTTGACTCGGTGAGTTTCGCGGCATTCCGACTTCGATGCCCCGTTGCCGAAATTCAGTTGCCTTTGAATTTCGGGTGATCCCTCTTGAGCATGTATGCTTCTGCTACTTGTTCTACATCACACTTCCTTCCGCAAACGGCGAAACGCTTTGACTCGGTGAGTTTCGCGGCATTCCGACTTCGATGCCCCGGTTGCCGAAATTCAGTTGCCTTTGAATTTCGGGTGATCCCTCTTGAGCATGTATGCTTCTGCTACTTGTTCTACATCACACTTCCTTCCGCAAACGGCGAAACGCTTTGACTCGGTGAGTTTCGCGGCATTCCGACTTCGATGCCCCGGTTGCCGAAATTCAGTTGCCTTTGAATTTCGGGTGATCCCTCTTGAGCATGTATGCTTCTGCTACTTGTTCTACATCACACTTCCTTCCGCAAACGGCGAAACGCTTTGACTCGGTGAGTTTCGCGGCATTCCGACTTCGATGCCCCGGTTGCCGAAATTCAGTTGCCTTTGAATTTCGGGTGATCCCTCTTGAGCATGTATGCTTCTGCTACTTGTTCTACATCACACTTCTTCCGCAAACGGCGAAACGCTTTGACTCGGTGAGTTTCGCGGCATTCCGACTTCGATGCCCCGGTTGCCGAAATTCAGTTGCCTTTGAATTTCGGGTGATCCCTCTTGAGCATGTATGCTTCTGCTACTTGTTCTACATCACACTTCCTTCCGCAAACGGCGAAACGCTTTGACTCGGTGAGTTTCGCGGCATTCCGACTTCGATGCCCCGGTTGCCGAAATTCAGTTGCCTTTGAATTTCGGGTGATCCCTCTTGAGCATGTATGCTTCTGCTACTTGTTCTACATCACACTTCTTCCGCAAACGGCGAAACGCTTTGACTCGGTGAGTTTCGCGGCATTCCGACTTCGATGCCCCGGTTGCCGAAATTCAGTTGCCTTTGAATTTCGGGTGATCCCTCTTGAGCATGTATGCTTCTGCTACTTGTTCTACATCACACTTCCTTCCGCAAACGGCGAAACGCTTTGACTCGGTGAGTTTCGCGGCATTCCGACTTCGATGCCCCGGTTGCCGAAATTCAGTTGCCTTTGAATTTCGGGTGATCCCTCTTGAGCATGTATGCTTCTGCTACTTGTTCTACATCACACTTCCTTCCGCAAACGGCGAAACGCTTTGACTCGGTGAGTTTCGCGGCATTCCGACTTCGATGCCCCGGTTGCCGAAATTCAGTTGCCTTTGAATTTCGGGTGATCCCTCTTGAGCATGTATGCTTCTGCTACTTGTTCTACATCACACTTCCTTCCGCAAACGGCGAAACGCTTTGACTCGGTGAGTTTCGCGGCATTCCGACTTCGATGCCCCGGTTGCCGAAATTCAGTTGCCTTTGAATTTCGGGTGATCCCTCTTGAGCATGTATGCTTCTGCTACTTGTTCTACATCACACTCTTCCTTCCGCAAACGGCGAAACGCTTTGACTCGGTGAGTTTCGCGGCATTCCGACTTCGATGCCCCGGTTGCCGAAATTCAGTTGCCTTTGAATTTCGGGTGATCCCTCTTGAGCATGTATGCTTCTGCTACTTGTTCTACATCACACTTCCTTCCGCAAAGGCGAAACGCTTTGACTCGGTGAGTTTCGCGGCATTCCGACTTCGATGCCCCGTTGCCGAAATTCAGTTGCCTTTGAATTTCGGGTGATCCCTCTTGAGCATGTATGCTTCTGCTACTTGTTCTACATCACACTTCCTTCCGCAAACGGCGAAACGCTTTGACTCGGTGAGTTTCGCGGCATTCCGACTTCGATGCCCCGGTTGCCGAAATTCAGTTGCCTTTGAATTTCGGGTGATCCCTCTTGAGCATGTATGCTTCTGCTACTTGTTCTACATCACACTTCCTTCCGCAAACGGCGAAACGCTTTGACTCGGTGAGTTTCGCGGCATTCCGACTTCGATGCCCCGGTTGCCGAAATTCAGTTGCCTTTGAATTTCGGGTGATCCCTCTTGAGCATGTATGCTTCTGCTACTTGTTCTACATCACACTTCTTCCGCAAACGGCGAAACGCTTTGACTCGGTGAGTTTCGCGGCATTCCGACTTCGATGCCCCGGTTGCCGAAATTCAGTTGCCTTTGAATTTCGGGTGATCCCTCTTGAGCATGTATGCTTCTGCTACTTGTTCTACATCACACTTCCTTCCGCAAACGGCGAAACGCTTTGACTCGGTGAGTTTCGCGGCATTCCGACTTCGATGCCCCGGTTGCCGAAATTCAGTTGCCTTTGAATTTCGGGTGATCCCTCTTGAGCATGTATGCTTCTGCTACTTGTTCTACATCACACTTCTTCCGCAAACGGCGAAACGCTTTGACTCGGTGAGTTTCGCGGCATTCCGACTTCGATGCCCCGGTTGCCGAAATTCAGTTGCCTTTGAATTTCGGGTGATCCCTCTTGAGCATGTATGCTTCTGCTACTTGTTCTACATCACACTTCCTTCCGCAAACGGCGAAACGCTTTGACTCGGTGAGTTTCGCGGCATTCCGACTTCGATGCCCCGGTTGCCGAAATTCAGTTGCCTTTGAATTTCGGGTGATCCCTCTTGAGCATGTATGCTTCTGCTACTTGTTCTACATCACACTTCCTTCCGCAAACGGCGAAACGCTTTGACTCGGTGAGTTTCGCGGCATTCCGACTTCGATGCCCCGGTTGCCGAAATTCAGTTGCCTTTGAATTTCGGGTGATCCCTCTTGAGCATGTATGCTTCTGCTACTTGTTCTACATCACACTTCTTCCGCAAACAGCGAAACGCTTTGACTCGGTGAGTTTCGCGGCATTCCGACTTCGATGCCCCGGTTGCCGAAATTCAGTTGCCTTTGAATTTCGGGTGATCCCTCTTGAGCATGTATGCTTCTGCTACTTGTTCTACATCACACTTCCTTCCGCAAACGGCGAAACGCTTTGACTCGGTGAGTTTCGCGGCATTCCGACTTCGATGCCCCGTTGCCGAAATTCAGTTGCCTTTGAATTTCGGGTGATCCCTCTTGAGCATGTATGCTTCTGCTACTTGTTCTACATCACACTTCTTCCGCAAACGGCGAAACGCTTTGACTCGGTGAGTTTCGCGGCATTCCGACTTCGATGCCCCGTTGCCGAAATTCAGTTGCCTTTGAATTTCGGGTGATCCCTCTTGAGCATGTATGCTTCTGCTACTTGTTCTACATCACACTTCCTTCCGCAAACGGCGAAACGCTTTGACTCGGTGAGTTTCGCGGCATTCCGACTTCGATGCCCCGGTTGCCGAAATTCAGTTGCCTTTGAATTTCGGGTGATCCCTCTTGAGCATGTATGCTTCTGCTACTTGTTCTACATCACACTTTCTTCCGCAAACGGCGAAACGCTTTGACTCGGTGAGTTTCGCGGCATTCCGACTTCGATGCCCCGGTGCCGAAATTCAGTTGCCTTTGAATTTCGGGTGATCCCTCTTGAGCATGTATGCTTCTGCTACTTGTTCTACATCACACTTCCTTCCGCAAACGGCGAAACGCTTTGACTCGGTGAGTTTCGCGGCATTCCGACTTCGATGCCCCGGTTGCCGAAATTCAGTTGCCTTTGAATTTCGGGTGATCCCTCTTGAGCATGTATGCTTCTGCTACTTGTTCTACATCACACTTCCTTCCGCAAACGGCGAAACGCTTTGACTCGGTGAGTTTCGCGGCATTCCGACTTCGATGCCCCGGTTGCCGAAATTCAGTTGCCTTTGAATTTCGGGTGATCCCTCTTGAGCATGTATGCTTCTGCTACTTGTTCTACATCACACTTCCTTCCGCAAACGGCGAAACGCTTTGACTCGTGAGTTTCGCGGCATTCCGACTTCGATGCCCCGGTTGCCGAAATTCAGTTGCCTTTGAATTTCGGGTGATCCCTCTTGAGCATGTATGCTTCTGCTACTTGTTCTACATCACACTTCCTTCCGCAAACGGCGAAACGCTTTGACTCGGTGAGTTTCGCGGCATTCCGACTTCGATGCCCCGGTTGCCGAAATTCAGTTGCCTTTGAATTTCGGGTGATCCCTCTTGAGCATGTATGCTTCTGCTACTTGTTCTACATCACACTTCCTTCCGCAAACGGCGAAACGCTTTGACTCGGTGAGTTTCGCGGCATTCCGACTTCGATGCCCCGGTTGCCGAAATTCAGTTGCCTTTGAATTTCGGGTGATCCCTCTTGAGCATGTATGCTTCTGCTACTTGTTCTACATCACACTTCCTTCCGCAAACGGCGAAACGCTTTGACTCGGTGAGTTTCGCGGCATTCCGACTTCGATGCCCCGGTTGCCGAAATTCAGTTGCCTTTGAATTTCGGGTGATCCCTCTTGAGCATGTATGCTTCTGCTACTT
>CM055346.1:59717876-59753896 GCA_029228515.1 Populus alba x Populus x berolinensis
TTAGTTGAAATGAAACTAATTGTTTAGGTTGAATTTAGAGTTTGTTGCATTAATGTGAAATTATTTAATAGTTGTGGGCTACTTGTTGATCTGAAATATGATAATATGAGTGAGTTTACTTAGAATTTGTCTAATTGAAGTTATTGTGCTTTTTTGAAAGTCCTTTTAAGATAGATGAGATTTTAGGTAAAAAACATATAAAGGGAAAACTTTCCAAACTTTGTTGAAAATAAAAAATTCCTTAACACTCTTTAAAAATCATAAAATAAAGATTAAATTTTAGATTACTAAAAACTATGAATTTTATGAACTTTTCCAGGCTCAAAACATAAAAACTTTCCAAAACTAAACATTAATCAAACAGTCACCATTCTGGCGATTGTCTAACTATTTTTATGAAATATCGTGGTTCTGAAATGCGACATGATATAAATCACGAATAGGAATCGTGATAACTTCCAAAAAACTTGAGGTATTAGCCAAAAAAAAATAACTATGGGTGTTACTTCCATTATTTTTTTCAATTTAATTACACCCAATTTATCAAGAAATACTCCATTAAAATGTTTGACTTATTATAATGGAAAAAAATAAATTGAAATGGTTTATTTGATTTTTAGGATTTTATGATTCAATAACTTCTTTTTTAATATTTTATTTTTTATTCAATCTAATCACTTCTGGAAGCCAGCGACATAGTCGTTGAACTTTTAGGCCAAACTCATGTGTTTCTTTGACTTGAAAATTTAATTATTAGAATTCTAAATAATTGTTAAGAAAAAACAAGGAATGGAAATCAAAATACTCAGTCGATGGTTTTGTCAAGCAATTAATTAGATTAAAAAGGATTAAGAAGGCCTTGCAACGTGCAAGACAAACAATGGTCCGTCCCCTTCGTTGCTTAATTGCCCTCAAAAGAAGAAAAAAAGATTCAAAGTGAATGAAGTGCCATGCCAAAACATAGGTATAGACTCTAGCAGCTTCATATATAAAAGAGATCTACGCGTAGTTTTACTCATCTTTTTTCTCCCAACATTAGTTTTCTATAGGAATTAGAGATCGTCAATTATAACCATTTATTTTAGGTTTTTGTTTGTAAAAACGGTTTTAACAAAATTTTATTTTTATTTTTTATTTTTTATTTTTTAAAAAATTAATATATTTTTTAGTGTTTTGAGATCATTTTTAACTGCAGTAAGTGTTTTTGTTGGTTTATATGGCAAACTTCCCCGAGGAAATAACCGACGAAATGAAGCGGGTCAATTTTTTTAGAGCCGCTTTGTCCGTCTCTAAATCCACTCATTAAATTTATTACCCGTCGAAATCGACCAACAGACCAAAAATTATTGGACAAGAGTTTTTCCTGAACAGACTGGTTCATTCATAAGCTTATTGGTAAAATACTTATCAACAGTTTGGTGAGTTTAAATACCAACAGAAATTTTTTCCAATAAAATTGTTAAATCGGGTAGTGCCTTAGGTTTTTACATGTATACAAGTTGATGCTCAATATTGTTATATGTATAGATTCATGTCACCATGTACATTTGACTATGCTTGGAGGTGTTGCAAAAGCAAGAAATTGTGAAAAAAAGAGAGGAGAAAATGGTATGTGATGAATGTGTTTAGCCACTGCGTATGATGGATTGTGGACTATTCATGATGTGTCCTAACCTGCAAAACCAATTTCTTTGTGTGTTCCTAAAAATGCCGATATTAAATTAGTTCAGTTGATGGAGCTTAATGGTGTAGAAAACTTTTATATTTTATCGGATTCCATTTACCTGTATCGTTAAGTATAAAATTAACTCCCCTCACTTACCTGCGATGACAAAAGGGTATAGCTTTTCATCATAGTGTAGCTCCCCCCTGTACTGGTAACTGTCGGTTTTTAGCTTTCTATACAAGCAATCATCAATCAACAATGTTCTGATTGCTCAGCAGTATCGATCAATAAACAGAGCCTTAGCAAAAAAACTCAAAGGAGAGACACAGGAAATCCAAGTGGCAATAGCCATCTATTTTCTGGCCTTGTGATGTTTACCTGCACGCAGCCGTCGCATCTTTTTCTCAAAACTGCTTGTGTTTGGCTGTGTGCATGCGCCTTGGCTTTGCCATATTGTAACTAAATCCACACTCATGTTTTAACTATTTTTCATGATTGAGGGAAATTGAGTATGAGTGATGCATCATTTGATAGTGACCAGAAAATTTCATTTTCTTTCTTGTGTCATACATTTATCCTGCCTTCAATAGGAATGGCATTACCTGTTGTCTCTCACAATGTGGCCCAGAGATTGAAAGAAAGAGAGAGTTGCCTGAAATTGCAATGAGCTCATTATCCCATCTTCATATCAAATGGCAAAGGTAGTCATAAATATTTAATAATAAGTTTTTTAAAAAATAATTACTTTTTAGATTTTTAAATGTAAAAATTTTTTATTATACTATAATCAAAAAGAATTTTTTTAAAAAATATATATTAATTTAATCTATTTAAAACTTTAAAAGAAAACAAAATTATAGTAAAGTGCTAGCTATCCATCATTCTAACCCCTCAAACATTAAAGCTAGGATTTCCTTGGTTTCACAAAAGTGGCAACAACAACAACTTTCTGAATTTAATATCGACCGATGTGAACATTCAAAATACAAGAGTAATATGCTGATGAAGAGAATTTATTGTGTAACTGCCAAGAATCAAAATCACAGACCCAAGTTAATGTATTTATTTAAAAAAAAAAAATTAGATAACTCTGTGCAGTGGGAACAAGAAGTTCCCCAATTGGGTCCTCAGAGTATTCAGAAATTCGCAATCGAGTACACAAATCCCAATTGGGAACTCGATCAAAAATCTTTATATAAAGAGAACGAACTTAATTTTAAGTTGACGTGCAAGAAGGCCTGAGGGCCAGGTAAAACAAATTATGGTAGAGGAAAGAGGACAAATTCATCTGAATTACTGCTGAGATGGTTACACATTATAAACATTGATAATTTGAAAATAAGGAAACTTGACAGCTACACTTGAGAAAAAGGACAAATCATCTTAAAATCCGGAATGGAAAGGTTACACATTATTAAAATACTATGAACAAGAGGAAATTGGACAACAGTACCTTACCACGAGTGACAAAACAACTCCTCTTTTTACTACATGCTGGAACCTCGTTTTTTAGACTTTATGCCTGGCCATAAATTTGTGTACATGACAACCAGCAAATCTTTACGGCTGCAAAGGTCACTGAATCAACCGATGAATTTGATGGTTTGCATCATGAGCTTTCATTTTTTCACATAGAGAACAAGCGAGTGATGGGCATAAAGGGTTTCCAACACCTTGTGTCTCTTTTAGCACCATGTGCCAGGCATGTGAGATGTTGGATTTTCCCATTGATTTCAACCGGGAAATTAAGGGGTCCACGGTCCATGATTAAGACATACATGATAATATTCAAGATTTTGCTTTTGAAAATACATTTTAAAACGTACTGTGTGATTTGGTGATCTCAGTGGCGAATATAACCCCGTTTGTCCCATGCATGTCACTGTCTTTCTCTTCGAAGCTTTCCAAGATGTAGCCAATTTTTTCCGCTCCAAGGCCCAACTAGGTACGGATGGTGGTCCTATCCAGTTGAAGAAATGATATGCGAGATTCAAGAAGAGAAGAACGCAGCCATTCAGGAATTCAACTTTATAGAACTGAGAACTGATAAGAAAAAGTGGAAAAGATTGGGAGTTAACGCCTTTTGCTAATAATTCTGCATGAATAAACAAATTGATGGTGCTAAAAAAATTAGCATGATGTGATCATTTGTACAGTTGTGTCACATACAGGTATGTTGATATCAAGTTTCTCACTTGTATGGTCAGTGGCATCCTTTGCGTCTGGGAGGCTCTTTAACACCTGTTTAACAACAAGAAAATTGAATGTCAGAAACCTCACCGAACAGCAATTGTAAACCGTGATAGTAGGGAAATACTATGATGTAATGTAAAGAAGATTCATGGATATTTACTTGGTATAGTTTCCAAGAAAACATAGCATCAGTGGCAGCATATTGTAGGTTGTTCTTTTGATAAAACATCTGCTTCCCAGTTTCCCAAGTCTGATTCTGTTGGGCTTTCAAAGCTGTGAAGTTTCGGTAACATTAATTAATATTTCTGAACGAAAGGCATTAGCCAAAATAACTTGGAGAAAATTAAGTTCCATTTCAAATCCACTAGAAAAACGACATACCAAGAGAGGGAAAATAGAATACCCAAAGAGGATGAAACAAAAATGAGAAAAACAAGAGGAATGGTAGAGCAAGGATAACTCCATTGCTTTTGTATATCCAAGCAAAAATAATCGATCAAAGAAGAAGGTGCACTCGTAACACTTCAGGGATCTAGAGATTCCTTTGAAACAACAACAAAGAAGAGAACTCCAAACTAAGGAATGCACCATTCTCCGTCTGAATACCAGTCACTGAAACACTTCTGAAAGCTTGAAAGCATCATACCACTAGGAGGCAAGCAACACCATGGCATCCACTAACAACTTCTCAATGAGAAAATTGAAACTTGAAAGTTGTAGCATTCTCCTCCATCCAAACACACAAATGGCCACACAATCAGCACAGAACAATAAAATTCCAGGTAATTTGCTCCAAATCCACCATAGCATATTGTAGCAAATCCCACAACCTACCAGGAACCTACCTAAGACTCACATCTGCTAGCAACATGGAAACATACTATCTCTTTGTGCAATGCTTCAGCATATCCAAGATGTGCATTTTCACAACCCTCCTCCACAAATACCATCCAACTGTTCAATGGAGAAACAATTGGCTCACGGCCTCCCACAATGTTTGGTAACTCATAGATCGGATTGTTAGGAGAAAGATCCTGTTGATGACACCATCCATTGTTCATTACTAACCCTTTCCTAATGATTCAGATATGACATTGCTCGATGTCCAAACTAATAATAAGCAAATAATTCTAAAACTAATTGCATCGAAATGCGTAATAGAATAACTTAATAGCAGGAACCAAAATCTCACAGAAGTGAATTCCCTTTTCTGGCCCGTTAAGACTTTGAGGAACAATCACTGTTTGAATTCAAAAATCTAACCAGACTGTGAATAAATCCGGCCAATGCAAACTGCCCTTTAACCTATTAGCATAAATATGTATTCTAGACAGGGCACAAAATCCTGAAGTTGTTAAACCTTTTTTTTTTCAGTGATGCCTTGCATGGAGTCTGCATAAGAAATGCAATCAAAACATTTCCTTTCTATTTCATTTTTTCTTCATTATGTCCAATGGACCAAAAAGTTCTCCTAGACAAACATAGCTATTGTATATTCTGACCGGTCAAGGCAATTTTGGATTTATTTCAAAAACAAGCTGGTCCAACATTACCCATATAAATAATGCAGGCACCAATTTATTTTTCCCACTATTTTTTTGATACTGTATGACAGTCCAGTGACTTGATAATAATTGCAAAACAAACATAAACAAGCAGGTATAAGCTATCGAAAATGCAACTCAGAGAACCAAATAGATGTCCCTTTACTCAGAATCATTTCAGCAAGATGTGATATATACCTCTTTGCAAACAAGAATCTATGCTATGAGCAAAGACCCCAAGTTTTAGGTCTCCACCAAGCTTTTGATTTGCATGATAGGAAAGGTCCGCACTGAAGTTAAACTGAGACATAATAATCTCTAAGAACCTTAGCACAGTCACCACTTATGCCCACACCAACCTGCACACATGCACACACATTCAGAATAGAAAATTAAATCTGTAATTAAAAAAAAAAGAGAAAAAAAATCAAATGTACATAAATGAAGTCCAGGAACTAGTGCAAAAGAGCTCACGAACTTTGACAAGTGGTAGAATTCCTCTAGAAGAAAGCTGCAGACATTTGTGATTTTCCCCCAGAATGAAAAGTAATGCATCACATGACAAAGGCTGGTGTTCCCACATATCTGCATAACTGCAGCTTTCCAGGCAACACACCTGCTAGAGATCGATGTTACTATTCAAAGATGATGAGCCATCAAGAAAAATCTATTTCCTAAAGTGAGGCAGCACAGGAAGGACAATGCTTGCAGAGAACAAGATTTGAGTCATTATTCAATTGTAAACACAGCAGGAAATGCATTTTTGGTCACCTCAACCCCTAATCAATTTTTCAACATTAGTTTAACATGCCACTACGGCAGAATTGAGGAGTTCCACAATTTCAAATAACTCAATGTTAGCGATAAGTCAGGGTCATTTTGTATTAGAAACATAATTGAAAATTCTGCTAGAACATTTTGACAGTGCACAAAGCACTGCAACGAAAAGCCATGGAACCCTGCCTTCTCCTCCAGGAGCACTGGAAAGGCAAGGAAGAACCAAACTAACAATTTAAGTAAGTGTACTCTGGTTTTAAGGAAATGGTACATACTCTAAAGTAGAAGTGAATGAGCAAATGTCAACTGCATTTATTTGATGGACAAGCTGCAGGATAACAGTTGCCTGGTTGGTTATTAATTTCCATGGGTCTAATGCAGCAGTGAAGGTGTCTATACCAAGCTACAATCCATAAAAGAAACTTGATCATCATCAAAGAACAATATTGTAGTATATGATTAGGAGATAAATTTCCTTCCATGCCATAGAGGACGTGGCAAAAATGGAATAGTAAACCTACGGCACTCTACCAGCTAGAGAATGCATAGGAGAAGAAAACATGGCAATATATTAATCAATAAGCCTAATCATTTTGTAAATCAAGTTCACATTCCAAAAGTTTTCCTCTGACTCCAAGAAAGCATTAGGAATAAAACAATTAAACTACAAGCATGAGCTCCATGTAGTTGATGAATCAGTATTGCATAAGCAACATTATTATTGAGAGAGAATAAGATCAATGACAAGGATTTTTGAAAGAAAAGGAACAAAAAACATGCATAGGAAGGTCCTATTTTACATATAATTCTAATAATATAAAGCGTAATAGCTTCCATAAAATAAGAGAAGTCCAATTTATCTTATAATTCCCTCCATCATTGATGAAAACTACTAACAAACAAACCTTTGTAAATGTGGTTATTCCACTCAATATCAAAACCAACAATAACTTGACCCATTTAACCCTTTTTAGCTTTTAAAGACTCTGTAAAAGCTCCCTTGCATCCTCTTCTAACCCCATAGAAGTTCTGATATGCAAAAGTTGACCCCTGAACTTCAATGCAGGATAATCTCATCATTCACACTACCTGCTACACACAAAGTAACATAAATAAATTAAAATCCCACAAAATAATCCAACTTGAATCCGTATTAAACAAAAACAAAATGTATGTGTTAAAGCTATGTAACATAATTAAAAGTTCACAAACAATTTGTAACATAATTATAAGGACCTCGGTGACAATTCATAAGCAATGCACATATAAAAATGAATAGGGAACCTGCAAGCGTGATTTTTTTTTTTTTTTGGGGGGGGGGTAATGAACAGTGATGATATGTAAGCAGAAAATTTAGTAAAAATTACATGAACATAACCGACATCAAAATTGTTCCAATCACACTTCTAAATTCTAAATTACATTTCTTTCTTCTTAGAATCTTAACTACCAAACGAACCTTACAACAATGAGCTGCAAAAGTACTAACAAAACGAACCCAAATTTATAACTTATTCCAAATGTTAACATTTGAAAGGAGAAATCAAAACCTATAATTTTCTAGAGGAGATATTCAAATGGTTTAGAAAGATTTAAAATGGTTTAGAAAGAGATAAATTAAACAGTACAAGTAAAAAAAATAAAAAAATTCTGGTACCTTGGACAGGAAGAGAGAGAAGAGAGGGAGGGAGGAGAAGAGAACTGGGAAAATGGTGTCGAGTGTCTTGGAAGTTATTGATCCTTTTGTGGACTTGAATGTCGTTTCTTGATTATATTTGCTGTTGATGATAGATAGCAACGACGACGGTGTTCAAAGTCTCTCATGGAAATGAAGAATGCCAGGGAGAAGAGCAATTAGGATTCAAGTGATTCAAAAAAATATCACATCTCCCACCTAATGTTGAAAAAACGCACCGTGTTATTAATTTGTGTCAAACGCAGCGTTTAGTCTTGTTTTTGTTTTCTTGTTAGTTATTTTGTCACGTGAGTTGGCTTAGAATAGAATGATAATTGGTAGTGTTCCAATAAGGACTGCGGACGCTCCTGATGTTTAGTATAACCGGTTTCATTATATTTTTTTAAATTTTTTGAGTTTTTAGTTATTTTTTTATGTTTTTTTTGAGTTTCATTGTGTTAATGTTAAAAATAAATTTTTAAAAATAAAAAAATATTATTATAATATATTTACAAGTAAAAAGTAACTTTGAAAAATAATTATTTACCTCACTCTCAAACAAGCCTGTAATAGAATTGAGAGGGAAAATGAACATAACGAAAAGGATTAATTTAAACTCATCTTTTCTCCTCTCTCACCTCCCGCCTTCCCTCCATTTTTGTACTTTATAGGTGTATTTGCCTATCATCTACTAGATATGGAATAATTACCATAACAATTTCCCTTGAATCCTCTAAAAATCCTCCAGTTAGGCACTCTATAGAATCCAGCTTGCACCTAGTAGTATCAAAGTCCCGAGTCTTTGGATTTGAGAAATGACTCTTAATAGTTGATCATGAGACCCAAAAAGAATAGATGTGGAAAGGAAAAAAAGGGGAGGAATCTCTTGAATTGGTGACTAAAAAACACAGCATTTAAGCATGAACGATGAATAAAGATGCTGG
The DNA here is from genome assembly GCA_029228515.1 of Populus alba x Populus x berolinensis. Lineage (NCBI taxonomy): Eukaryota > Viridiplantae > Streptophyta > Magnoliopsida > Malpighiales > Salicaceae > Populus > Populus alba x Populus x berolinensis. The sequence continues at coordinate 59,726,676 of CM055346.1, forward strand.
CATCAGAGAATAAAAAACTGGAAGTTATAATGTCCATCCACAGATGGCCAAGTTTAGAGAGTTTGAAAAAACTCATCAATGATTTATCATATCCAACAAACATCAATTCCTATAGGCTTTACAACAAACAATAAGAGAATCCTAAGATGTTAACTAGGTAAAGTTTAAACCCACATTATGGTAAATTTTGCTACTAAAACTTTTAGAACCACCGTGATGAAGGTTTGTTAACACTACAAAATGCATAAACTATATGAGATTTTCCTTGTTTTAAATGGGTGTTACTAAGCACAAAACAGTGACATGGAAGAGATTGATGATTCTAAGAAACTTAAACTAGCTTCATACTATCTAGATAACAAGGCACTAAGTTTGGCATCAAAAGTATATGAGAAGCTTTAAAGGTCATGAGGTAACATGTGGAGAACATATGGAAGCGTTATGTGTTTAAGGTTTGGGGATCAAAAGGACCTATTTGGAAGAGCTTATAAATCAAAGATAAGTTTAGGAGTTTATAAAGAAAATATACAAAATTTTTTATGTCCTACAAAATATGGCATAAATTAATGAAAATCAAGTCATGGTAATCTTCATAAGAGGATTGTAGATGGAGATATAAAACCTGGTCAACATGTTTGAACTTAAAACTCTTAAACAAGCATATAACCTAACTTGTTTTATAAGACAATACCTTATACCCATAGACATTTTTCCATAACCATTACAAATATTCATCCTAAACCATCATACAAACTAAACCCAAACCAAATTTAATTCATTCCCGATCTCATCCTATAAACTGAAAATCAACAAACGCCAACACAAAAAACCCATCTCTAGCTTGGGCTTATTGTTTCCTCCTATCCAAAACTATATCCACACACCAAACTTAAAACCTACCAAATCACTAAGGACTAGGGGTTTTTGAGGAAAGACAAGCAAAGGGTTATGTTTCTAATGTGATAAAAAGATTTGTACGTTGATACAATTGTAGAAATAAAAAATTAATACTTACTATAGATCAATTGGAGGATGATGAACATAATGATAAAGGTGCGAAGTGAAATAAATGAGACTAATGCAAAAGCAATTGACTCCATACAATTTTCCTTTAATGCTTTGAAAGACATAGTGGAATGCCATCCTAAGGGATTGGACCCCCTTTTGTAAAGGAAGAGACAGCTACCTTGGTTGTAATCAACTTGTTAGCAATACACATAATTGTTTTAAAATTGCTGAATTAGCTCAAAAACGAACAATATGACTTAACACCTATCAAATCTTTAATAGTTGAGGCTAACAAATGTTGCTCTATATGTTGTAGAGCCATATGTATGAAACTTTAAGTGGAAAATAACAAAAGATGAATTTTATATGGTTATGTCTTTATTGTATATTTAAACAATTGTAACATGGTGCTAGTTATTGAAATGCGTTTACTAAATTAGGCAACATTGTGTCTAACTATAAGGATTTATGGATGCATTTAATTGGCTAGGTTTAAAAAGTATTGCTTAAAGGAAATAGGGGACTGACTAGGACAATAAACTATCATACTTGAGCAACTTAATGACTTACTAAATAATCCATCATAACTTCTAGAAAAGTGAAGCATGTACAAGTAATGAAGGTCCTTAGAGGATATATTATGTAATGAGTGTTCCATATTGACCACCTCACATTCCTACAATGGGTAATGAATATTGTCTGTAGAGGAATTATTGAAGTGTTAATAACAGATGTTTTAAGGAACCGTAAAGGTTGCCACCACTATTATAGCTCATGACCACTATTCTATACCTCTAAAAGATCAAAGTTCAATGAGTTGTATTTGGTATTGCGATAGCTGTTGTGGTTATAGTTTGAAAAAATTGTTTGATTAAAAAAGTACTTTTGGTCGTTGATGGTTTGGTTTTTGCAAAAATAGGGTGTTTGGTTAAAACTGCAATCGTGGTAAAAATTGAGGTTGAACAGAAAATAGTTTAATGTGTTTGGTTAAGAATGCCCTTTTGAAATTGAGGTTATAAAATAATTTTAAAAAATATATATTAATATTGATGATTTTTAATTTTAAAATATTGTGAATTTAACTATTGTTTTGGTTTTAACATCATGAAATATAATCATAAATTTAATATAAAATATATTTTTGTTTTATTTATTCCATAAAACACCATCTACAATTCTTCATTATGTACAAAATACATTCGACTAAAAACTACAGTTTTCAATAATATTTTTTGCATATAATAAAATTAGATTAAAATATTATCAGGTATAAAATTCATTCTAAACTATATTTTTTTAAAAAAAATATTAAAAAACTGTAACACACTAAAAAAAAAAATAGTTAGCTCACGCCAGTGCAAATTTTTTATATGGAACAGTACAATTTTCTTGCCACTGTTAGCCCCATGAACAATGCATTAATGCACACGCTGTTCATGTTAATAGCGACTATTCATTGAACAATGCCACTTACGTTGAACAGTGCAAGAAAAGCAGCCATCAGCTGCCTTCTTCCAATCCTGTGTTAGGCAAACATAGAAATTAATGGGGCCCCATAGGAACAGTAATCAGTAGTATTCTCTTTTATCAAACAACTTGGCTCTTAGCCGTTTTATTTTAATACAACAATTTCTAAACGCGGTAAAACAAATGGTCTCAATATGTCAAACCAAGACCTTGCAAATATTTTGGTGTTACAAAAAAATGTATTAGGAGAAAGATGTTTTTTGAAATGATAAAAACAATGGCTTATAATTTATCAGGAGCCAATAGTCCATTTGTTTCTCTAGTGGCTATAGTTAAAAATAAAGATAAATCAATGGATACTTTGTATAAACTATAGGCCGTCAATTTCAAAAAACTCACCATTAAAGATATAGTTTCTCTATACCTTTAGTGGATGAATTATTAAAGGAATTGGTAGGTGCAACAACATTTTATTAAGTTAGATTTAAGGTCTAGATACCATCATATTTAGAATGGAATATAAGATGTATGTTAAACCAATATTTAAAAACTCACCAATTGGGCCACTATTATAAAATGCTGTAGTGATGCCATTTGAGTTGGCAAATGCCCCTACTCATGAACTTTCAAACGTCCTAATAAATAAAGTGTTTAGGAAACATTTAAGGATAGTTTTTATAGACGATATAGGGTCTATCAACAAACTCACTCATAAAAAATATGTTACATATAGCTTTAGTGGATGAATTATTAAAGGAATTGGCTAGGTGTAACAACATTTAATAAGGTTGAATTTGATGTCTGGATACTATTAGCATTAAAATGGGAAAAATAAGATGTATTTAATAAAAATAACATTTAGCACATCACAAATATATGCGCCTACTATAAAATTTCTAGTAATAATCATTTTGGTTGACAAATTCCTTTATTACCTTTCAGAGTCTAATAAATATAAGTGTTCATGAAACATATAAGATAGTTTATACTTGGGTTTTTTTTTAAAAGGATATTTTTATATATATAGTATAGCTCATTGGTTCGAACAGTTAAAGCATTTTGAGAATAATTTTGAGGTTGTTAAAACTTACATCATATTGGTTACTAAAAAAGTAAATGTGTGTTTAGCAAATAGCCATGTATAGATAGTTTGGATCATGTAATATCCAAAGAAATAGTTGATATCGATCATATAAAAGAATTCAAGTTATGGTTGATTGAGCCAATGCCTAAACATATTAAATTAACTATGTGAATTCTTTGGCCTTACTGGTTACTATAAAAGGTATAGTGCTAGGGGGTTATTGTATCTATATGCAAGCCTGTATCGAACCATAAAAGAAAGATGTATTTATATGGGATTGATAAAAGCATTAGAATACTTTTAGAGACTAACTGGAATAAGGTAATGACCCTCTTCGGGCCATATGCATCCTTAATCAAACCACCTAACCTCAATAAGATTGATGAGCTGTAGCAATTCCTTTGGTTTGTTGGACTATAAGTGTATTACCATATGCATCCTAAAGCCACATAGTAGTTCACCATAACATTCTTAATGATAAAAGCTAATGAAAGATTAGAAGCATGCAAGGAAAGAAAATTCAAACTACGTGCTTGTTTTATGGTTGGTTTCTTTATGAATAGAGATAAATTCAAAGATAAGAAAGAGAAATTACAAAAAAAATTGGGATAATTACAAAAAAAAAAAATTGATATACTTTAGTCCATTTCTTATTTTCAATCTAAGGTTTGAGAAAGTATTGTTTTTTTCCATGGTCAACGAGATAAATCAAATTAAACAAAAAGACATTTTTGACCTTGTATATAATAAATGTAAATCCTAAAAATTTATCATAAACCTCGTTTCTCTTTCCCTAAGCTAAAGTTTGAATATTTATTTTTAAGTAACATCCTCACTTGCATGCCATTATAAAAAAGCTAAACAATTTAACTAACTTGACAAATCTAGGGATAAATTGGAGAGTATTAATACTTTAAGCAAATGAGTTGAATTTTTCTAGTATTGCCTTCTAAGAATCTAAACTATCATGACTCAAGATAATGATCTTAACTTCTATTGTGATCTAACTCAAGAAAATATTATTAACTATATAAATAATTTTATGGGATTAAATTAATATTAATGAACCAATATGTTAAAATAACTATTATGTGAATTTAAAATTCATAAGATATTACGAATAGCTATTTTTTAAAAAAAAATGATCTTGCATGTTGACATTTTTTTTCATTTTAATGTGTTGAATGATGTGTACTAAATGAGTTCAATAATATAGAAATGGTGAAATCAAAGTTTAAGTTGGTGGAATCTTGTTTGTTTAAAAAAAAGTTGAGTAAATTTCTATTTATCTTAATTCATAATCTCAATAACATTAAAAATTATATTATTTACTTAAAAGTTACAATATTTAATCATTACATAATCTAATTATTTATATTTCAGGGTGCTAGCAACGGCTAGCTTGTCACATGAAATGATACATATATGGTTACTTATTAAAGATGAAGTTTTATTCTTGGGAAGAAATCTCTTATTATTAATTTTCACCTCTTTTTTAATATATATCTTTTTAAAACAAAATCCACCACGGAGCTATAAGCTTAAACACGGGGTAATACTTTTTTAGTATAAGCCATGATGATATCAATATCAAACATTGACTAGGATAAATCCTAGGCAGCTTACAAGCTCATGATATAACTTCTCTTTTTATGAGGTGTTTGTTTTTTTGGGAAAAAAACCCATCGTTAGCTACTGCTTTTAACTCTCAAGCTTTTTAATTAAAAAAAACACGCAAGCTGACACGAATATTAAATTAATAAAAAAATTAATGGCTTTTATTCACCAAAATAAATTATGTATCAATAACATGCTTTTCAAAAACGCCCGTAAAACCATATATATATATAAAAAAAAGGGAAAGAAAAGACCCAGTTTTTTTTAGGGTGTTTGGAAGTGTGGTAACGGTTGCTTTTCAAATAGCTTTTCGTGCCGAAAAACATGTCAATAATGTTTTTTCATTTTTAAAAAATCATTTTTAATATCAGCACATCAAAACAATCTAGAAAAATAAAATCGAACTAATTAACAAAAAAAAAAAATTTTAAATTTTTGTAAAAAGCTGTTTGGACCGCAGTGCCAAACAGCTTTAAACGCAACATGAATTACTTTGGAGCAAACTTGTTTTATTCGAGGTCTATGCTCTGCATTTGTTGAAGAAGTATCTTCGCGCCCTCCTATTTCGAACAAAGACAACTTGCTCAGGATGAAATCCATGGTCAGGAACTCCATTGCTCGTCGTGTTGTTCCTAATCAACGAAAACTTCAATTTCCAAATTCAGAACCAAACAACAAACCTTAAACACTGACTCGAATATTCTTGTTAATGGCTGCAACCGATTCTCCTGTTGCGCCTCCCTTTTCCAAGCCTATGAACAAAGCCCCGAACCTCAAATTCAACCCCAGCTCCCAAACTTGAACACAGACCCTCGGCCATGGAACCCTAGCTCCCAAACTTGAGCACAAATCACAAACCCTCAACCATGGAACCCTTCTAGTCAATGTCTGCCATTACTTGTTGTGTTGTTGCCAAATTAATTCACCCTTATACTCCTCTCTAAAAAACTTCTTTTTTCAATTTCCAAATTGAAGCACAAATCACGAACCCTAAACCATGGAACTCTCCTAACCAATGATTGTGTGTTGTGTTGTTGCCAAATTAAACCACCCCCTCTCTCCTTTATATATAAAAAAAACCCTTTCTTTTTCAAGCTCCTCCATTTGCTTATGCTCCTTCTTTTCCCCGCGCATGGAGTGAGGACGGGAAAGGAACAGAAGAGAAAAGTTAAGGAGGGTTGTAGTTATGTGTTTCAAGAAAAGCTTTTTCTCCCTTAACTGAGAAGCAATAATAATATGAAGTACGAGACATTGATTGTGAAGATTGATGGGATATATATAAAAATAAAATTTCATTTTAAAATTAATTTTTACTTTTTTTAACTAAACATATTTATATTAACTTTATCTATATCTTTTCTATAAAAAAATATTAACCAAGAAAAACAATGATTTAGTCTGGCTTTTCAAAAAAAAAATTATAATGTAATAATTTGTAATTGTAATGTAATCTAAAATAATCTTGAGGTATTGTATCATTAAGTTTTTAAAACAAATTTAAATTTTTATGATGATCAAAATAAAGTACTGATAAAATAAATTATAATTTATTATTATTATTAATATCATACATGCACTCACTTGTGTAGTCATCATGCACGAGATTTTATGAATCCTTTTACCCTTTATGATTTAAAAAGTTTATTATATTTTATTTAAGATTTTAAATAGAGTCATTAAATCTATAGTTGATTTGGTATGAGATGTTAATTATGAATAGAGTGAGCTAACCTAAATTTTATTATATATGTGCCAGTGTAGTAGTGGTTGTTTTTTAAATAACTTTTCGTGTTGAAATGCATGTTAATGATATTTTTTTATTTTTAAAAAATAATTTTTGACATCAACATATCAAAACGATCCAAAACATAAAAACCGTATTAAATTTTAACAAAAAAAAACAATTTGAATTTTTTGGGAATGCGGTTTGCATCATGTTTCTAGACGGTATCTTAGTCCGTGACCTTTTGGTTTTTCTTTTTGTAATATTGTAATAATTTGTAATAGTAATCTTCGTTTAAAATAATATTAAGATATTGTATTATTATGGCTTTTTAAACATATTTAAAGTTTTGATGATGATCAAAATAAAACACTAATAAAATAAATTGCAATTTAAGAATTGAGGAATCCTTTACCTTTTACAATTTAAGAAGTTTATTATGTTTTATTTAGGAGTTAAAGTAAAGCTACCAAATCCAATGAAATAATTGATCGATTGAAGAAATAATAGATTATGAATAAAGTAAGTTAATTTAATTTTTTTAAGGTGACAATAACATTATTTAAATTTTAAAAAATTAATAAGTGTTTAAAAGTGGAGTAACTTTTGTTTTTTTGATGTATTTTAAAAATAAGTTTTATTTGAAAATACATTATATTAATAATGTTTTATAATTTTAATATGTTAAATAACAAATAAAAAAATATTTTTATATATTTTTAAGCCAAAAAAACTTACATTCTAAACATATAGGTACACTATAAAATGTAAATACATGACATGAACATCACAGGTCTCGAAAGTGCCAAAACCTCCCTCCCTCCCCCTCCCTCCCCGCCCTCCCTCCTTTCCAAATTTCAACACGCACCACCAACACAAACACAAACACTGAAACACTCCTTAAGAAACGACGATGCATTTCTCTCTTTCTTCTTCCCTCTCTCGCTAAAATTGAAACTGTTCTTCTTCAATCAATCAATCAAAGATGAGTACAGTAGACAAGATGCTGATAAAAGGAATCCGGAGCTTCGACCCGGAAAACAAACACGTCATCACCTTCTTAAAGCCTCTTACTCTCATCGTCGGCCCCAACGGCGCTGGAAAAACCGTAACAATCATCACTATCATTTCCTTTCCTTATTAATTTCCTTTTTTTTACAAATATTATTATTTTTACAGACGATAATAGAATGCTTGAAAGTTGCATGCACCGGAGAGTTGCCTCCGAATGCTAGGTCTGGTCACAGTTTCATCCATGACCCTAAGGTAACTCCAACTTTTTCATTCTGTTTTTTTTTTTTTTTTGTTAATTTTGAGAGGACCGGTTGGTTAATTAGTTGATTATCTGTTGTTGTTAGGTTGCCGTGAAACGGAGACGAAGGGGCAAATTAAGCTGCGGTTTAAGACGGCGGCCGCGAAGGATGTGGTGTGTATTAGGTCATTTCAGTTGACACAAAAGGCGTCGAAAATGGAGTATAAAGCCATCGAGAGTGTGCTTCAAACGATCAATCCACATACTGGAGAGGTAACATTTCTATGAATTCTTGAAGGTTTTCACGGAGAAAAAAATGATAGTAGCCTGTTAGGGTTCAGATTATTAGGGTAAGGCTAATGGATATGCTTTCGTGGCAAAATTAGGGTAGTTGTGATGCAAATGTATGCGTGTTTTTTGAACACTGTCTTGTGTGAATCTTGATACGGTCGTCACTTTTTTTTTCTTGGTTGTTGTTGGAATGCAGAAAGTCTGCCTTAGCTATAGATGTGCTGATATGGATCGAGAAATTCCTGCTTTGATGGGTGTCTCGAAGGCCATTCTAGAAAATGTTATATTCGTGCACCAGGATGAAGCTAATTGGCCTCTACAAGATCCTTCCACGTTAAAGAAGAAATTCGATGATATCTTCTCTGCTAACTCGGTATTCTTTGAGCTTTTCCCCTGAAATATTGAGAAAAGATTTTATAGTTATCATCTGTCACTGATTGTGCTGTTAGTTGCTACAGCCACTTGCTTTTCTTGTTGTGGTTAATTGTGTTTAATTGCTTCACTTGTATTCTCTTGCTTTAACTTGCTTTCTTTACTACACTGTATGATGGTCTCAAGTATGTGAAATATGCATTCTAGAACACGTAAACAAGAAGTCTCTTAGTACCTTATTTAATTTATCTCCGACTTTGCTAGTTTACTCATTTTTTTCTTTGGAACAGAGAATGAACTTGATATTGATTTAAAGTTTCACTCTACAGTAAATTGAAAGAGTGAAAGCTGCTGTTGAAACGCACATTATTAAATAAATGTTTGTAAGAAAAGAGAGTGTAAAGATCAAAGATTGATATATAGCTCAAGTATTCAAGTGATGTCTTTCTTTGTGATCTAGAGCATGAAAAGCATCCTATCTATATTTTAAATACCTCATATCAAAACAAAGCAGATTCAAAATGCTATCTTTGCAAAACAATAACAGTAAGGGAAAGTGTTTTCTGCTATTTGTTGATTTTTTAAGATTGAATGTGTTCATGACATGAATTATATATAAAAGAATGCAAAAATGTTTATGCAATACAACATTGAAGCCATGTTCAATTAAACAGATATTTTATCACTTGGTGCCCACTTCATTTCATTTTGGTAAACATTTTGTTGATCCTTAGCAAGAAGCTAATAATACTTTTGCCATGCTCAATTAAACAGATATACAAAAGCCTTGGAGGTCATTAAAAAGCTTCACAAGGATCAAGCTCAAGAGATAAAGACATACAAACTAAAATTAGAGAATCTTCCAAACCTTGAAGGATGCTGCATATAAGGTTGTATTTCTTTTTTCCATCCTTTTCTTCTTATAGCACGCTGGTCATATTTATTAGTTTTTCAGTCTTATTTTTTCTACTTTTTTATTTACTATGGCAATTCTTTTTGTTATTTCATGATGAATTGATAATCTGTCTTGTAAATGATCTTCTGACTGCTAAGAAAGTTGTAATATCATTGTTTATTTGGAATATATAGTATCTCTATTTCAATCTTCAATCTCTCTCTTTCTCATGAAAGGCAGTGGCAACAGTGTATGCTTGCATTCTCTGTCAAACTAGTAGTGAAGAACCGGAGTGTGATCTCATCTTTACATCAATGAACGAGACTATGGGCGGATTATAATTTCTCTTCTGCATTAGAACATGACATCACTGTTGACATTAAACTATTAGGAATATGACCTATAATGTTTCCTTTTGAAATGCCTTTGGAAATTTCATTTACTTGGTCCGAATAACTGACATGTACAGTGATTTTCAGCACTTGTTTTTCTTATTATCAATAACTAAGTAGGATCCAAAACTCAGATCCTCATTTGCTGTTCCAGTGAATTAAATATCATGGGCTGTGGATATCACTCAATAGTTTGCTAAATTTGAAGCTGTCAGGGTTTTCACTCTATTTTAGGCTTCATGCCATTTAAGCACTTAATTTTGATCAGGCTTCACCTGTAGAATCACAGCCTGATGTGATAAGTATATCTTAAAACTAACGATGCCCTGTAGTGTGGATCCTGTGGCTTGGATTGTCTACTTTCAGAGATGAAGCATGGCTTGTAGTAAGATTCAGATTGGAGGAAATGTAGGATTCTGTGCCTTTGTGTGTTGGTTTTGCTGTCATTTAGGTATATTTTGATAACTAGGAGTTTGTAGGGTTTTTAGTAATCTTTTCTTCTCCAGACAAGTGGTGAGGGTTAGGACAATTTTTTTCTGCATCCTTGTGGTCTCGTGGCTCAGGAGCTTTTAGGGAGTTTCCCCAACGGACTTTCAGGAGGATTGGACCATGCTTTATTTTTTTTCTTAAGGACTTCCTTTTCCCTTTGTTTTGGAGGATGATTTATTCTCCAATAAATTTTTGTACGTTCTTTTCTTTAATCAAGCATTCTTCTTTTATAAAGAAAAGGCAAAAGTATTGGATGGAAGCTCTTAACTCATTATTTTGATTGAGCTGTCTATTTAAACATTGACTTAGTGCATGTTTCCTTTTCATTTTGCTAGATTGGGCCAAGTAATAGTGTAACAGTTAATAAGCATAAAGTTGGTATGAAGCTGCTTCTATGTAGCACTTATTGATGTCAAGTTTTGTTTGTACAGCTTCGGAAAGCATTGGTCAAGATCAAGAAGAAAACAGAAATTTTTAAAAGTCCAAAGTCAGGAGCTAGAAAGTAACCTTCAGAATTTGGATGCAAAAATTCATCATACTGAAGTAACTCTGAAAGATTTGAGAAAATTACAGGACCATATAACAATCAAGACTGCTGAAAGAAGCACTTTGTTCAGGGAGCAGCAGTGGCAGTATGCAGCTCTTGCTGAAGAAAATGAAGGTTTGCCATGCATGGGAACAGCAATATAGTTTTTCTGCATATCTCATATTCATATACACATACACATGAAGTCTTAGATGTGTGTGCTTATTACCATGTCTTTAGAACCAATTCCTTGAGAAGTAAAAGGAAGATGCTGATTTTCTGAAATCATTCTATACTTATTTTTCATGTACAATTCTCTCTGTTTCAGACACTGATGAAGAACTACAGGAGTGGAAAACCAAGTTTGATGAAAAGATTGCAAGTTTGGAATCGAATATTTGCAAATTGGAGAGGGAAATGAATGACATGGAGACAAAGGGTTCCTTTCTTAAGCAAAACATTAATGAGTATATCCGAGAGATCAGCAGGCTTCAGACTGAAGCTGAGGTAATGCTAATGAAACTATTCACATTTGATATTTAAAAACTGTGTAATTTATTGCAGAGCTTGCAAATGACTCCCTTTCTTTTGAAAATTAGGCTCATGCATCCTTGAAGAATGAAAGAGATGCCAATATCCAAAAAATGTATACAAGACATAATCTAGGTCCTCTTCCTAATGCCCCATTCGGTGATGATGTTGCTTTTGAACCTCACAAATAGAGTAAAGTCAAGGTTGGTGGGTCTTGATAAGGATCTACAAGATAAAAAGGTAACCCCCCCCCCCCCGATATACCATTCCTTTACCCGTGTGCCTATGTAAAACACAAATTGTATATGCTCAATTTCTGTTCTTCAATTGGCAAGTTAAAGATTTCAAAGAGTTTCTTGTTCACTTGAAGGCTGAAATTGTGCTCCATGAAATCATTGAAGCTTTATAGACATGAACTTGATTTGTCTGTTATTTCAGACATCGAATGATACTGAAGTTAAGAGAGCAGAGAATTGCTACTGGGATGCCAATGAACGCTGGAAAAATACGGAGGCTCAAAAACAGGCTAAAGTAGAGATAAAGGTGCGCACTATTGGGGGTTTCTGGAAGGGTACATGTTTTATTTCCTAGAGTTTTACGTTTTATGTGTGACTCTTGATATTGTAACTTTATGCAGAATAGCAATCTAAATCGCATTACAGAGAAGGAAAGGGAGCACTCTTCCTTTGAAGAACAAATTTCACATGTTAATCTTTCTCACATTGATGAAAAAGAAAAGAACATGGTGAGGATGTCTTTGCATAAGATGTACCCAACTTTGCCTATTTTAACTGAAAACAATTGAAAGAGAAGCTCCTTGTGAGTTTTTTCAGAGAATTGAGGTTGAGAGAAAGACAAATCAGCTAGCTGAAAGAGAATTTGAATCACACATTCGACAAAAGCAGAGTGAGCTGTATGTCATAGAGCAACAGATTATGGTCCTTAATCGAGAAAAAGACATTTTGGCTGGAGATTCTGAGGACAGAGTGAAACTGTCTCTAAAGAAAGTAGAGCTGGAAAACCATAAAAAGAAACATCGAAAAATGTTAGTTAGATCTTTCTTGCCTTGCTTTTAGGACCGGGCCATCCATACTCTTTTGTTTCTTCACATTGTCTCTATCCTGCTCTCTCTCTTATCCCTCATAGCTATTTTTTCTTTTTCTTTTTATTTATTTATTTTTTTCCTTTTCTTTTTATTTATTTATTTTTTCCAGAATTGATGAATGCAAGGATAAAATCAGAGGAGTGCTAAAAGGGAGGCTTCCTCCGGATAAGGATTTGAAAGAAGGAAATTACTCAGACCCTAAGGTTATTCTATTCTCTTAATTTGTTCTGTGCTCACAGATAACATCTGTACAAGAATCCGTTTGTGGATTTTATTGATGCCTTTTGGATTCATTTTTGGTTAGCAGAAAATTAAACATGTGATTGCTTGATTTTCTATAAACTCTTTTTTTTCCCCTTTCAATTCTTGTCATTTGCCATACTGTAGTATAATTTTTCCATTATTCATTATTATTGATAGTGCTTTTACGACCTCCTTCAAAAGTTGTGGCTTTGTATTGAACCCTAGTGAATTATATAAATTTTGAGATTTCAGATCTCCTCATAAGATGGTCTTTCAGAGCCTGCTATTGCTTTGTATGTGAGAGTTGCCTGGCAAGCTTTCTGGATGTTTTAATTTTTGTCAACACCTTCTTCAATGAGATATTGACAAGTTGATAGTGCTCCTGCTGCAGGGCTCTTGGGATGGAGTTTGATGACTTGAATATGAAATCCCGTGAAGCTGAGAAGGAGGTAAATGTGTTGCAGATGAAAATACAAGAAGTTAATAATAACCTTTCCAAACAACGCAAGGACATGGACTGTGAGTATTGCTTCACATCTAAAAATGAAGTACAGCTTATGTTTATCCCGTGGATCAGTGAGAGATATTGTTACTAATTGTTGGTCATGCATTTCTTGCTCTGTTAAAGAGTCTGATATGAAATTGTTAAGGAGAATTTATCCTCCCTGTGGTGGCGGTAGCTTTTTGCAGGACTTCTTAGGCTACTTCAGTTTTTTAAGGGGGTCGAAGGGTATGTGTGTTTGGTGAGCAAATGGGACTGGAGTGTACTGTATGAGAAAGGACCGGGCTTCCACACGAGGGTAGGTTGACCAAAATTGGGTGCCAGACAAAGACAAAAACAAATTGTGTTGTGTGCTCCAAACAACATTTCTAGTGCAGTCATCCTGTTCAGTCCCAGTACATATTGCTACCTCAGTTCCCTTTGTTTTCTTTATGAATACTTTTTGGGGCTAGGATTTTATGGCCGGTATTCTAATCTTTGTTTTAATAACAAATTTTTGGCTGTTCTTTTGAGAACTTTAGGGTTTGGATAGTTTAGAACATTTTCTCTCGTAAAGTAATAGGCTTCAGTTAAGTGTGCCTCCACTGAATTGTGCTCATGACTGTGATTTAAGAATCCTGGAACTCTGGCATTTCCATTTTGCTTTTTCTTTCTTGTAATCTCCTCATGGTGCTTAAAACTTGTTTTCTGACCTATTTATTGACACGTGGACTGGATATAATGTAGCTAGGAGGAGATTTATTGAATCCAAACTCCAGTCCTTGGATCAACTGTCATTTAGTGTTGATTTATATCTCAAAGCATTGGAGTCGTCCTAGGAGAAAAGAGATGTTCAGAAAAGGTTCCTCTTTTTGCTTCCTACATGATATAAACAATATGTGTATGGGCTATTGGACATGTTGACATATAATTTCTGTGGCTATGAAGATACTAATATAGGGTATGGTGTATCACCTGCAGCAAGTACAATATTGCAGATGGTATGCGGCAGATGTTTGATCCTTTTGAACGAGTTGCCCGTGCTCATCATGTGTGCCCTTGCTGTGAACGCCCTTTCTCTGCTGAAGAGGAAGATGAATTTGTTAAAAAGGTTTGTTATATGTAATCCAATCATGCATTGTCCCTGTAGTATGCATATCTAAGAGTATTATCCTATAGCGATACTCAGATAGCCTGAAACTTGAGAGGGAATGCTGTTTAAGCTTCATGTATTATTTTCTGAATATGCTGATATCTTCTGTGGCATGCAGCAAAGAGTGAAGGCTGCAAGTTCTGCAGAGCATATGAAAGTGTTGTCTATGGAATCTTCAAATGCAGACACTCTTTTTCAGCAGTTGGACAAGCTTCGTATGGTTTATGAAGAATATACCAAAATTGGCAAGGAAACAATTCCTCTTGCTGAGAAAAACTTGAGTGAGCTAACTGAAGAGCTGGAGCAAAAGTCTCAAGCCCTTGATGATGTAAGTACAGTATTGCTTCTGGCACTTTTAGCTTTCAAATAACTTTTGTCTGCTGAACTAGAATGCTGGACTTGTTATGATGGAGCTGTCTTTGTTTATATATGCTATAGCTAAGAACAAGTTTAGACGTCACCCATGGGCATCAATAATATACTGTCTGCTCCTGGGAAAGCATGTGAACCATAGTCTCACTTAATTAATTAATTAATCCTTAACTGGTGAAAAAATGTTCTGTTCATGACTCTTTTTTCCTCCCTCTCTATTTGTTATCTAATATTTAGCTTTTAGATGTTAGACTGTATTATGTTGTCAAGAACTTTTAGTGATGATAAGGATAATGTAGTCATGACATTGGAGATCAGTGGTTTTAACATGAGGGATTGATATTTTTCAAGTGGGAGCATTTCAAGAACAAGAGAGAGTCCCCATGTCACAACTTTCATAATTTCCCTAGAGGACATTCATTGAAAGGGCATAACACAAATATAAGCTGAACAAAATCCAGGGCTGCCATTGCAGAAATTATTGGAGAACAGTTTCTTGGAAGATGAGGACTGTCATATATATTCTTTTGTTGAAGAAGCAATAGATGTCTCCCTGGATTGAACCTAATTGGATGGAAATCTACAATTGGATTTTGAATTTTCAGGAAAGACACAGGCGTCAGTATGCCTGGACCGCATCATATGGAAGAGCTGAATAGACATAGTTCAAGACTGTAGAAAGGCAGCTGCTTACAATCACACAAAAGTTGCACCTTGCAGAGAAAACTAGCGAAATTAAGTAAACAGCCATGCAGCTGACCCAAAATAGGGAGTGCAGTCCCATGCCGTTGACTTTTATTGTAGTTGGGTTGATAGGGTTATGCTCTATATAGCGGGTTGAACTCTATTTTGAAATAGCCCTTCCATAAAAGTTACAAGTTTTTTCTTTTTTGCAATTTTTCATAATCCTTTTAATATAATTCTCGTATCATTTCCAATTGCATATGGTATCATGGCAGCTAGTGGATAAGGAGGGCCTCAGAACTCAGACGTGCTCTGTTATTGTGGATTTATTATTCTTTAATGTGATATTTAGTGGCTAATCAATGATTTTGCTTGATGATTGTTTAGTTATGAGTATGACAGTACAGAATGGTTTTGCTCATAGGTGTTGGGTGTTTTAGCTCAAACAAAGGCCGAAAAAGTCTCAGTTGAGGCCTTGGTGCAACCTGTTGAAACAGCTGATAGGCTTTTCCAAGAAATTCAGAGTTGGCAAAAGCAAGTCGATGATTTAGAATACAAGCTTGATTTTAGAGGGCAAGGTGTTAGAACCATGGCAGAAGTGCAGTCGGAGCTAAGTAGTTTGCAAGGCACAAAGTATAGCATTTTATCCCTTAATTATCTAATTGATTTTTTTTTCCAGCATAATTATCAAGCGTTTTCCAGTTGGTGACCGCCCACATTCTCAAAATACATGTTTTTTTTTATCATTTTATTTTATTTTGATTTTCAGTTCTGAAGTTGCCTTATCAGTTCAGGATATATCAGTATTTTTTTCCTTCCTCTTTTGCCTTGAGCGTGATCTCTCTCATGACAGGGATAATTTGCATAATGAAGTGGAGAAGTTAAGGGATGAGCAAAGGTACATGGAAAATGATTTATCACATATTCAAATTCGGTGGCATGCTCTGCGGGAGGAAAAAGTTACAGCAGCTAATATGTTGCGTGATGTGAAAAAGTCAGAAGAAGAGTTAGAACGTTTGGTGGAGGAAAAACATCAAGTTGAGCTGGAAGAGAAGGTTGTCTTTATTTTCTTAATTGTTTATAGTACATGACTATATTTTCTATTTTCATTTAATTTTAAAATCTCTTGACCGTTTTGTTGAGCATCTGTTTTTGTCTGTTTCTAAAGATTTTAGAACTTCTGAAATGACAAAATGTGGATTTCAAAATTTTCATGATTGGTTTTATGTATTAATTTGCCATTTCAATTAAGTTTTTCCAGTTTGGTGGTCGATGTTTGAGAGAATTTGACTGAATGCTTGATGGTGCGAGTTGTGACTTTCTTGGTGTAGTGCAGTAACCTGGAGTCCATGGCTATATATTGCCCTGATAATTAGTTTACTAAATCCAGTCTTAATAAAAAAACAATTCATTTTGCTGTAATATAATTGATTTTCTGTGGTCCCTTTCCAGCATTTGGCAGAGGCTGTTGGTCCTTTATCTAGGGAGAAAGAAAAATTACAGGTTGAACACAATGAGTTGAAAGGCCAACTTGAGCGGGAATACGAGGAACAAAAAAAACAGTTAGATGACTTTAAACAGAAGTTGACACCCTTGTTAGAATTGCATCAAAGATTAGAGAGTAAGTTCTATGAAACCGAGCTTTTCTCGGGTGTTGTTTGTAAATTCTCTATTTCTTGGTAATCAAAGCCCAAAGATCTATGAACTATCTCATGTTTGACCAGCCAAGCAGACAGAGGACCCTGTCTAATGTTTTCTCTCTTCCCCATTCTTGTTTGTACAAGCATTTCCTATTTCCAATGAAATTGAGGAGGATGATTTTCCTCATTCCATTTGCATTGATCATCAATTCAGATTGCCAGGTATTATAATTTAAAGAAAGGTGAAAGATTGAAAGAAATGCAAGAAAAACTATCTTTATCGGAGTCTCAACTTCATGGTTGTGATGCCTAGGAAGCAGGAAATTTTAGCAGAACTCAATGACAGTAAAAATGCAGTGCGAAGTCAAGATAACCTTAGAAGAAGTATTGAGGACAACTTAAATTACAGGAAAATAAAGGCCGAAGTGGAAGAGCTTACCAGGGAGATTGAATCATTGGAAGAGAGAATACTGAAGATTGGTGGGTTTTCCTCATTTGAAGCTGAACTTGCAAAGCTATTACAAGAAAGAGAGAGACTTCTTTCAGAGGTATGTATGAAAAATAATATATCTTTCTTTGAGACTGATATGTTATGTCCCTGCTGATGTACCTTCCTTTTCTTATTTGCCATTTTATTTTTAAGCTATTATCTTGGTTAACCCACAAATCTGTCATAACAAAACTTTATACTGTTGATTTAAATAAGTGTTCGGTTATAGAGTATATCTAATTGAAGACTATTATTGAATAATGCAATTTGGTGTTTCGGGTTTGATTTGTTTAATGTATGGTGACCGGGCCTTTTCATGTTGTAACTTTATCTTAATACACTGGATTAATTGTTAGGATACACAATTTGATCTTATTGATGTCTGTTAAGGAATAACACAATGGTTACGCTTTGGGTTTAGTGTATGGTGGCTATGGACCTTTTCATTTGATAACTTAATTATTCTGGTCATATGTTTAGGGTTGTGTCAGAACCTGCTGCTTTGTTCCATGGATTAATCATTTGGTTTGTTTGTTACTTCATCTGCCTCTGTATGTTCTTGATACTGAATTTGCCTTACACATATGTGGAACTTCAAGGAAAAGTAGATTCTCATTTGATGCAGTCCCTAACCTTGGTGGCTTAAACACTGGTATTGCATACTCGAGTCTTGGCTACTAGAGAATTAGGAAATAATGTCTTGAAGTGTTTTGTTAGAGGAGGTGTCGATGGGTTTGAACCTGGGACACCCACTGGTACCATGGACCGCTGCCCTCCCTGATAGTGAAAATGTGCAATGATATCCTCTATCTTTTAACTCTAAAGTGTTCCATGTATGATTGTATCTTATAGGAAAACGGGCTCCTATTTTTTTGTATTTTATTGCAATCGAATGAATTAGGGAGTTATGGAAACCGATATTCTTGGAGAAAGAGTAATGGTATTTGTTTAGTTGATTAATGTGCCAAGGATATTTTTGTTCTTTTTTTGTCTAAACAGTTGAACATGTTCCGTGGAACAATGTCTGTTTACCAGAACAATATTTCGAAGAATAAAATTGATCTTAAACAGGTGCAATACAAAGATATTGATAAGCGATACTTTGATCAGTTA
The DNA here is from genome assembly GCA_029228515.1 of Populus alba x Populus x berolinensis. Classification (NCBI taxonomy): domain Eukaryota; kingdom Viridiplantae; phylum Streptophyta; class Magnoliopsida; order Malpighiales; family Salicaceae; genus Populus; species Populus alba x Populus x berolinensis. Next base: position 59,745,604 of record CM055346.1, read on the forward strand.
ATCCAGCTAAAGGTGGGACATTTTGCTGACTGCTTGGATGTGTTTTTTGTTACTCATCCCAATCTGTTGTTAACTTGGACATCTTGTTACAGACTACTGAAATGGCAAACAAGGACCTGGACAGATACTACAATGCACTTGACAAGTGAGCTTTTCCAATTAAGTTTTATATTGCTTTTTGGTTAATTTTGACGCCTGTTTTTATTACCAGGGATTAGCACATACTAAAATAAAAGCTGTATAATACAATGCATCTGAAAGTCATTTGTGTCATTTGCTGGATATTATATAAGATATCTGTGTACTGCATTATCAAAACTCTTCAATTTGATATTATATAAGATATCGGCGTTTCATGTTGGGCTGTTGGCTGCACCTCGCAAGTTCATACAATCACTACTTAATGGTTTATGAACTCTCACCAAGAATTTTGCAGCACTACAATAGCTTGCAAATGCATATTTTACTTAGCAAGGGAACAAAAAAAGAGTAGCAGATGGCCTAAAAAATTGGGGCTTCTAGGCTAGTGCTTTATTTTATTGCTCCTCCTTGATCTGTGGCTCATAAAATTATGCATTGCTTCTTTATTGGACATGGTCTCTCTCTCGCTGTTTTATTATACTTGAACTGGATGGCAATTGAACATGGGAATACCTGTTACCCCTTACTCCCGACTCAACTCAACTGGTATGTGTGTAAAAAAAAAAAAACTCATCTGGTATGTGGGTGAGAGGCATGCTACGGAACATTGCTCACTCTTTTCTGATGTTAAATCCTCTTTACCTTCAATATAAGAATGCATTCTACATGGGAAAGGGACTCTTTTCAGCTAGTTGTTTTCTTCTTTCTACCAACTAGAATTAACTGTCACTTTGTTGTTAGGGCACTCATGCGCTGCCACACAATGAAAATGGAGGAAATTAATAAAATCATTCGGGAATTGTGGCAACAAACATACAGAGGACAGGATATAGATTATATTAGCATACATTCAGATTCTGAAGGTGCTGGGACTCGTTCTTACAGCTACAAGGTAAAAAAGTAAAAACAACTCTAAAAACTGTGCTTGCTTCTCACAGTTAATTTGTTTCTGCCCCATGACTGCATATCATTCTTCCATTGCATTCAATGCAGGTTGTCATGCAGACAGGTGACGCGGAGCTTGAAATGAGAGGAAGGTGTAGTGCTGTCAGAAGGTGAGTAATATTTGACTGCTATTTCCCTTCAGTTTTTACAAGGAGGGAATTGAGAATTTAAGGTTCATTCATAGGTCCTTGCTTCACTTATTATTCGGTTGGCTTTAGCCGAGACATTTTGCCTCCACTGTGGAATACTAGCTCTAGATGAACCTACAACAAACCTGAATGCCCAAATGCTGAGAGTCTTGCTGCAGCTCTCCTTAGGTAAGATCAGAATATGAAGTCCATCATAGGATAACTAATCACATTTCCCCGTCAAACTGGGGGGGAGGTTATAGAATTATGATGAGATATTGTATTAACTCGTCTTCCTGTTTTTCATTTTCTCCAGAATCATGGAGGATAGAAAGGGCCAGGAGAATTTTCAACTGATTGTAATTACTCATGATGAGCGATTTGCTCAACTTATCGGTCAACGACAGCATGCAGAAAGATACTATCGAGTTGCAAAAGATGATCAGTATGGCTTTTTGATTTTACTCTGTTGTCGTATGTTTACTGGTCTGACATGTTTTAGCTTTCCATTTGTTATTAGATTTTATCTCTTAGTAATTTCTATCATTGAGACTACCTTCTCTTGCTCTCTTTTCAGTCAGCATAGCATAATTGAAGCCCAAGAGATTTTCGACTGACATTTCAAAATGAGGCAGAAACTCCCTTCATCCCATTGAATGCTCTGTTTGAAACGGAAGCAAAACCCAGAAACCAGTTGTATGTAAAACTATTGTAATTTTTAATTTAAATACCATTGATCTTCCTCACAAATACTTTTTTTTTCCCCTCCTATTATTGAAAGCTACAACAGCAATCCGTGTTTATACTCCTGCCTTTGTCCAATCTATGGCTGGGCTGCGGCTTCTGTGATATCCAAGATGTTTTAGGACTTGAGCTGAATGCGTGATCCTAACTCACTTTATCCAGTGATGTAGTGGATTTTTATACAATCTTCTCTTATAATGCTGTTTTTATAACGTCATCTGGCATCACCTCTTGCCCCCCTTCTAACTGATCTTTCTGATGAAACTAGCAGTCGCTACGGATCCCTTTGCACGAACAAGCAATGGAAGCATGAAGGAAAGTAAGTGAAAGGGCCTGAGAATTTCGAACTACCGTATTTTGCATAATTGCTTTGTAATTAAAGTCAAAATGCAGCTAGAAACGATGACAGAAAGCGATGAACTCGTCTCCGACTCCGTCTCTTCAAATGGAATGCTCTCGTTGTTGGATGCCGGCCTACAGAGCCTTTACCTGCGTCTGAGGCCTATGGTCTGACCCAGTTTATAGGCCCTTAGATTTGCCATTGGAGCACATCTTCCAAATAGAAGTGGCAGTAGTCATGGTTGTTGATTCAAAGTCACATGTAGCCCTTTCTCATTGTTGCTAGCTTACACAACAATGTTTTTTTTCAAGTGTAAAAAATTAATTTTTTAATATACACAGGATTCATTTACAGAAAAATATTAAACTATCTAGAAAAATAAACACTCATTATAAACCCATAAATTTATTAATAATTTTTATAATAAATTTATTAAATGTTAATAATTTTATGCAAGTTATTTTTTCTTAATTATACTATAAAACATGAATTTCTAATATCTTATCATAATCTCGGTGTTAATTAATTCATCAATTACAAACCTTTCATCCATAAATTAATCCATGAAAGCTTATATAAAGCTATAACTCATTACTTTAGTGGTTGGACAATCAAATACATCATAATAATAATAGAACAGGCCATTGGGAGGATGGAACATTATCAGAACCCAAACGACATGGCATTCATCCAAGCGTGACAAAAAGAACTCATCCCACCATGACCGAAAGGAAAAAAGAGAGAGAACCACATAAAAGTGAAATTAAAATCAAAAGAAAAATTGAAAGCTAACTAAAAGACCAAGAACGGACGAAGAAGAAGCTTCTCTTTCCGGGGTGAGGGGGGGGGGCGGGGTTTGAAGTTTTCGAAGACCGGAAGCTAAAGATAATTGCATAGATGCAAGACTTGATCCTTGTACTTCATCTCAGACATCAGAAACCCACCCAGGCATGCCTGTTGAAGAAGCCTAATCCTTGTACTTCATCTCAGACATCAGAAACCCAGGCATGTCGAAGGAGCCAGAAAACTTTTCAACATCAGCCTTGAGTGCCTCAATGTCCTTGTTGTTCACCAGACCCTTGTTGAAGTCCTTCAAGAGCTTTCCATATTCCTTTTGGATGCTCAGCGTGATGGTCTCAGCACGGTGGAGGAACTCTCCAATCTGTTCGAAATCCTTCTCTACCAAACCTCTTGAAGTCATGGCGGGGGTACCTGCCAGCAAAAAACTCCAATTAATATTTCGTAAATTGTTCGATGCCATTCATTGTCTAGACAGTGGATTAAAACGCCCATATGTTCAAAGAAAAAGAAAAACGTCGGTGTTTTAAGAAAATCAGAGAGAGCAGCTTCTCATTTACCAGTTGCACGACTTCATAACTTTACCGAAACAATCAACACTAGACAATGCATTCTAAGGGGGTGGTTCTTACCGATTCTTACTCCTCCTGGAGCCAAAGCACTGCTGTCACCAACACGGCATTTTTGTTGACGGTGATGTTTGCAAGGTCACAAAGCTTTTCAACCTTGTTGCCTGCAAGAACATTACTAAAGTATATCAGATTTCACATCAGATGAAATCAACACGCATGACCAGCAAAGCCCTCAAACTGAGCAGTTCAATTCTTTTACCTGTCAATCCAAGGGGTCTAAGATCCCACAGAACGAGGTGGTTCTCAGTTCCTTCAGTAACAAGCTTGTATCCCTGGCCCATCAAGTAGTTTCCAAGGGCAACGGCATTGGCCTTGACTTGCTTGGCATAGGCCTTGAACCCAGGGGTTTGGACCTGTTTCAGGGCAACAGCCAGAGCACCGATCTGGTGATTGTGGGGACCACCCTGAAGAGATGGGAAAACAGCAAAGTTGACCTTGTCTTCGAAGTCATAAACCGCATTCTCTGGCTGACCCTTCTTTGGTGGTTTAGGGCCCTTGCGATAGAAGATCATACCAGCCCTAGGACCCCTCAAACTTTTGTGGGTAGTGGTGGTGACTATGTCACAGTACTCAAAGGGGTTGGCAGCTTCCTGCAACCAAAAACAGTTTAGATTTAGACCAGATATAGACGTTTTAACATTGGAATATGATAAAAGAAAAGATGTAACAACGCCAACAGAATGGCTAGATATAATAGTAGAAACTGAAATTCCGCAGCGCAATTTAATCTCGAACCATAATCACATGGAGTGCCTTTATCGTAAAACAAATTGTATATATATATATAGAATATATATATATATATAAAAGGAAGTTCCGTTAGCTTTGATATTTAATGATAAGCTACGAAACATTTCTACATGCATACACATCTCCAGATCAGAGGATTCCACTAACTCAACACAGCTCTAGTCATCTAAATAAACACTATGCTCAGATCTAATTTGTAACATTAAATTCCATAGAAATTGACTACATGATCCCATTAGGGACATGTTTACTCTAGCATCTACTGCAGGCAGGATTAATGCCATGCAAATCAACTAGATTTTAAACTCTGATGTTTTGAAAGCTTTCAGTTTGCATTTAAAAAAACAACTGCAAAGAAATGACAGACAAGTAAAAACAAGAAACTCGGAACCCAAATGCCGACCAATCTGGCAAATACATAAAACACATGCAACATCACATTACACAAATCCCAGATCTAGATATCATATCACAAGCTTAATTCAGTGACCAAACGAGATCCAGAAGTTTAAGTAACACAAGACTCGGGTCAAGTATTTCAGAACTTGTCATCCTCTAAATAACCAAAAAACAAAACACCGTAAAATCCAATACTAACAAATCACTGAATAAGAAGCACAGATCCAACAACCAAAAGCGAAAAAGCAATATACATATATACCTGAGCAGCGACAAGGCCACTGATGTGAGCCATATCACAAAGCAAAAGAGCACCACACTTATCAGCGACAGATCTAAACCTTTATAATCCCAATCTCTCGGATAAGCACTTCCACCACAAATAATAAGCTTAGGCCTAAAATCCAGAGCCTTCTCCTCCAATCTATCGTAATCAATATACCCAGTTTGCGAATTCACCTTGTAAGGCAAACTCTCAAAATAAATACGGTGGCTGAAATCTTCTTGCCCCCAGATGTATAATACCCGTGAGTCAAATGCCCTCCAGAAGGCAAATCCAACCCCATGATTCTGTCATGGGGCTGAAGAACTGCTGTATAAGCAGCAAAATTAGCAGGAGAACATGAATATGGCTGAACATTTACACCCCATTTTGTGGGGTCTAAATGAAAAGCTTCAAGAGCCCTAGATCTGCAGAGATTTTCAATCTGATCAATATATTCATTCCCCCGTAGTAGCGGTTTCCTGGCATACCCTCTGAGTACTTATTAGTCAGAGCGCTGCCAAGGGCCTCTATAACGGCGAAAGATGTGAAATTTTCTGAAGCTATGAGCTCGATACCTCTGCATTGACGGCGTTTTTCCTTCTCTAACAAGTCGTGGATTTCTGGGTCCACTGATTCCAGGGAGGTGTTTCCCCATGCAGTGACTGGATCCATTGGAGGGATATAGAGAGAGATAGAGAGAAGAACTGAAGTTCGTGGGGCAGAGAAGAAGAAGGTGGGCTGGGGAGTGGCAAGGGGAGAGGAGGATCTTGTTGGGTTTAAAAGAGAAGGAGTGGGTGAGGTTATAGAAAATTACAGTTTTGGGGTTATGGATTTAGGTGGTATGAGTGGCTAGATCGAGAGGAGAGGTGGTGTTCATGCTGCCACATAGAAGAAGGCTTTTTTAGCAAAGATTGGTGTTGTACTGTTGTTTATGTCTTTTGCGAAGGTCAAGTGATTTATGAGTTTTGGAGGTTTGACTATAATAACTAGATTTGTCGGCCGCGGGCTGAGCGATTTTTTTTTATATAAAAAAAAAATGTTAGGGTAAAAAAATTTCAAGTTTCAATTTATTGATCCAATCGATAATTTAAATAATATAAAAATAAAAACATAGCAAAAATAAATAAATTAATAAAAAAAATAAAAGAAATTATATGTGAGATTATCAAACAACATAATACTAATATAATAAAAGATAAAACGTTAGAAAAAACAAATCAAAGCAAAACTATATGAAAAAAAAAACAAATAAATTCAGGCGAACCTCCTAAATTGGTTTAATTTTAAAACTTGCAACTCATTAAATCATAAACTCAAGTTCAATGAAGAACTTAACTCTCAATCGATTTAATTTTAAATGAAGAAATTGTTAAAAAAAATAATATAAAAACTTGTAAAGGCAAAAAAAAAAATGATAAAAAGAATGGGGATAAAGTCTGAGAGAAAAAAAAATAAAAATGATGAAATTTAAAAAAAAAAATCAAATCTCAAACAAAATAAATAGCAATTAAAAAAAATAATGCCAAACTTGAAAGATTAACAAATCATAGGGGTGATATTGAAAAACATTTGTAATTTGATAAATTATTTATAGATTAAAAAAAGTAAGGGTGAAATTAAAAAAAAATAATTATAAAGAGCTAACACAGTATAATAAAATCATAAAAAATAAGGAAACAAAACTCCAAAAAATAGAAAATAAGAAAAAATCAACTTAGAAATCATAAACAAAAAGAAAAAAAAAACAAAAGAACAAGGAACAAAGTTCAAATATTAATAACTTATAAGACAACAATGAAATTTGGAATAGCCAATATGATTAATGAGGGAATGAAAGAGAAAAAAATAGGGTAAGTCATGCCCCAGTTCAACAGGAAAAACATGTTATAATGATTCCAACAACATAATGATGGGCCTTTGACAATCTTGAGGTGTTTTAGGTGCCCCCACACGCGTCAGTTATTTTCTATTTTTATAATACTTTATACTTATTAAAAGATCAAATTACTCTCGATTAATTTGATAATAACACAAAAAATCATGTTGAAATATAAAAAAAACCCTTACACACAAGTTTCTAAATTTTTGCTTTTAAGGTTAACTGAGTCATTTTATTGTACTTAAAAAAACACAATGTTTTAAAAGTCCTTAGATGCTAGCTTTAGAAATTTTGCTTTTAATGGTAATTGAGTCATTTAACTATGCTTAAAAAAATAAAAAGACAATTTCATTCTCAATCCATCTAGTAATGATCAATGAGTATTATGAAAACACCAAAATATCCCAACACACAACCGACCATTTGATTTTTTTAAGGGTAAAATGATAATAATACCCATTCTAGTGAATAGTGAATAATCCCTTCAGTTTTTAGCTTTCATTTGATTATTTGGTGGAGGGCTATATTAAAAGTTTAATTTAGATTCCTTTTGTTTTTAATGACGTGAGTGGTGTGATATGCGTTTATGTTTTATAATTATAAATTTAAAAGTGTTTAGTTAATCAACACAATGAAACCGCCATAATTTTACATGGAACTCCGCTAAAAATTCTATCTTGAAAAACATTGGTATAGAAAAAATTTGCAGTTTATATTTATGAATTTTTTAAAAACTTACCTAGCCATAATCGCAAAACCTATACCACACGCACGATTGAAATAGCTTTTGCGTTAGTTTTTGAAAAAATGTAGGTTTTAAATAAATATGCATTTGGTAAAATTTTTTTGTAAAGATGTATTTTTGTATGCAGAAATACATGAAAAGGCGGTGCTCCATGAAAAAAAAAAAATATTAATTCTACCCTCTACAAAACTAAGGTTTGAAATTTTAATTATCTGTTGTAGAAGCTCTTGTGGCTGAATTAAATGAATGTCATAGTCTTTTTTATTTAGGATTAGAATTTTTTTAGTCAAAAACATGCATATTTTTTTCCGAAAAGAATCTTATCCGACACACCAAGTTAAACGCTTGGCAAATAGCTAAAACATATACTAAAAGGAAACGGTGTTTCCTTGTAGAAATGATAGATTTGAAATTAAAAAATCAATGATTTTACTATAACGGTATTGTAGCTGTGACAAATCTATAATTGTTACAAAAACAAAATTTGTTTAGATTATTTTTCTTTTTTTTTCACACTTGATATATTT
>CM055346.1:59753996-59784334 GCA_029228515.1 Populus alba x Populus x berolinensis
AATAAAATCTTTTTACTGAATAGAAGCTAGCACTAATCTAGTTGGTCAAAAAGGAACTCCAAGTTTAAACTAAAAAACTAACGAATACCGAGAATCCTGATAACACTGAGGTTATGAACTCAGAACAAAAATCACAAAAAACTAGGCCAAAAAAATAAGAGTTTTTTTTGTGTGCAGACTCAAGTCAATAATCCTTCTCGCAAGGCAAACTTCTCTTGCCTTCACTTTAGAAATTCATAACGGGACGGGACATCTTGAGTCCTCTGCTAATCAGGAATCAAAGTGATTCAAAACCTCAAATATCCATCTACGCATCCCTAGGGGGGACTACAACGCTGTGATGAAGGAGTCAAAGTGAGATAAAAATCTTTTACAGAACAGATACTAAGGCAGTAATGCCTAGTTGGTCAAAAAGGAACTACCAAGGTTAAACTCGAAAAAACTGACGAATACCGAAGGAATCTGGATATCTCTCAGCAGTATGAACTAAGAACAGAAATCACAAAAACTAGGCCAAAAACTAGAGTTTTTTTTGTGCAGACTCGGGTCAATATCCTTTACTCAGCAGCAAAATTCTCTGCCTTTCACTATAGATTATTCAATACGGACAGCGGGACCATCTCGAGACCTCTGCTATCGGAATCAAGTGATTCAAATATCACATTCATTCTACGCATCTAGGACTACAAATTTGATGAAGGAGTCGAAGTGAGATAAAATCTTTTTACTTGAACAGAAAACTGGCAGTAATCTAGTTGGTCAAAAAGGAACTCCAGGTTTAACCTCAAAAACTGACGAATACCGAGAATCCTGATATCACTCAGAGTATGAAGTAAGAAACAAAAATCACAAAAACTAAGCCAAAACTAGAGTTTTTTTTTTAGTGCAGACATCGCGGGTCAATATCCCTTCTCGCGTGCAAAATTGTCTTCCTTCACGTTAGATATTCAAACGGGTAACATCTTCAACCTTTGCTATTGGAATCAAGTGATTCAAAAGCTCCAAAGTTCATACTACGCATCTAAGGACTACAATCTTTGATGAAGGAAGTCGAAGTCAGAATAAAATCTTTTTTTCAGAACCAGAAGCCTAGCAGTAATCTAAGTTGGTCAAAAAGGAACTCCAGGTTTAAACTCAAAAACTGACGAATGCCAAGAATCTTGATATGACTTAGGGAATGAACTAAGAACAAAAATCACAAAAACTAGGCCAAAAATAGAGTTTTTTTTTAGTGCAGGCTCAAGTCAATATCCTTCTCGCGGCAAAATTCTCTGCCCTCACTTTAGATATTCAAACGGGACCATCTTGAGCCTCTGATATCGAAATGAGGTGATTCAAAAGCTCAAATTCATCTACGCATCTAGGACTACAATTTTGATGAAGGAGTCGAAGTGAGATAAAATCTTTTTACAGAACAGAAGCTAGGAGTAATCTAGTTGATCAAAAATGAACTCCAGGTTTAAACTCAACAACTGACGAATACCGAGAATCCTAATATCACTGAGAGTATGAACTAAGAACAAAAATCACAAAAACTAGACAAAAAATAGAGTTTTTTTTTAATGCAGACTCGGGTCAATATCCTTCTTGCGGCAGAATTCTCTACATTCACGTTAGATATTCAAACGGGAACATCTTGAGCCTCTGATATCGAAATCAAGTGATTCAAAAGCTCAAATTCATCCACGCATCTAAGACTACAACTTTGATGAAGGAGTCGAAGTGAGATAAAATCTTTTTACAGAACAGAAGCTAGGAGTAATCTAGTTGGTCAAAAGGGATATCCGGGTTGAACTCAAAAACTGACGAATGCCGAGAATCCTGATATGACTTAGGGTATGAACTAAGAACAAAAATCACAAAAACTAGGCCAAAAATTGAGTTTTTTTTTTAGTGCAGACTAAGGTCAATATCCTTCTCGCGGCAAAATTTTTCTGCCTTCACGTTAGATATTTAAACAGGACCATCTTGAGCCTCTCCTATGGGAACCAAGTGATTCAAAAGCTCAAATTCATCCACGCATCTAGGACTACAACTTTGATGAAGGAGTCGAAGTGAAATAAAATCTTTTTACTGAATAGAAGCTAGCAATAATCTAGTTGGTCAAAAAGGAACTCCAAGTTTAAACTAAAAAAACTAACGAATACCGAGAATCCTGATATCACTGAGGGTATGAACTAAGAACAGAAATCACAAAAACTAGGCCAAAAATAGATTTTTTTTTTTGTGCAGACTCAAGTTCAATATCCTTCTCGCGGCAAAATTCTCTGCCTTCACTTTAGAAATTCAAACGGTACCATCTTGAGCCTCTGCTATCGGAATCAAGTGATTCAAAACCTCAAATTCATCTACGCATCTAGGACTACAACCTTGATGAAGGAGTCAAAGTGAGATAAAATCTTTTTACAGAACAGATACTGGCAGTAATCTAGTTGGTCAAAAAGGAACTCCAGGTTTAAACTCAAAAACTGACGAATACCGAGAATCCTGATATCTCTCAAGTATGAACTAAGAACAGAAATCACAAAAACTAGCCAAAACTAGAGTTTTTTTTTTGTGCAGACTCGGGTCAATATCCTTCTCGCAGCAAAATTCTCTGCCTTCACTATAGATATTCAAACGGGACCATCTTGAGCCTCTGCTATCGGAATCAAGTGATTCAAAATATCACATTCATCTACGCATCTAGGACTACAAATTTGATGAAGGAGTCGAAGTGAGATAAAATCTTTTTATTGAACAGAAACTGGCAGTAATCTAGTTGGTCAAAAAGGAACTCCAGGTTTAAACTCAAAAACTGACGAATACCGAGAATCCTGATATCACTCAGAGTATGAAGTAAGAACAAAAATCACAAAAACTAGGCCAAAACTAGAGTTTTTTTTTAGTGCAGACTCGGGTCAATATCCTTCTCGTGGCAAAATTGTCTTCCTTCACGTTAGATATTCAAACGGGAACATCTTCAACCTTTGCTATTGGAATCAAGTGATTCAAAAGCTCAAATTCATCTACGCATCTAGGACTACAACTTTGATGAAGGAGTCGAAGTCAGATAAAATCTTTTTTCAGAACAGAAAGCTAGCAGTAATCTAGTTGTCAAAAAGGAACTCCAGGTTTAAACTCAAAAACTGACGAATGCCAAGAATCTTGATATGACTTAGGGAATGAACTAAGAACAAAAATCACAAAAACTAGGCCAAAAATAGAGTTTTTTTTTAGTGCAGGCTCAAAGTCAATATCCTTCTCGCGGCAAAATTCTCTGCCTTCACTTTAGATATTCAAACGGGACCATCTTGAGCCTCTGATATCGAAATGAGGTGATTCAAAAGCTCAAATTCATCTACGCAACTAGGACTACAATTTTGACGAAGGAGTCGAAGTGAGATAAAATCTTTTTACAGAACAGAAGCTAGCAGTAATCTTAGTTGGTCAAAAGGGATCTCCGGATCTAACTCAAAAACTGACGAATGCCAAGAATCCTGATATGACTTAGGGTATGAACTAAGAACAAAAATCACAAAAACTAGGCCAAAAATAGAGTTTTTTTTTTAGTGCAGACTCGGGTCAATATCCTTCTCTGCGGCAAAATTCTCTGCCTTCACGTTAGATATTCAAACGGGAACATTCTTGAGCCTCTGATATCGAAATCAAGTGATTCAAAAGCTCAAATTCATCTACGCATCTAGGACTACAATTTTGATGAAGGAGTCGAAGTGAGATAAAATCTTTTTACAGAACAGAAGCTCGCAGTAATCTAGTTGGTCAAAAAGGAACTCCAGGTTTAAACTCAAAAACTGACGAATACCGAGAATCCTGATATCACTGAGAGTATGAACTAAGAACAGAAATCAAAAAACTAGGCCAAAAATAGAGTTTTTTTTTTAATGCGGACTCGGGTCAATATCCTTCTCGCGGCAAAAATTCTCATGCCTTCACGTTAGATATTCAAACGGGAACATCTTGAGCTTCTGATATCGAAATGAGGTGATTCAAAAGCCCAAATTCATCTATGCATCTAGGACTTACAATTTTGATGAAGGAGTCGAAGTGAGATAAAATCTTTTTACAGAACAGAAGCTAGCAGTAATCTAGTTGGTCAAAAAGGAACTCCAGGTTGAAACTCAAAAATGACGAATACCGAGAATCCTGATATCACTGAGAGTTTGAACTAAGAACAGAAATCACAAAAACTAGGCCAAAAATAGAGTTTTTTTTTAAATGCGGACTCGGGTCAATATCCTTCTCCGCGGCAAAATTTTCTGCCTTCACGTTAGATATTCAAACGGGACCATCTTGAGCCTCTGCTATGGGAATCAAGTGATTCAAAAGGTCAAATTCATCCACGCATCTAGGACTACAACTTTGATGAAGGAGTCGAAGTGAAATAAAATCTTTTTACAGAACAGAAACTGGCAGTAATCTTGTTGGTCAAAAAGGAACTCCAAGTTTTAACTCAAAAACTGACGAATACCGAGAATCCTGATATCAATCAGAGTATGAACTAAGAACAAAAATCACAAAAACTAGGCCAAAACTAGAGTTTTTTTTTTAGTGCAGACTCGGGTCAATATCCTTCTCGTGGCAAAATTCTCTGCCTTCACTATAGATATTCAAACGGGACCATCTTGAGCCTCTGTTATCGGAATCAAATGATTCAAATTATCAAATATCATCTACGCATCTAGGACTACAACTTTGATGAAGGAGTCGAAGTGAGATAAAATCTTTTTACAGAACAGAAACTGACAGTAATCTAGTTGGTCAAAAAGGAACTCCAGGTTTAAACTCAAAAACTGACGAATACCGAGAATCCTAATATCACTCAGAGTGTGAAGTAAGAACAGAAATCACAAAAACTAGGCCAAACTAGAGTTTTTTTAATGCAGACTCGGGTCAATATCCTTCTCGCGGCAGAATTCTCTACTTTCATGTTAGATATTCAAACGGGACCATCTTGAGCCTCTGATATCGAAATGAGGTGATTCAAAAGCTCAAATCATCTACGCATCTAGGACTACAATTTGATGAAGGAGTCGAAGTGAGATAAAATCTTTTTACATAACAGAAGCTAGCAGTAATCTAGTTGGTCAAAAAGGAACTCCAGGTTTAAACTCAAAAACTGACGAATACCGAGAATCCTGATATCACTCAGAGTATGAAGTAAGAACAGAAATCACAAAAACTAGGCCAAAACTAGAGGCTTTTTTTTAGTGCAGACTCGGGTCAATATCCTTCTCGTGGCAAAATTGTCTTCCTTCACGTTAGATATTTCAAACGGAAACATCTTCAACCTATGCTATTGGAATCAAGTGATTCAAAAACACAAATTCATCTACGCATCTAGGACTACAACTTTGATGAAGGAGTCGAAGTGAGATAAAATCTTTTTTCATTAACAGAAACTGGCAGTAATCTAGTTAGTCAAAAAGGATCTCCGATTTAACTCAAAAACTGACGAATGCCAAGAATCCTGATATGACTTGGGTATGAACTAGGAACAAAAATCACAAAAACGAGGCCAAAAATAGAGTTTTTTTTTTAGTGCAGGCTCGGGTCAATGTCCTTCTCGCGGCAAAATTCTCTGCCTTCACGTAAGATATTCAAACGGGAACATCTTGAGCCTCTGATATCGAAATCAAGTGATTCAAAACCTCAAATTCATCTACGCATCTAGGACTACAACTTTGATGAAGGAGTCGATGTCAGATAAAATCTTTTTCAGAACAGAAACTGGCAGTAATCTAGTTAGTCAAAAGGGATCTCCGGATTTAACTCAAAAACTGATGAATGCCGAGAATCATGATATGACTTAGGGTATGAACTAAGAACAAAAATCACAAAAACTAGGCCAAAAATAGAGTTTTTTTTTAGTGCAGGCTCGGGTCAATATCCTTCTCGCGGCAAAATTTTTTGCCTTCACTTTAGATATTCAAACGGGACCATCTTGAGCCTCTGATATCGAAATGAGGTGATTCAAAAGCTCAAATTCATCTACGCATCTAGGACTACAACTTTGATGAAGGAGTCGAAAGTGAGATAAAATCTTTTACAGAACAGAAGCTAGCATAATCTAGTTGGTCAAAAAGGAACTCCAGGTTTAAAACTCAAAAACTGACGAAAACCGAGAATCCTGATATCACTCAGAGTATGAAGTAAGAACAGAAATCACAAAAACTAGGCCAAAACTAAGTTTTTTTTTTTAGTGCAAACTCGGGTCAATATCCTTCTTGTGGCAAAATTGTCTTCCTTCACGTTAGATATTCAAACGGAAACATCTTCAACCTTTGCTATTGGAATCAAGTGATTCAAAAACTCAAATTCATCTACGCATCTAGGACTACAACTTTGATGAAGGAGTCGAAGTGAGTATAAAATCTTTTTTCATAACAGAAACTGGCAGTAATCTAGTTAGTCAAAAAGGATCTCCGGATTTAACTCAAAAACTGACGAATGCCAAGAATCCTGATATGACTTGGGGTATGAACTAGGAACAAAAATCACAAAAACGAGGCCAAAAATAGAGTTTTTTTTTTAGTGCAGGCTCGGGTCAATGTCCTTCTCGCGGCAAAATTCTCTGCCTTCACGTTAGATATTCAAACGGAACATCTTGAGCCTCTGATATCGAAATCAAGTGATTCAAAACCTCAAATTCATCTACAGCATCTAGGACTACAACTTTGATGAAGGAGTCGATGTGAGATAAAATCTTTTTTCAGAACAGAAACTGGCAGTAATCTAGTTAGTCAAAAGGGATTCTCCGGATTTAACTCAAAAACTGACGAATGCCGAGAATCATGATATGACTTAGGGTATGAAACTAAGAACAAAAAATCACAAAAACTAGGCCAAAAATAGAGTTTTTTTTTTAGTGCAGGCTCGGGTCAATATCCTTCTCGCGGCAAAATTTTTTGCCTTCACTTTAGATATTCAAACGGGACCATCTTGAGCCTCTAATATCGAAATGAGGTGATTCAAAAGCTCAAATTCATCTACGCATCTTAGGACTACAATTTTGATGAAGGAGTCGAAGTGAGATAAAATCTTTTTACAGAACAGAAGCTAGCAGTAATCTAGTTGGTCAAAAAGGAACTCCAGGTTTAAACTCAAAACCTGACGAATACGAGAATCCTGATATCTCTCAAAGTATGAACTAAGAACAGAAATAAAAAAACTAGGCCAAAAATAGAGTTTTTTTTTGTGCAGGCTCAGTCAATATCCTTCTCGCGGCAAAATTCTCTGCCTTCACTATAGATATTCAAACGGGACCATCTTGAGCCTCTGCTATCGGAATCAAGTGATTCAAAATATCAAATTCATCTACGCATCTAGGACTACAACTTTGATGAAGGAGTCGAAGTGAGATAAAATCTTTTTACAGAACAGAAACTTGTAGTAATCTAGTTGGTCAAAAGGGATCTCCGTATTTAACTCAAAAACTGACGAATGCCAAGAATCCTGATATGACTTAGGGTATGAACTAAGAACAAAAATCACAAAAACTAGGCCAAAAATAGAGTTTTTTTTTTAGGTGCAGGCTCGGGTCAATATCCTTCTCGCGGCAAAATTCTTTGCCTTCACTTTAGATATTCAAACGGACCATCTTGAGCCTCTGATATCGAAATGAGGTGATTCAAAAGCTCAAATTCATCTACGCATTTGGACTACAATTTTGATGAAGGAGTCGAAGTGAGATAAAATCTTTTTACAGAACAGAAGCTAGCAGTAATCTAGTTGTTCAAAAAGGAACTCCAGGTTTAAACTCAAAAACTGACGAATACCGAGAATCCTGATATCTCTCAAAGTATGAACTAAGAACAAAATAAAAAAACTAGGCCAAAAATAGAGTTTTTTTTTTGTGCAGGCTCGGTCAATATCCTTCTCGCGGCAAAATTCTCTACCTTCACTATAGATATTCAAACGGGACCATCTTGAGCCTCTGCTATCGGAATCAAGTGATTCAAAATATCAAATTCATCTACGCATCTAGGACTACAACTTTGATGCAGGAGTCGAAGTGAGATAAAATCTTTTTACAGAACAGAAACTCGTAGTAATCTAGTTGGTCAAAAGGGATCTCCGTATTTAAACTCAAAAACTGACGAATGCCAAGAATCCTGATATGACTTAGGGTATGAACTAAGAACAAAAATCACAAAAACTAGGCCAAAAATAGAGTTTTTTTTTTGTGCAGGCTCAGGTCAATATCCTTCTCGCGGGCAAAATTCTCTGCCTTCACTTTAGATATTCAAATGGGACCATCTTGAGCCTCTGATATCGAAATAAAGGTGATTCAAAAGCCCAAATTCATCTACGCATCTAGGACTACAACTTTGATGAAGGAGTCGAAGTGAGATAAAATCTTTTTACAGAACAGAAACTGGCAGTAATCTAGTTGGTCAAAAAGGATCTCCGGATTTAACTCAAAAACTGACGAATGCCAAGAATCCTGATATGACTTAGGGTATGAACTAAGAACAAAAATCAACAAAAACTAGGCCAAAACTAGAGTTTTTTTTTTAGTGCAGGCTCAGGTCAATATCCTTCTCGCGGCAAAATTCTCTGCCTTCACTTTAGATATTCAAATGGGACCATCTTGAGCCTCTGATATCGAAATAAGGTGATTCAAAAGCCCAAATTCATCTACGCATCTAGGACTACAACTTTGATGAAGGAGTCGAAGTGAGATAAAATCTTTTTACAGAAACAGAAACTGGCAGTAATCTAGTTGGTCAAAAAGGATCTCCCGATTTAACTCAAAAACTGACGAATGCCAAGAATCCTGATATGACTTATGGTATGAACTAAGAACAAAAATCACAAAAACTAGGCCAAAACTAGAGTTTTTTTTTTAGTGCAGGCTCAGGTCAATATCCTTTCTCGCGGCAAAATTCTCTGCCTTCACTTTAGATATTCAAACGGGACCATCTTGAGCCTCTGATATCGAAATAAGGTGATTCAAAAGCCCAAATTCATCTACGGCATCTAGGACTACATACTTTGATGAAGGAGTCGAAGTCAATAAAATCTTTTTTACAGAACAGAAGCTAGCAGTAATCTAGTTGGTCAAAAAGGAACTCCAGGTTTAAACTCAAAAACTGACGAATACCGAGAATCCTGATATCACTCAGAGTATGAAGTAAAAACAGAAATCACAAAAACTAGGCCAAAACTAGAGTTTTTTTTTAGTGCAGCCTCGGGTCAATATCCTTCTGGTGGCAAAATTGTCTTCCTTCACGTTAGATATTCAAACGGAAACATCTTCAAAACCCTTTGCTATTGGAATCAAGTGATTCAAAAACTCAAATTCATCTACGCATCTAGGACTACAACTTTGATGAAGGAGTCGAAGTGAGATAAAAATCTTTTTTCATAACAGAAACTGGCAGTAATCTAGTTAGTCAAAAGGGATCTCCGGATTTAACTCAAAAACTGACGGATGCCAAGAATCCTGATATGACTTAGGGTATGAACTAAGAACAAAAATCACAAAAACGAGGCAAAAAATAGAGTTTTTTTTTAGTGCAGGCTCGGGTCAATGTCCTTCTCGCGGCAAAATTCTCTGCCTTCACGTTAGATATTCAAACGGGAACATCTTGAGCCTCTGATATCGAAATCACGTGATTCAAACCTCAAATTCATCTACGCATCTAGGACTACAACTTTGATGAAGGAGTCGAAGTCAGATAAAATCTTTTTTCAGAACAGAAACTGGCAGTAATCTAGTTAGTCAAAAGGGATCGCGGGATTTAACTCAAAAACTGAACGAATGCCAAGAATCCTGATATGACTTAGTGTATGAACTAAGAACAAAAATCACAAAAACTAGGCCAAAAATAGAGTTTTTTTTTTAGTGCAGGCTCGGGTCAATATCCTTTCTCGCGGCAAAATTCTCTGCCTTCACTTTAGATATTCAAACGGGACCATCTTGAGCCTTTGATATCGAAATGAGGTGATTCAAAAGTTCAAATTCATCTACGCATCTAGGACTACAATTTTGATTGAAGGAGTCGAAGTGAGATAAAATCTTTTTACAGAACAGAAGTTAGCAGTAATCTAGTTGGTCAAAAAGGAACTCCAGGTTTAAACTCAAAAACTGACGAATACCGAGAATCCTGATATCTCTCAAAGTATGAACTAAGAACATAAATAAAAAAAACTAGGCCAAAAATAGAGTTTTTTTTTTGTGGAGGCTCGGGTCAATATCTTTTTCGCGGCAAAATTCTCTGCCTTCACTTTAGATATTCAAACGGGACCATCTTGAGCCTCTGATATCGAAATAAGGTGATTCAAAAGCTCAAATTCATCTACGCATCTAGGACTACAACTTTGATGGAAGGAGTCGAAGTCAGATAAAATCTTTTTTACAGAACAGAAGCTAGCAGTAATCTAGTTGGTCAAAAAGGAACTCCAGGTTTAAACTCAAAAACTGACGAATACCGAGAATCCTGATATCACTCAGAGTATGAGTAAGAACAGAAATCACAAAAACTAGGCCAAAACTAGAGTTTTTTTTTTTTAGTGCAGACTCGGGTCAATATCCTTCTCAACGGCAAAATTGTCTGCCTTCACTATAGATATTCAAACGGGACCATCTTGAGCCTCTGCTATCGGAATCAAGTGATTCAAAAACTCAAATTCATCTACGCATCTAGGACTACAACTTTGATGAAGGAGTCGAAGTGAGATAAAATCTTTTTCATAACAGAAACTGGCAGTAATCTAGTTAAGTCAAAAGGGATCTCCGTATTTAACTCAAAAACTGACGAATGCCAAGAATCCTGATATGACTTAGGGTATGAACTAAGAACAAAAATCACAAAAACGAGGCCAAAAATAGAGTTTTTTTTTTAGTGCAAGGCTCGGTCAATGTCCTTCTCGCGGCAAAATTCTCTGCCTTCACGTTAGATATTCAAACGGGAACATCTTGAGCCTCTGTTATCGAATCAAGTGATTCAAAATATCAAAATCATCTACGCATCTAGGACTACAACTTTGATGCAGGAGTCGAAGTGAGATAAAATCTTTTTACAGAACAGAAACTGACAGTAATCTAGTTGGTCAAAAAGGAACTCCAGGTTTAAACTCAAAAACTGACGAATACCGAGAATCCTGATATCACTAGGGTGTGAAGTAAGAACAGAAATCACAAAAACTAGGCCAAACATAGAGTTTTTTTTTAATGCAGACTCGGGTCAATATCCTTCTCGCGGCAGAATTCTCTCCTTCATGTTAGATATTCAAACGGGACCATCTTGAGCCTCTGATATCGAAATGAGGTGATTCAAAAGCTCAAATTCATCTACGCATCTAGGACTACAATTTTGATGAAGGAGTCGAAGTGAGATAAAATCTTTTTACATAACAGAAGCTAGCAGTAATCAAGTTGGTCAAAAAGGAACTCCAGGTATAAACTCAAAAACTGACGAATACCGAGAATCCTGATATCACTCAGAGTATGCATAAGAACAGAAATCACAAAAACTAGGCCAAAACTAGAGCTTTTTTTTTAGTGCAGACTCGGGTCAATATCCTTCTCGTGGCAAAATTGTCTTCCTTCACGTTAGATATTCAAACGGAAACATCTTCAACCTTTGCTATTGGAATCAAGTGATTCAAAAACTCAAATTCATCTACGCATCTAGGACTACAACTTTGATGAAGGAGTCGAAGTGAGATAAAATCTTTTTTCAAAACAGAAACTGGCAGTAAATCTAGTTAGTCAAAAAGGATCTCCGGATTTAACTCAAAAACTGACGAATGCCAAGAATCCTGATATGACTTGGGGTATGAACAAGGAACAAAAATCACAAAAACTAGGCCAAAATAGAGTTTTTTTTTTAGTGCAGGCTCGGGTCAATGTCCTTCTCGCGGCAAAAATTCTCTACCTTCACGTAAGATATTCAAACGGGAACATCTTGAGCCTCTGATATCGAAATCAAGTGATTCAAAAGCTCAAATTCATCTACGCATCTAGGACTACAACTTTGATGAAGGAGTCGATGTCAGATAAAAATCTTTTTTCAGAACAGAAACTGGCAGTAATCTAGTTAGTCAAAAGGGATCTCCGGATTTAACTCAAAAACTGACAGAATGCCGAGAATCATGATATGACTTAGGGTATGAACTAAGAACAAAAATCACAAAAACTAGGCCAAAAATAGAGTTTTTTTTTAGTGCAAGCTCGGGTCAATATCCTTCTCGCGGCAAAATTTTTTGCCTTCACTTTAGATATTCAAACGGGACCATCTTGAACCTCTGATATCGAAATTAGGTGATTCAAAAGCTCAAATTCATCTACGCATCTAGGACTACAACTTTGATGAAGGAGTCGAAGTGAGATAAAATCTTTTTACAGAACAGAAGCTAGCAGTAATCTAGTTGGTCAAAAAGGAACTCCAGGTTTAAACTCAAAAACTGACGAATACCGAGAAGCCTGATATTCACTCAGAGTATGAAGTAAGAACAGAAATCACAAAAACTAGGCCAAAACTAGAGTTTTTTTTTTAGTGCAAACTCGGGTTCAATATCCTTCTCGTGGCAAAATTGTCTTCCTTCACGTTAGATATTCAAACGGAAACATCTTCAACCTCTGCTATTGGAATCAAGTGATTCAAAAAACTCAAATTCATCTACGCATCTAGGACTACAACTTTGATGAAGGAGTCGAAGTGAGATAAAATCTTTTTTCATAACAGAAACTGGCAGTAATCTAGTTAGTCAAAAAGGATCTCCGGATTTAACTCAAAAACTGACGAATGCCAAGAATCCTGATATGACTTGGGTATGAACTAGGAACAAAAATCACAAAAACGAGGCCAAAAATAGAGTTTTTTTTTTAGTGCAGGCTCGGGTCAATGTCCTTCTCGCGGCAAAATTCACTGCCTTCACGTTAGATATTCAAACGGGAACATCTTGAGCCTCTGATATCGAAATCAAAGTGATTCAAAACCTCAAATTCATCTACGCATCTAGGACTACAACTTTGATGAAGGAGTCGATGTCAGATAAAATCTTTTTTCAGAACAGAAACTGCAGTAATCTAGTTAGTCAAAAGGGATCTCCGGATTTAAACTCAAAAACTGACGAATGCCGAGAATCAAGATATGACTTTAGGGTATGAACTAAGAACAAAAATCACAAAAACTAGGCCAAAAATAGAGTTTTTTTTTTAGTGTAGGCTCGGGTCAATATCCTTCTCGCGGCAAAATTTTTGCCTTCACTTTAGATATTCAAACGGGACCATCTTGAGCCTCTAATATCGAAATGAGGTGATTCAAAAGCTCAAATTCATCTACGCATCTAGGACTACAATTTTGATGAAGGAGTCGAAGTGAGATAAAATCTTTTACAGAACAGAAGCTAGCAGTAATCTAAGTTGGTCAAAAAGGAACTCCAGGTTTAAACTCAAAACCTGACGAATACCGAGAATCTGATATCTCTCAAAGTATGAACTAAGAACAGAAATAAAAAAACTAGGCCAAAAATCGAGTTTTTTTTTGTGCAGGCTCAGGTCAATATCCTTCTCGCGGCAAAATTCTCTGCCTTCACTATAGATATTCAAACGGGACATCTTGAGCCTCTGCTATCGGAATCAAGTGATTCAAAATATCAAATTCATCTACGCATCTAGGACTACAACTTTGATGCAGGAGTCGAAGTGAGATAAAATCTTTTTACAGAACAGAAACTTGTAGTAATCTAGTTGGTCAAAAGGGATCTCCGTATTTAACTCAAAAACTGACGAATGCCAAGAATCCTGATATGACTTAGGGTATGAACTAAGAACAAAAATCACAAAAACTAGGCCAAAAATAGAGTTTTTTTTTTGTGCAAGGCTCAGGTCAATATCCTTCTCGCGGCAAAATTCTCTGCCTTCACTTTAGAATATTCAAATGGGACCATCTTGAGCCTCTGATATCGAAATAAGGTGATTCAAAAGCCCAAATTCATCTACGCATCTAGGACTACAACTTTGATGAAGGAGTCGAAAGTGAGATAAAATCTTTTTACAAAACAGAAACTGGCAGTAATCTAGTTGGTCAAAAAGGATCTCCGGATTTAACTCAAAAACTGACGAATGCCAAGAATCCTGATATGACTTTATGGTATGAACTAAGAACAAAAATCACAAAAACTAGGCCAAAACTAGAGTTTTTTTTTTAGTGCAGGCTCAGGTCAATATCCTTCTCGCGGCAAAATTCTCTGCCTTCACTTTTAGATATTCAAATGGGACCATCTTGAGCCTCTGATATCGAATTAAGTGATTCAAAAGCCCAAATTCATCTACGCATCTAGGACTACAACTTTGATGAAGGAGTCGAAGTGAGATAAAATCTTTTTACAGAACAGAAACTGGCAGTAATCTAGTTGGTCAAAAAGGATCTCCGGATTTAACTCAAAAACTGACGAATGCCAAGAATCCTGATATGACTTATGGTATGAACTAAGAACAAAAATCACAAAAACTAGGCCAAAACTAGAGTTTTTTTTTTTTAGTGCAGGCTCAGGTCAATATCCTTCTCAGCGGCAAAATTCTCTGCCTTCACTTTAGATATTCAAACGGGACCATCTTGAGCCTCTGATATCGAAATAAGGTGATTCAAAAGCTCAAATTCATCTACGCATCTAGGACTACAACTTTGATGAAGGAGTCGAAGTCAGATAAAATCTTTTTACAGAACAGAAGCTAGCAGTAATCTAGTTGGTCAAAAAGGAACTCCAGGTTTAAACTCAAAAACTGACGAATACCGAGAATCCTGATATCACTCAGAGTATGAAGTAAGAACAGAAATCACAAAAACTAGGCCAAAACTAGAGTTTTTTTAATGCAGGTACTCGGGTCCAATATCCTTCTTGCGGCAGAATTCTCTACTTTCATGTTAGATATTCAAACGGGACCATCTTGAGCCTCTGATATCGAAATGAGGTGATTCAAAAGCTCAAATTCATCTACGCATCTAGGACTACAATTTTGATGAAGGAGTCGAAGTGAGATAAAATCTTTTTACATAACAGAAGCTAGCAGTAATCTAGTTGGTCAAAAAGGAACTCCAGGTTTAAACTCAAAAACTGACGGATGCCCAAGAATCCTGATATCACTCAGAGTATGAAGTAAGAACAAAAATCACAAAAACTAGGCCAAACATAGACTTTTTTTTTTAGTGCAGACTCGGGTCAATATCCTTCTCGTGGCAAAATTGTCTTCCTTCACGTTAGATATTCAAACGGAAACATCTTCAACTTTTGCTATTGGAATCAAGTGATTCAAAAACTCAAATTCATCTACGCATCTAGGACTACAACTTTGATGAAGGAGTCGAAGTGAGATAAAATCTTTTTTCATAACAGAAACTGGCAGTAATCTAGTTAGTCAAAAAGGATCTCCGGATTTAACTCAAAAACTGACGAATGCCAAGAATCCTGATATGACTTGGGTATGAACTAGGAACAAAAATCACAAAAACGAGGCCAAAAATAGAGTTTTTTTTTTAGTGCAGGCTCGGGTCAATGTCCTTCTCGCGGCAAAATTCTCTGCCTTCACGTAAGATATTCAAACGGGAACATCTTGAGCCTCTGATATCGAAATCAAGTGATTCAAAACCTCAAATTCATCTACGCATCTAGGACTACAACTTTGATGAAGGAGTCGATGTCAGATAAAATCTTTTTTCAGAACAGAAACTGGCAGTAATCTAGTTAGTCAAAAGGGATCTCCGGGATTTAACTCAAAAACTGAACGAATGCCGAGAATCATGATATGACTTAGGGTATGAACTAAGAACAAAAATCACAAAAACTAGGCCAAAAAATAGAGTTTTTTTTTAGTGCAGGCTCGGGTCAATATCCTTCTCGCGGCAAAATTTTTTGCCTTCACTTTAGATATTCAAACGGGAACATCTTGAGCCTCTGATATCGAAATTAGGTGATTCAAAAGCTCAAATTCATCTACGCATCTAGGACTACAACTTTGATGAAGGAGTCGAAGTGAGATAAAATCTTTTTACAGAACAGAAGCTAGCAGTAATCTAGTTGGTCAAAAAGGAACTCCAGGTTTAAACTCAAAAACTGACGAATACCGAGAATCCTGATATAACTCATAGTATGAAGTAAGAACAGAAATCACAAAAACTAGGCCAAAACTAGAGTTTTTTTTTTAGTGCAAACTCGGGTCAATATCCTTCTCGTGGCAAAATTGTCTTCCTTCACGTTAGATATTCAAACGGAAACATCTTCAACCTTTGCTATTGGAATCAAGTGATTCAAAAACTCAAATTCATCTACGCATCTAGGACTACAACTTTGATGAAGGAGTCGAAGTGAGATAAAATCTTTTTTCATAACAGAAACTGGCAGTAATCTAGTTAGTCAAAAAGGATCTCCGGATTTAACTCAAAAAACTGACGAATGCCAAGAATCCTGATATGACTTGGGGTATGAACTAGGAACAAAAATCACAAAAACGAGGCCAAAAATAGAGTTTTTTTTTTAGTGCAGGCTCGGGTCAATGTCCTTCTCGCGGCAAAATTCTCTTGCCTTCACGTTAGATATTCAAACGGGAACATCTTGAGCCTCTGATATCGAAATCAAGTGATTCAAAACCTCAAATTCATCTACGCATCTAGGACTACAACTTTGATGAAGGAGTCGATGTCAGATAAAATCTTTTTTCAGAACAGAAACTGGCAGTAATCTAGTTAGTCAAAATAGGGATCTCCGGATTTAACTCAAAAACTGACGAATGCCGAGAATCATGATATGACTTAGGGTATGAACTAAGAACAAAAATCACAAAAACTAGGCCAAAAATAGAGTTTTTTTTTTAGTGCAGGCTCGGGTCAATATCCTTTCTCGCGGCAAAATTTCTCTGCCTTCACTTTAGATATTCAAACGGGACCATCTTGAGCCTCTAATATCGAAATGAGGTGATTCAAAAGCTCAAATTCATCTACGCATCTAGGACTACAATTTTGATGAAGGATCGAAGTGAGATAAAATCTTTTTACAGAACAGAAGCTAGCAGTAATCTAGTTGGTCAAAAAGGAACTCCAAGGTTTAAACTCAAAACCTGACGAATACCGAGAATCCTGATATCTCTCAAAGTATGAACTAAGAACAGAAATAAAAAAACTAGGCCAAAAATAGAGTTTTTTTTGTGCAGGCTCAGGTCAATATCCTTCTCGCGGCAAAATTCTCTGCCTTCACTATAGATATTCAAACGGGACCATCTTGAGCCTCTGCTTATCGGAATCAAGTGATTCAAAATATCAAATTCATCTACGCATCTAGGACTACAACTTTGATGAAGGAGTCGAAGTGAGATAAAATCTTTTTACAGAACAGAAACTTGTAGTAATCTAGTTGGTCAAAAGGGATCTCCGTATTTAACTCAAAAACTGACGAATGCCAAGAATCCTGATATGACTTAGGGTATGAACTAAGAACAAAAATCACAAAAACTAGGCCAAAAATAGAGTTTTTTTTTTTAGTGCAGGCTCGGGTCAATATCCTTCTCGCGGCAAAATTCTCTGCCTTCACTTTAGATATTCAAACGGGACCATCTTGAGCCTCTAATATCGAAATGAGGTGATTCAAAAGCTCAAATTCATCTACGCATCTAGGACTACAATTTTGATGAAGGAGTCGAAGTGAGATAAAATCTTTTTACAGAACAGAAGCTAGCAGTAATCTAGTTGGTCAAAAAGGAACTCCAGGTTTAAACTCAAAAACTTACGAATACCGAGAATCCTGATATCTCTCAAAGTATGAACTAAGAACAGAAATCACAAAAACTAGGCCAAAACTAGAGTTTTTTTTTTAGTGCAAACTCGGGTCAATATCCTTCTCGTGGCAAAATTGTCTTCCTTCACGTTAGATATTCAAACGGAAACATCTTCAACCTTGCTATTGGAATCAAGTGATTCAAAAACTCAAATTCATCTACGCATCTAGGACTACAACTTTGATGAAGGAGTCGAAGTGAGATAAAATCTTTTTTCATAACAGAAACTGGCAGTAATCTAGTTAGTCAAAAAGGATCTCCGGATTTAACTCAAAAACTGACGAATGCCAAGAATCCTGATATGACTTGGGGTATGAACTAGGAACAAAAATCACAAAAACGAGGCCAAAAATAGAGTTTTTTTTTTAGTGCAGGCTCGGGTCAATGTCCTTCTCGCGGCAAAATTCTCTGCCTTCACGTTAGATATTCAAACGGGAACATCTTGAGCCTCTGATATCGAAATCAAGTGATTCAAAACCTCAAATTCATCTACGCATCTAGGACTACAACTTTGATGAAGGAGTCGATGTCAGATAAAATCTTTTTTCAGAACAGAAACTGGCAGTAATCTAGTTAGTCAAAAGGGATCTCCGGATTTAACTCAAAAACTGACGAATGCCGAGAATCATGATATGACTTAGGGTATGAACTAAGAACAAAAATCACAAAAACTAGGCCAAAAATAGAGTTTTTTTTTTAGTGCAAGGCTCGGGTCAATATCCTTCTCGCGGCAAAATTCTCTGCCTTCACTTTAGATATTCAAACGGGACCATCTTGAGCCTCTAATATCGAAATGAGGTGATTCAAAAGCTCAAATTCATCTACGCATCTAGGACTACAATTTTGATGAAGGAGTCGAAGTGAGATAAAATCTTTTTACAGAACAGAAGCTAGCAGTAATCTAGTTGGTCAAAAAGGAACTCCAGGTTTTAAACTCAAAACCCTGACGAATACCGAGAATCCTGATATCTCTCAAAGTATGAACTAAGAACAGAAATAAAAAAACTAGGCCAAAAATAGAGTTTTTTTTTGTGGCAGGCTCAGGTCAATATCCTTCTCGCCGGCAAAATTCTCTGCCTTCACTATAGATATTCAAACGGGACCATCTTGAGCCTCTGCTATCGGAATCAAGTGATTCAAAATATCAAATTCATCTACGCATCTAGGACTACAACTTTTGATGAAGGAGTCGAAGTGAGATAAAATCTTTTTACAGAACAGAAACTTGTAGTAATCTAGTTGGTCAAAAGGGATCTCCGTATTTAACTCAAAAACTGACGAATGCCAAGAATCCTGATATGACTTAGGGTATGAACTAAGAACAAAAATCACAAAAAACTAGGCCAAAAATAGAGTTTTTTTTTTAGTGCAGGCTCGGGTCAATAATCCTTCTCGCGGCAAAATTCTCTGCCTTCACTTTAGATATTCAAACGGGACCATCTTGAGCCTCTAATATCGAAATGAGGTGATTCAAAAGCTCAAATTCATCTACGCATCTAGGACTACAATTTTGATGAAGGAGTCGAAGTGAGATAAAATCTTTTTACAGAACAGAAGCTAGCAGTAATCTAGTTGGTCAAAAAGGAACTCCAGGTTTAAACTCAAAACCTGACGAATACCGAGAATCCTGATATCTCTCAAAGTATGAACTAAGAACAGAAATAAAAAAACTAGGCCAAAAATAGAGTTTTTTTTTTGTGCAGGCTCAGGTCAATATCCTTCTCCGCGGCAAAATTGTCTGCCTTCACTATAGATATTCAAACGGGACCATCTTGAGCCTCTGCTATCGGAATCAAGTGATTCAAAATATCAAATTCATCTACGCATCTAGGACTACAACTTTGATGAAGGAGTCGAAGTGAATAAAATCTTTTTACAGAACAAAACTTGCAGTAATCTAGTTGGTCAAAAGGGATCTCCGTATTTAACTCAAAAACTGACGAATGCCAAGAATCCTGATATGACTTAGGGTATGAACTAAGAAACAAAAATCACAAAAACTAGGCCAAAAATAGAGTTTTTTTTTTAGTGCAAGGCTCGGGTCAATATCCTTCTCGCGGCAAAATTCTTTGCCTTCACTTTAGATATTCAAACGGGACCATCTTGAGCCTCTGATATCGAAATGAGGTGATTCAAAAGCTCAAATTCATCTACGCATCTTGGACTACAATTTTGATGAAGGAGTCGAAGTGAGATAAAATCTTTTTACAGAACAGAAGCTAGCAGTAATCTAGTTGGTCAAAAAAGGAACTCCAGGTTTAAACTCAAAAAACTGACGAATACCGAGAATCCTGATATCTCTCAAAGTATGAACTAAGAACAAAAATCACAAAAACTAGGCCAAAAATAGAGTTTTTTTTTTGTGCAGGCTCAGGTCAATATCCTTCTCGCAGGCAAAATTCTCTGCCTTCACTTTAGATACTCAAATGGGACCATCTTGAGCCTCTGATATCGAAATAAGGTGATTCAAAAGCCCAAATTCATCTACGCATCTAGGACTATTACAACTTTGATGAAGGAGTCGAAGTGGGATAAAATCTTTTTACAGAACAGAAACTGGCAGTAATCTAGTTGGTAAAAAAGGATCTCCGGATTTAACTCAAAAACTGACGAATGCCAAGAATCCTGATATGACTTATGGTATGAACTAAGAACAAAAATCACAAAAACTAGGCCAAAACTAGAGTTTTTTTTTTAGTGCAGGCTCAGGTCAATATCCTTCTCGCGGCAAAATTCTCTGCCTTCACTTTAGATATTCAAATGGGACCATCTTGAGCCTCTGATATCGAAATAAGGTGATTCAAAAGCCCAAATTCATCTACGCATCTAGGACTACAACTTTGATGAAGGAGTCGAAGTGAGATAAAATCTTTTTAACAGAACAGAAACTGGCAGTAATCTAGTTGGTCAAAAAGGATCTCCGGATTTAACTCAAAAAACTGACGAATGCCAAGAATCCTGATATGACTTATGGTATGAACTAAGAACAAAAATCACAAAAACTAGGCCAAAACTAGAGTTTTTTTTTTAGTGCAGGCTCAGGTCAATATCCTTCTCGCCGCAAAATTCTCTGCCTTCACTTTAGATATTCAAACGGGACCATCTTGAGCCTCTGATATCGAAATAAGGTGATTCAAAAAGCCCAAATTCATCTACGCATCTAGGACTAACAACTTTGATGAAGGAGTCGAAGTCAGATAAAATCTTTTTTACAGAACAGAAGCTAGCAGTAATCTAGTTGGTCAAAAAGGAACTCCAGGTTTAAACTCAAAAAACTGACGAATACCGAGACTCCTGATATCACTCAGAGTATGAAGTAAAAACAGAAATCACAAAAACTAGGCCAAAACTAGAGTTTTTTTTTAGTGCAGCCCTCGGGTCAATATCCTTCTGGTGGCAAAATTGTCTTCCTTCACGTTAGATATTCAAACGGAAACATCTTCAACCTTTGCTATTGGAATCAAGTGATTCAAAAACTCAAATTCATCTACGCATCTAGGACTACAACTTTGATGAAGGAGTCGAAGTGAGATAAAATCTTTTTTCATAACAGAAACTGGCAGTAATCTAGTTAGTCAAAAGGGATCTCCGGATTTAACTCAAAAACTGACGGATGCCAAGAATCCTGATATGACTTAGGGTATGAACTAAGAACAAAAATCACAAAAACGAGGCAAAAAATAGAGTTTTTTTTAGTGCAGGCTCGGGTCAATGGTCCTTACTCGCGGCAAAATTCTCTGCCTTCACGTTAGATATTCAAACGGGAACATCTTGAGCCTCTGATATCGAAATCACGTGATTCAAAACCTCAAATTCATCTACGCATCTAGGACTAACAACTTTGATGAAGGAGTCGATGTCAGATAAAATCTTTTTTCAGAACAGAAACTGGCAGTAATCTAGTTAGTCAAAAGGGATCTCGGGATTTAACTCAAAAACTGACGAATGCCAAGAATCCTGATATGACTTAGTGTATGAACTAAGAACAAAAATCACAAAAACTAGGCCAAAAATAGAGTTTTTTTTTTAGTGCAGGCTCGGGTCAATATCCTTCTCGCGGCAAAATTCTCTGCCTTCACTTTAGATATTCAAACGGGACCATCTTGAGCCTTTGATATCGAAATGAGGTGATTCAAAAGTTCAAATTCATCTACGCATCTAGGACTTACAATTTTGATGAAGGAGTCGAAGTGAGATAAAATCTTTTTACAGAACAGAAGTTAGCAGTAATCTAGTTGGTCAAAAAGGAACTCCAGGTTTAAACTCAAAACTGACGAATACCGAGAATCCTGATATCTCTCAAAGTATGAACTAAGAACATAAATAAAAAAACTAGGCCAAAAATAGAAGTTTTTTTTTTTGTGTAGGCTCGGGTCAATATCTTTTTCGCGGCAAAATTCTCTGCCTTCACTTTAGATATTCAAACGGGACCATCTTGAGCCTCTGATATCGAAATAAGGTGATTCAAAAGCTCAAATTCATCTACGCATCTAGGACTACAACTTTGATGAAGGAGTCGAAGTCAGATAAAATCTTTTTACAGAACAGAAGCTAGCAGTAATCTAGTTGGTCAAAAAGGAACTCCAGGTTTAAACTCAAAAACTGACGAATACCGAGAATCCTGATATCACTCAGAGTATGAATTAAGAACAGAAATCACAAAAACTAGGCCAAAACTAGAGTTTTTTTTTTAGTGCAGACTCGGGTCAATATCCTTGCAGCGGCAAAATTGTCTGCCTTCACTATAGATATTCAAACGGGACCATCTTGAGCCTCTGCTATCGGAATCAAGTGATTCAAAAACTCAAATTCATCTACGCATCTAGGACTACAACTTTGATGAAGGAGTCGAAAGTGAGATAAAATCTTTTTTCATAACAGAAACTGGCAGTAATCTAGTTAGTCAAAAGGGATCTCCGTATTTACCTCAAAAACTGACGAATGCCAAGAATCCTGATATGACTTAGGGTATGAACTAAGAACAAAAATCACAAAAACGAGGCCAAAAAATAGAGTTTTTTTTTTAGTGCAGGCTCGGGTCAATGTCCTTCTCGCGGCAAAATTCTCTGCCTTCACGTTAGATATTCAAACGGGAACATCTTGAGCCTCTGATATCGGAATCAAGTGATTCAAAATATCACATTCATCTACGCATCTAGGACTACAACTTTGATGCAGGAGTCGAAGTGAGATAAAAGCTTTTTACAGAACAGAAACTTGTAGTAATCTAGTTGGTCAAAAGGGATCTCCGTATTTAACTCAAAAACTGACGAATGCCAAGAATCCTGATATGACTTAGGGTATGAACTAAGAACAAAAATCACAAAAACTAGGCCAAAAATAGAGTTTTTTTTTAGTGCAGGCTCGGGTCAATATCCTTCTCGCGGCAAAATTCTCTGCCTTCACTTTAGATATTCAATGGGACCATCTTGAGCCTCTGATATCGAAATAAGGTGATTCAAAAGCCCAAATTCATCTACGCATCTAGGACTACAACTTTGATGAAGGAGTCGAAGTCAGATAAAATCTTTTAACAGAACAGAAGCTAGCATACTCTAGTTGGTCAAAAAGGAACTCAAGGTTTAAACTCAAAAACTGACGAATACCGAGAATCCTGATATCACTCAGAGTATGAAGTAAGAAACAGAAATCACAAAAACTAGGCCAAAAACTAGAGTTTTTTTTTTAGTGCAGACTCGGGTCCAATATCCTTCTCGTGGCAAAATTGTTTCTTCACGTTCGATATTCAAACGGAAACATCTTCAACCTTTGCTATTGGAATCAAGTGATTCAAAAACTCAAATTCATCTACGCATCTAGGACTACAACTTTGATGAAGGAGTCGAAGTGAGATAAAATCTTTTTTCATAACAGAAACTGGCAGTAATCTAGTTAGTCAAAAGGGATCTCCGGATTTAACTCAAAAACTGACGAATGCCAAGACTCATGATATGACTTAGGGTATGAACTAAGAACAAAAATCACAAAAACTAGGCCAAATATAGAGTTTTTTTTTTTAGTGGCAGGCTCGGGTCAATATCCTTCTCGCGGCAAAATTTCTTCCTTCACGTTAGATATTCAAACGGGAACATCTTCAACCTTTCCTATTGGAATCAAGTGATTCAAAAACTCAAATTCATCTACGCATCTAGGACTACAACTTTGATGAAGGAGTCGAAGTGAGATAAAATCTTTTTACAGAACAGAAGCTAGCAGTAATCTAGTTGGTCAAAAAGGAACTATCCAGTTTTAAACTCAAAAACTGACGAATACCAAGAATCCTGATATGACTTAGGGTATGAACTAAGAACAAAAATCACAAAAACGAAGGCCAAAAATAGTGTATTTTTTGTTTTTTGTGCGAGGCTTCGTGGTCAAAGTCCTTCTCGCATGGCAATATTCTCTGCCTTCACTATTAGATATTCAAACGGGACCATCTTGTGCCTCTGCTATCGGAATCAAAGTGATTCAAATATATCAAATTCATCTACGCATCTTCGGACTTAACAAACATTTGATGAAGGTAGTCGAAGTCAGATAAAATCTTTTTACAGAACAGTAAACTTGCAGGTAATCTAGTTGGTCAAAAGGGATCTCCGTATTCTAACTCAAAAACTGAACGAATGGCAAGAATCCTGATATGACTTAGGGTATGAACTAAGAACAAAAATCTACAAAAACTAGGCCAAAAATAGAGTTTTTTTTTTAGTGCAGGCTCGGGTCAATATCCTTCTCGCGGCAAAATTCTTTTGCCTTCCACTTTAGATATTTCAAACGGAGACCATCTTGAGCCTCTAATATCGAAAATGAGGTGATTCAAAAGCCAAAATACATCTACGCTATCTAGGACTAACAATTTTGATGAAGGGAGTCGAAGTGAGATAAAATATTTTTACAGAACAGAAGCTAGCAGTAAACTATGTTGGTCAAAAAGGAACCTCCAGGTTTTAAAAACTCAAAAACTGACGAATACCGAGAATCCTGATAGCTCTTCAAAGAATGAACTAAGAACATAAATAAAAAAACTAGGCCAAAAATAGAGTTTGTTTTTTTGTGCAGGCTCGGGTCACTATCCTTCTCGCAGGCAAAATTCTCTGCCTTCAACTATAAATATTCAAACAGGACCCATCTTGAGCCTCTGCTATCGGAATCAAGTGATTTCAAAATATCCAAATTCATCTACGCATGAGGACTACCAACTTTGATGCAGGAGTCGAAGTGAGATAAAATCATTTTACCGAAAAGAAACATGAAGAAATCTAGTTTGTCCAATGGGATCTCCGTAATTTAAACTCAAAAACTGACTGAATGCCAAGAATCCTGATATGACTTACGGTATATACTAATAACAAAAATCACAAAAACTAGGCTCAAAAATAGAGTTTTTTTTTAGTGCAGGCTCGGGTCAATATTCCTTCTCGCGGCAAAATTGTTCTGCCTCGACACTTTAGATATTCAAATGGGCGACCATCTTGAGCCTCTGATATTCTGAAATAAGGTGAATTCAAAAAGCTCAAATTCATCTACGCATTCTAGGACTACAACTTATGATGAAGGAGTCGAAGCTCGAGATAAAATCCTTTTTTTACAGAACAGAAGCTAGCAGTAATCAAGGTGGTCAAAAAGGAGAACTCCAGGTTTAAACACAAAAACTGACGAATACCGAGAATCAGATATCACTCATAGTCTGAAGTAAAGAACAGAAAACACCAAAACAAGTCCAAAACTAGAGTTTTTTTTTTAGTGCAGAACTCGGGTCAAATATCCTTCACGTTGGCAAAATTGTCTTCCCTTTCACGTTAGATATTCAAACGGAAACATCTACAACCATTGCTATTGGAATACAAGTGATTCAAAAACCTCAAATTCATCTACGCATCTAGGACTACAACTTTGATGAAGGAGTCGAAGTGAGATAAAAGCTTTTTTCATAAACAGAAACTGGCAGTAATCTAGTTAGTCAAAAGGGATCTCCGTATTTAACTCAAAAAACATGACAGGATGCCAAGAATCCAGATATGACAATAGGGTATTAACTAATAACAAAAATCACAAAAACTCGGCGCAAAAATAGAGTATTTTTTTAGTGCAAAGGCTCGGGTCAATGTCCTTCTCGCGGCAAAATTCTCTGCCTTCACGTTAGATATTCAAACGGAAACATCTTGAGCCTCTGATATCGAAATCACGTGATTCAAAACCTCAAATTCCATCGCACGCATACTAGGACTACAACTTTGATTGAAGGATCCGATGTCAGATAAAATCTTTTTTCAGAACAGAAACTGGCAGTTAATCTAGTTAGTCAAAAGGGATCTCCGGATTTTATCTCAAAAAACTGACGAATGCCAAGAAATCCTGATATGACTTAAGTGTAATGAACAAAGAACAAAAATCTACAAAAACTAGGCCAAAAATAGAGTTTTTTTTTTAGTGCAGGCTCGGGTCAATATCCTTCTCGCGGCAAAATTCTCTGCCTTTCACTTTAGATATTCAAACGGGACCCAATCTTGAACCTCTGATATCGAAAAGAGGTGATTCAAAAGTTCAAATTCATCTACCAATCTATGACTAACAATTTTGATGAAGGAGTCGAAGTGAGAAAAAATCTTTTTACAAGAACAGAAAGTTAGCAGTAATCAAGTTGGTCAAAAAGGAAACTCCAGGTATAAACTTCAAAAACTGACGAATACCGAGAATCCTGATATCTCTCAAAGTATGAACTAAAGAAACATAAATCAAAAAACTAGGCCAAATAATAGATTTTTTTTTTTGTGTAGGCTCGGGTCAATATCATTTTCGCGCGCAAAATTCACTGCCTATCACTTTAGATATTCTAACGGGACCATCTTGAGCCTCTGATATCGAAATAGAGGTGATTCACAAGGCTCAAATTCATCTACGCATCTAGGAATACAACTTTGATGAAGGAGTCGAAGTCCAGATAAAAGCTTTTTTACAGAACAGAAGCTAGCAGTAATCTAGTTGTTCCCAAAAGGTAACTACTTCAGGTTTAAACTCAAAAACTGTCCGAATACCGAGAATCCTGATATCACTCAAAGTATGAAGTAAGAACAGAAATCACAAAAACTAGGCCAAAACTAGAGTTATTTTTTTTAGTGCAGACTCGGGTCAATAACCATCTACGCGGCAAAATTGTCTGCCTTCACTATAGATATTCAAACGGGAACCATCTTGAGCCTCTGCAATCGTAATCAAGTGATTCAAAAACTCAAATTCATCTACGCATCTAGGACTACAACTTTGATGAAGGAGTCGAAGGTGAGATCAAAATCTTTTTTTCAGAACAAGAAAAACTGGCATCAATCTAGTTAGGTCAAATAAGGGATCTCCGTATTTAACGCAGCAGCCACAGACGAATGCCAAGAATCCTGATATGACTTAGGGTATGAACTAAGAACAAAATCACTAAAACTAGGCCCCAAAAATAGAGGTTTTTTTTTTAGTGCAAAGGGCTCGGGTCAATGTCCTTCTCGCGGCAAAATTCTCTGCCTTCACGTTAGATAATCAAACGGGAACATCTTGAGCCTCTGAATTATCGGAATCAAGTTATTCAAAATCTCACATTCATCTACGCATCTAGGACTACAACTTTGATGCAGGAGTCGAAGTGAGATAAAAGCTTTTTACAGAACATAAACTTGTAGTAATCTAGTTGGTCAAAAGGGATCTCCGTTTTAAACACAAAAACAACGACATGCACAATAATCCTGATATGACTTAGGGTATGAAACTAAGAACAAAAATCACAAAAACTAGGCCAAAAATAGAGTATTTTTTTAGTGCATAGACTCGGGTCAATATCCTTCTCCTCGCGGCAAACTTCCACTGCCTATTCACTTTAGATATTCAATTGGGAACCATCTTGAGCCTCTGATATCGAAATAATGTGACTCAAAAAGCCCAAAGTGTCCTCAGACGCATCTATGACTACTACTTTGATGAAGGAGTCGAATCCAGATAAAATCTTTTTTACAGAACAGAAGCTAAAAAAGCAGTAATCGAGTTTATCAAAAAAAGGAACTCCAGGTTTTAAATAAACTCAAAAACTGACGAATACCGAGAATCCTGATATCACTCATAGTATGAAGTAAGAACAGAAATCACAAAAACTAAGGCCAAACTAGAGTTTTTTTTTTTAGTGCAGACTCGGGTCAAATATCCTTCTCAGCGCGGGCAAAATTGTCTGCCTTCATCACGATAGATTATTCAAACGGGACCATCTTGAGCCTCTGCTATCGGAATCAAGTGATTCGAACACTCAAATTACATCTACGCATCTAGGACTACAACTTTGATGAAGGAGTCGAAGTTGAGATAAAATCTTTTTCATAACAGAAACTGGCAGAAATCTAGTTATTTCAAAAGGGGATCTCCCGTATTTAACTCAAAAACTGACGAATGCCAAGAATCCTGAAATGACTTAGGGTATGAACTAAGAACAAAAATCACAAAAACGAGGCCAAAAATAGAGTTTTTTTTTTTAGTGCAGGCTCGGGTCAATGTCCTTCTCGCGGCAAAATTCTCCTATGCATTCACTTAGATATTCAAACGGGAACATCTTGAGCCTCTGATATCGGAATCAAGTGATTCAAAAATATCACATTCATTCTACGCATCCTACGACTACAACTTTGATGCAGTAGTCGAAGTGAGATAAAAGCTTTTATTACCAGAAACAGAAGCTAGCAGTAATCTAGTTGGTCAAAAAGGAACTCCAGGTTTTAAACTCAAAAACTGCCGAATACCAAGAAACCTGATATGACTTAGGGTATGACCTAAGGAACAAAAAATCACAAAAACTAGGCCAAAAATAGAGTTTTTTTTTTGTGCAGGCTCGGGACAAAGTACTTCTCGCAGGCAAATTCCTCTGCCATCACAATAGATATTCCAAACGGGACCATCGTGAGCCTCTGCAATCGGAATCAAGTGATTCAAAAATATCAAATTCATCTACTCCATCTAGGACTACAACTTTTGATGAAGGAGTCTAAGTGAGATAAAATCTTTTTACAAGAACGAGAAACTTGCAGTAATCTAGTTGGTCAAAAGGATCGTCCATATTTAACTCAAAAAACTTACGAAAGCCAAGAAACCTGATATGACTTAGGGTATGAACTAAGAACAAAAATCACAAAAACTAGGCCAAAAATAGAGTTTTTTTTTTAGTGCAGGCTCGGGTCAATATCCTTCTCGCGGCAAAATTCCCTTTGCCTTCAACTTAGATATTCAAACGGGACCATCTTGAGCCTCTTATAATCAAAGAAATGAGGTGATTCAAAAGCTCAAATTCAATTTCATCTACGCATCTAGGACTACAATTTTGATGAAGGAGTCGAAGTGAGATAAAAATCTTTTTACAGAAACAGAATCTAGCAATAATATTAAAATTATAAAAAAGTAATCTACTAGTTGGTCAAAAAGGAACTCCAGGTTTAATCCTCAAAACCTGACGAATACCGAGAATCCTGATATCCTCTCAAAGTATGAACGAAGAAACATAAATAAAAAAACTAGGCACAAAAATAGAGTTTTTTTTTTTTTTTTGTGGCAGGCTCGGGTCAATATCCTTCTAAAGCGGCAAAATTCTCTGCCTTCACTATAGATAATCAAAACGGACCATCTTGAGCCTCTGCTATCTGAATCAAGTGATTCAAAATATCAAATTCATCTACGCATCTAGGAACCTACAACTTTGATGCAGGAGTCGAAGTGAGATTAAATCTTTTTACAGAACAGAAACTTGAGTAATTACTTAAAGTTGGTCCAAAGTGATCTCCGTATTTAACTCAAAAACTGACGAATGCCAAGAATCCTGATATGACTTAGGGTATGAACTAAGAACAAAATCACAAAAACTAGGCCAAAAATAGAGTTTTTTTTTTAGTGCAGGCTCGGGTCAATATCCTTCTCGCGGCAAAATTTTCTGCCTTCACTTTAGATATTCAAACGGGACCATCTTGAGCCTCTGATATCGAAATCAAGGTGATTCAAAAGCTCAAATTCATCTACGCATCTAGGACTACAATTTTGATGAAGGAGTCGAAGTGAGATAAAATCTTTTTACAGAACAGAAGCTAGCAGTAATCTAGTTGGTCAAAAAGGAACTCCAGGTTTAAACTCAAAAACTGACGAATACCAGAATCCTGATATCACTCAGAGTATGAACTAAGAACAAAATCACAAAAACTAGGCCAAAAATAGAGTTTTTTTTTTGTGCAGACTCGGTCAATATCCTTCTCGCGGCAAAATTCTCTTGCCTTCACGTAAGATATTCAAACGGAAACATCTTGAGCCTCTGCTATCGGAATCAGTGATTCAAAAGCTCAAATTCATCTACGCATCTAGGACTACAACTTTGATGAAGGAGTCGAAGTGAGATAAAATCTTTTTCAGAACAGAAACGGCAGTAATCTAGTTGGTCAAAAGGATCTCCGATTTAAACTCAAAACTGACGAATGCCAAGAATCCTGATATGACTTAGGTATGAACTAAGAACAAAAATTCACAAAAACTAGGCCAAAAATAGAGTTTTTTTTTT
>CM055346.1:59784434-59817921 GCA_029228515.1 Populus alba x Populus x berolinensis
GAATGCACACTCAAAGAATATAATTTGAAGGTCAAAAGCTTGCATTTGTATAACACTATAAAGTCAACATGGCATATTCTCAAAGTCAATCCCTAAACCAATTAAACCTTAAAATTTGCATGCATACTCCTTCATTTGATTTATATCTTCATCTATCTCAATTAATTCTCATACATAATACTCATATTCTCAAAACCAATGGGAGTTAAAAAGATCAAAATTTGTGTTTTTTTTTTTTTTTTTTTAAGAACAACAAAGAAAATTAAAATAAGAAAACCAAAATTCTCTCAATACCCCACACTTAAAACACAACATTGTCCTCAATGTTGAAATAAAAGCAAAGGAACATAAGAGAATGACAAAGATAAAGTAAAATACGAAAAATAAAAGATAAGGAAAAAGAAAGCAAATCTGATTTTTTTTTTTCTTTTGTGCTGGGTTGCCTCCCAGTAAGCGCTTTTGTTTTATGTCATTGGCTCGACATATTGCATGCTCATTCTTCATAGATTGGTTCAATTAACTCTACAGAAGCGGTGAGTTCTGCCGTCCAACCTTCATAGAAAGGTTTCAAACGATGCCCATTGACTTTGAGTATGTTGTTCGTTTCTAAACTTGTAATTTCAACTGCACCATAAGGAAAAACATTAGAAACAACAAATGGTCCAATCCAACGAGAGCTTAACTTTCCAGGAAAAAGTTTCAAACCGAATGATA
This sequence comes from Populus alba x Populus x berolinensis, assembly GCA_029228515.1. Classification (NCBI taxonomy): domain Eukaryota; kingdom Viridiplantae; phylum Streptophyta; class Magnoliopsida; order Malpighiales; family Salicaceae; genus Populus; species Populus alba x Populus x berolinensis. The sequence continues at coordinate 59,785,149 of CM055346.1, forward strand.
AAGAAGGACTTTGTCTCCAACATGAAACTCCTTTCTTGTAAGCATTCGGTCATGAAGATTCTTAGTCTTTCTTTGTAAATCCTTGCATTCTCGTAAGCATCATTTTGAATCTCTTCCACCGTAATTCCAATCTTTTTAGGCACCAAAAGGATAGGCGCCACCCATTCACTATCCGTGATGGGGTAAATGACTCCTGCATCATGAAGGAACAATTTGCAAAGCTTGCAAATCCAATGTTGATTCATGCATGTTTTGGGGAACACATATTGCCTTCCATCTCTTCTATCTTGGTAAAATCATAGTCATTGCTCAAAGCCATGCTTAATCCATACTCATCATCAAAATCACAAACTGGCTGCACACACTTATCAACTTGGTCATAACATGTGATAGAATAAACATTGCTATAAGGATATGTCATTGCATCATGAAAATTAAATTCAATTTTTTCATCTCCTACCTCCATAGACAAGGTATCCTTACCACAATCAATCTTTGTGTTGGCATTTTTCAAGAATGGTCTCCCAAACAATATAGGAGTGTTGGTTGATGAATCACAAGAATCATGTTTCCATATCAAGAATATAAAAGTCACATGGAATAACCAAACTATCAATCTTGACTAGGACATCTTCTATCACACCAAGTGGGTAAACAAAACTACGATCCGCAAGTTGCATTACAATACTAGTTTTATTCAAAGGCTCTAGACTAAGAGAATCATAAACATGTTTAGGCATAACACTAATGGATGCACCTAAAACGCATAAAGCTCTTTTAAAACTAGCATTACCAATAACACATGGGATAGTAAACGCACCTGGGTCTTTTTGTTTCAAAGGCAGATTCTTTTGAACAACAGCAGATACAACTTCACCCATACTTACCGTTTCATGACCTTTCAGTTTGAAAGCTCTCTTGGTAGTACACAACTCCTTCAAGAATTTGGCATACTTGGAATTTGCTTGATAGCATCAAGCAAAGGAATGTTGAGTTCTACTTTCTTAAAAACCTCTAGAATCTCTTTTTCCTTGTCCTCTTTCTTTGACCTAGAAGAACTCACGGGAAAGGGTGGAATTGTTGTAAAACTGGAATTCATTGAGTGAGGAGTTACCTTTGGAGTGTTGGTCTTTGTTTCAGTTTGTGGAGGAGAAGGATGATGTATCTTCTTTGTACTCAATTCAGTTCTATCTCTTCTTCTTCCTCCATCTCAATTTGTTTTGACCTTTTCTCTTCAATTTCTTTCCCACTTCGCAACATGATCGCACTAACATGCTCTATTGGATTCAATGCTTGGGAGGGCAATTTTCCATTCATTTGTGCTTCCAATTTTCCACACTTGAAGCTACTTGCCCCATTTGCTTTTCCAAGTTGTGAATACTTGACCTTGTTTCCTGTTGAAAAGACATGACATTTTGTTGCAAAGTAACAGTATTAGAAGCCAAAGTTTTCATCATCTCACGAAGATCATCATTGGATGACGATTGTCTTGCTTGATAATTCTGTTGGGGTTGAAATCCATTGGGATGGAATTGTTGGCCTTGATTGCCTTGTTGAGGTTGGTTCCCATATCGTAGGTTAGGATGATCTCTCCATCCAGGATTGTACGTGTGGGAAAAAGGATCATACTTACGCTGAGGTTGTCCGTTGAATGCTCCATCAATTGCATGAGCTTGTTCAATGTAATCTTCTTGCATTGTTGGGCACATATTCGAAGCATGTCCTTGTGAGGAGCATATGCTACAAACTTTCACCTGCTGCACATTTCCACAAGCCAAAGAACGCACAAGAGAAGTAAGATCATTAACTTTATTTTCAAGGTTAGAAATACTTACCTCATTTACTCGTTTGTTGGAGAAGTCTCCACGAGTGCCAAATTGTTTTGAGTTGGCTGCCATGTTTGAGATCAATTGGCGTGCAGCCTCAGGTGTCTTATCTACCAATGCGCCTCCACTTGCAGCATCAATGATACTACGGTCAGTAGGCATCAATCCTTCATAGAAATATTGAATGAGTAGCTGATCGGGTATTTGATGATGAGGGCATTGAATACACAATTGCTCAAATCTTTCCCAATACTCTGAAAGTGTCTCTCCATGAGATTGCCGAATCCCACATATTTCTTTCCTTATGTTGGCAACTCGAGATGCTGGGAAATACTTCTCAAGGAAAATCTTCTTCATGGCATTCCAAGTTCCAATAGATCCTGGGAGAATAGAGAAAAGCCATGCCTTTGCTGCCCCTTTTAAAGAGAAAGGGAAAGCTTTCAACTTAACTTGTTCTTCATCAACTCCATTCGGTTTCATGCCAACACAAACCATATGGAACTCCTTGAGATGAGTATGAGGATCTTCTCCTGCAAGACCATTGAATGTTGGTAACAAATGTATAAAACCAGATTTGAGCTCAAAGTTTATATTATTGTCAATGTTTATGCACAATGGTTGATTTTCCATGTTAGGAGCAGCAAGCTCCTTGAGTGTTTGTTGTCGTGCAACCGCCATGGTGTTGAGGTGAACTTCCTTTCTTAACTTGCGTAAAGTGCTTTCTATTTCAAGATCAACCTGCACTAGACTCTGATTAGTAGAACGGGTTACTGGCATCAATCGCTAAGAAAACTCAAAAGAAAGCAACCACACAAGAGATAAAAAAAAAAAATGCAAATTATATGAAAATCCTATGCTAAAAAAAACTAAAACTACCTAAAAACCTTAGAAAACAGTGGAATTTGGCCTCGATAGGGTGGGGCTAGTGGTTTACCACTAGTCTTGTTCAGAACGTCGTTTCACTTCAAAAAACGAAGGTTAGAAACCTAATTCCACAAACAATTCTGTCTTCAACAATACCGCTGCGGCAAGTGAACAGTAACACCGCAAGCAAATAATGTTTTTTTTTTTTTTTTTTTTTTTTTCAGAAATGTAAATAACAATCACAGAAACTAAAAATAACAGTACAAGCACAAGAATCAACTAAAATTACCTCCCCGGCAACGGCGCCAAAATTTGTTGCGATGTCGCGGTCGCACAAATTAATTACCCTAGCTTAAAACACACAAGATAGTATAGAGCAAGCAAGGGGTCGATCCCACGAGGAAGTTTGAAGTTAGATTTTTATGTTGTACGTTATGTAATTGGGGGGGATTGATTTGAAATGATTTAAACTATGGCAGAAATTAAACTAGCAAACAAAATCAATTGAAACTGAAATATATCAAGAAAACAAACCTTGGTTGCAAGCACACATCCACCAACGGAAATTAGAACCGATCCTTGAAACGAAACTCCAGTTTATATTATGAATTTTATCTTTTCTTAATATTGGTTAATTAACGGATCCGCCGTATAACTATCCCTAACCAACAAACAATCACAGTGTCCGCACTAATGATTTAATCCAATGGCAGCCTTAAGATCCAGATAAATTCATTAATCTTAACAACCAAGTTGTCAATTTGTGTTGCTATGATCGAATGTTCTCCCTAAGTTTAATAACGTAGTTCCGCTACAATTATCAAGCTTAGTTGCTTCACAAGTTTATATACCACAACTCCGGTTTTGATATCAAACTTAGCAATAGATTGTTCACAATAATAACTTAGAGTCCGCTCTAGCAATTAAGATAAACAATCATAGGAAATATGCATAGGAAAACAAACATACTCATTCATAACATAAACTGAAAATAAAAGGAAGAATAAATCTCACGGTTCTTGAAATCCGAAGGTTTGTTGTGTCCTTGCAACCAAGAAAACGAGCTTAGCCTTGCATATCTATTGAACAATTACTCCTAAAGATGAAAGAATACATAATTTCTAATTTGTAGAGAGGAGAGTTTGTGTTTCTTCACTTCTTCTTCTTCTTTTTTCTTCTTCTTCTTCTTCTACTCACCCTCTATTTATACACAAATTGTAAGTAAGAAAATATCAAAGCTCAAGTGTGAACATCAATAGATGGTGGTAGTGTGAAGGCTGCTGGCTGCTGGGTTGAGGTTGGTGGCTGCCATGAGGTTGGTGGCTGCCTTCCTTGACCTTCTAGAATATTTACTAGAGGAGCTAAATTGCTGGTCGGTTTGGATGCTTCTGGATGAAATTTTGATTCGTTTCTTCACGCAACCTGCTTGCTGGCAGAATTCAGCTGTCATCTTTGAAAAATCATATCTCCCTCATATGACATCGTTTTTGGCTGAAATTTGGAGCGTTTATAGATCTTTGAGTAAGGAATCCAACCCAATTGAGTTTGCATCAATTGGACTTCTGAAGCTCCAGATATTGAATTTTGAATGGGCAAAGGTCAACATTGGCAGACTGCGAGATTTGACTTTGAAGGATGTGATTTCCATGATCTTTCTCTTTTTATTTTTCTTGCATTACATTTCCAAAAAGGTATGGATGTTAGCTTTTTAATGCCACTGGAATCACTTCATTTCGATCTCTGGAACTCACGCTCTGCACAAAATACCGACTGAACGTCAAATCTGCCAATTACCTCCAATTTACTCCTTTTTGCATCTTTCATCCAAAAATGCCTTTAAAACATAAAACAAAGAATATCAAGGCATTTTATATAAATAACATATGCAAAACACTAGTTAAATGCGGGTGAAACTATCGAATAATATGGTTACATCAATCCCTCTTGAGCATGTATGCTTCTGCTACTTGTTCTACATCAGTGTTTCTTTCGCAAACGGCGAAACGCTTTGACTCGGTGAGTTTCGCGGCATTCCGACTTCGATGCCCCGGTTGCCGAAATTCAGTTGCCTTTGAATTTCGGGTGATCCCTCTTGAGCATGTATGCTTCTGCTACTTGTTCTACATCAGACTTTCTTCCGCAAACGGCGAAACGCTTTGACTCGGTGAGTTTCGCGGCATTCCGACTTTGATTCCCCGGTTGCCGAAATTCAGTTGCCTTTGAATTTCGGGTGATCCCTCTTGAGCATGTATGCTTCTGGTACTTGTTCTATATTAGACTTTCTTCCGCAAACGACGAAACGCTTTGACTCGGTGAGTTTCGCGGCATTCCTACTTCGATGTCCCGGTTGCCGAAATTCAGTTGCCTTTGAATTTCGAGTGATCCCTCTTGAGCATGTATGCTTCTGGTACTTGTTCTACATCAGACTTCTTCCGCAAACTGCGAAACGCTTTGACTCGGTGAGTTTCGCGGCATTCCGACTTCGATGCCCCGGTTGCCGAAATTCAGTTGCCTTTGAATTTCGGGTGATCCCTCTTGAGCATGTATGCTTCTGCTACTTGTTCTACATCAAACTTTCTTCCGCAAACGGCGAAACGCTTTGACTCGGTGAGTTTCGCGGCATTCCGACTTCGATGCCCCGGTTGCCGAAATTCAGTTGCCTTTGAATTTCGGTGATCCCTCTTGAGCATGTATGCTTCTGCTACTTGTTCTACATCAGACTTTCTTCCGCAAACGGCGAAACGCTTTGACTCGGTGAGTTTCGCGGCATTCCGACTTCGATGCCCGGTTGCCGAAATTCAGTTGCCTTTGAATTTCGGGTGATCCCTCTTGAGCATGTATGCTTCTGCTACTTGTTCTACATCAGACTTTCTTCCGCAAACGGCGAAACGCTTTGACTCGGTGAGTTTCGCGGCATTCCGACTTCGATGCCCCGGTTGCCGAAATTCAGTTGCCTTTGAATTTCGGGTGATCCCTCTTGAGCATGTATGCTTCTGCTACTTGTTCTACATCAGACTTTCTTCCGCAAACGGCGAAACGCTTTGACTCGGTGAGTTTCGCGGCATTCCGACTTCGATGCCCCGGTTGCCGAAATTCAGTTGCCTTTGAATTTCGGGTGATCCCTCTTGAGCATGTATGCTTCTGCTACTTGTTCTACATCAGACTTTCTTCCGCAAACGGCGAAACGCTTTGACTCGGTGAGTTTCGCGGCATTCCGACTTCGATGCCCCGGTTGCCGAAATTCAGTTGCCTTTGAATTTCGGGTGATCCCTCTTGAGCATGTATGCTTCTGCTACTTGTTCTACATCACACTTTCTTCCGCAAACGGCGAAACGCTTTGACTCGGTGAGTTTCGCGGCATTCCGACTTCGATGCCCCGGTTGCCGAAATTCAGTTGCCTTTGAATTTCGGGTGATCCCTCTTGAGCATGTATGCTTCTGCTACTTGTTCTACATCACACTTCTTCCGCAAACGGCGAAACGCTTTGACTCGGTGAGTTTCGCGGCATTCCGACTTCGATGCCCCGGTTGCCGAAATTCAGTTGCCTTTGAATTTCGGGTGATCCCTCTTGAGCATGTATGCTTCTGCTACTTGTTCTACATCAGACTTTCTTCCGCAAACGGCGAAACGCTTTGACTCGGTGAGTTTCGCGGCATTCCGACTTCGATGCCCCGGTTGCCGAAATTCAGTTGCCTTTGAATTTCGGGTGATCCCTCTTGAGCATGTATGCTTCTGCTACTTGTTCTACATCAGACTTTCTTCCGCAAACGGCGAAACGCTTTGACTCGGTGAGTTTCGCGGCATTCCGACTTCGATGCCCCGGTTGCCGAAATTCAGTTGCCTTTGAATTTCGGGTGATCCCTCTTGAGCATGTATGCTTCTGCTACTTGTTCTACATCAGACTTTCTTCCGCAAACGGCGAAACGCTTTGACTCGGTGAGTTTCGCGGCATTCCGACTTCGATGCCCCGGTTGCCGAAATTCAGTTGCCTTTGAATTTCGGGTGATCCCTCTTGAGCATGTATGCTTCTGCTACTTGTTCTACATCAGACTTTCTTCCGCAAACGGCGAAACGCTTTGACTCGGTGAGTTTCGCGGCATTCCGACTTCGATGCCCCGGTTGCCGAAATTCAGTTGCCTTTGAATTTCGGGTGATCCCTCTTGAGCATGTATGCTTCTGCTACTTGTTCTACATCAGACTTTCTTCCGCAAACGGCGAAACGCTTTGACTCGGTGAGTTTCGCGGCATTCCGACTTCGATGCCCCGGTTGCCGAAATTCAGTTGCCTTTGAATTTCGGGTGATCCCTCTTGAGCATGTATGCTTCTGCTACTTGTTCTACATCAGACTTCTTCCGCAAACGGCGAAACGCTTTGACTCGGTGAGTTTCGCGGCATTCCGACTTCGATGCCCCGGTTGCCGAAATTCAGTTGCCTTTGAATTTCGGGTGATCCCTCTTGAGCATGTATGCTTCTGCTACTTGTTCTACATCAACTTTCTTCCGCAAACGGCGAAACGCTTTGACTCGGTGAGTTTCGCGGCATTCCGACTTCGATGCCCCGGTTGCCGAAATTCAGTTGCCTTTGAATTTCGGGTGATCCCTCTTGAGCATGTATGCTTCTGCTACTTGTTCTACATCAGACTTTCTTCCGCAAACGGCGAAACGCTTTGACTCGGTGAGTTTCGCGGCATTCCGACTTCGATGCCCCGGTTGCCGAAATTCAGTTGCCTTTGAATTTCGGGTGATCCCTCTTGAGCATGTATGCTTCTGCTACTTGTTCTACATCAACTTTCTTCCGCAAACGGCGAAACGCTTTGACTCGGTGAGTTTCGCGGCATTCCGACTTCGATGCCCCGGTTGCCGAAATTCAGTTGCCTTTGAATTTCGGGTGATCCCTCTTGAGCATGTATGCTTCTGCTACTTGTTCTACATCAGACTTTCTTCCGCAAACGGCGAAACGCTTTGACTCGGTGAGTTTCGCGGCATTCCGACTTCGATGCCCCGGTTGCCGAAATTCAGTTGCCTTTGAATTTCGGGTGATCCCTCTTGAGCATGTATGCTTCTGCTACTTGTTCTACATCAGACTTTCTTCCGCAAACGGCGAAACGCTTTGACTCGGTGAGTTTCGCGGCATTCCGACTTCGATGCCCCGGTTGCCGAAATTCAGTTGCCTTTGAATTTCGGGTGATCCCTCTTGAGCATGTATGCTTCTGCTACTTGTTCTACATCAGACTTTCTTCCGCAAACGGCGAAACGCTTTGACTCGGTGAGTTTCGCGGCATTCCGACTTCGATGCCCCGGTTGCCGAAATTCAGTTGCCTTTGAATTTCGGGTGATCCCTCTTGAGCATGTATGCTTCTGCTACTTGTTCTACATCAACTTTCTTCCGCAAACGGCGAAACGCTTTGACTCGGTGAGTTTCGCGGCATTCCGACTTCGATGCCCCGGTTGCCGAAATTCAGTTGCCTTTGAATTTCGGGTGATCCCTCTTGAGCATGTATGCTTCTGCTACTTGTTCTACATCAGACTTTCTTCCGCAAACGGCGAAACGCTTTGACTCGGTGAGTTTCGCGGCATTCCGACTTCGATGCCCCGGTTGCCGAAATTCAGTTGCCTTTGAATTTCGGGTGATCCCTCTTGAGCATGTATGCTTCTGCTACTTGTTCTACATCAGACTTTCTTCCGCAAACGGCGAAACGCTTTGACTCGGTGAGTTTCGCGGCATTCCGACTTCGATGCCCCGGTTGCCGAAATTCAGTTGCCTTTGAATTTCGGGTGATCCCTCTTGAGCATGTATGCTTCTGCTACTTGTTCTACATCAGACTTTCTTCCGCAAACGGCGAAACGCTTTGACTCGGTGAGTTTCGCGGCATTCCGACTTCGATGCCCGGTTGCCGAAATTCAGTTGCCTTTGAATTTCGGGTGATCCCTCTTGAGCATGTATGCTTCTGCTACTTGTTCTACATCAGACTTTCTTCCGCAAACGGCGAAACGCTTTGACTCGGTGAGTTTCGCGGCATTCCGACTTCGATGCCCCGGTTGCCGAAATTCAGTTGCCTTTGAATTTCGGGTGATCCCTCTTGAGCATGTATGCTTCTGCTACTTGTTCTACATCAGACTTTCTTCCGCAAACGGCGAAACGCTTTGACTCGGTGAGTTTCGCGGCATTCCGACTTCGATGCCCCGGTTGCCGAAATTCAGTTGCCTTTGAATTTCGGGTGATCCCTCTTGAGCATGTATGCTTCTGCTACTTGTTCTACATCAGACTTTCTTCCGCAAACGGCGAAACGCTTTGACTCGGTGAGTTTCGCGGCATTCCGACTTCGATGCCCCGGTTGCCGAAATTCAGTTGCCTTTGAATTTCGGGTGATCCCTCTTGAGCATGTATGCTTCTGCTACTTGTTCTACATCATACTTTCTTCCGCAAACGGCGAAACGCTTTGACTCGGTGAGTTTCGCGGCATTCCGACTTCGATGCCCCGGTTGCCGAAATTCAGTTGCCTTTGAATTTCGGGTGATCCCTCTTGAGCATGTATGCTTCTGCTACTTGTTCTACATCAGACTTTCTTCCGCAAACGGCGAAACGCTTTGACTCGGTGAGTTTCGCGGCATTCCGACTTCGATGCCCCGGTTGCCGAAATTCAGTTGCCTTTGAATTTCGGGTGATCCCTCTTGAGCATGTATGCTTCTGCTACTTGTTCTACATCAGACTTTCTTCCGCAAACGGCGAAACGCTTTGACTCGGTGAGTTTCGCGGCATTCCGACTTCGATGCCCCGGTTGCCGAAATTCAGTTGCCTTTGAATTTCGGGTGATCCCTCTTGAGCATGTATGCTTCTGCTACTTGTTCTACATCAGACTTTCTTCCGCAAACGGCGAAACGCTTTGACTCGGTGAGTTTCGCGGCATTCCGACTTCGATGCCCCGGTTGCCGAAATTCAGTTGCCTTTGAATTTCGGGTGATCCCTCTTGAGCATGTATGCTTCTGCTACTTGTTCTACATCAGACTTTCTTCCGCAAACGGCGAAACGCTTTGACTCGGTGAGTTTCGCGGCATTCCGACTTCGATGCCCCGGTTGCCGAAATTCAGTTGCCTTTGAATTTCGGGTGATCCCTCTTGAGCATGTATGCTTCTGCTACTTGTTCTACATCAGACTTTCTTCCGCAAACGGCGAAACGCTTTGACTCGGTGAGTTTCGCGGCATTCCGACTTCGATGCCCCGGTTGCCGAAATTCAGTTGCCTTTGAATTTCGGGTGATCCCTCTTGAGCATGTATGCTTCTGCTACTTGTTCTACATCAGACTTTCTTCCGCAAACGGCGAAACGCTTTGACTCGGTGAGTTTCGCGGCATTCCGACTTCGATGCCCCGGTTGCCGAAATTCAGTTGCCTTTGAATTTCGGGTGATCCCTCTTGAGCATGTATGCTTCTGCTACTTGTTCTACATCAGACTTTCTTCCGCAAACGGCGAAACGCTTTGACTCGGTGAGTTTCGCGGCATTCCGACTTCGATGCCCCGGTTGCCGAAATTCAGTTGCCTTTGAATTTCGGGTGATCCCTCTTGAGCATGTATGCTTCTGCTACTTGTTCTACATCAGACTTTCTTCCGCAAACGGCGAAACGCTTTGACTCGGTGAGTTTCGCGGCATTCCGACTTCGATGCCCCGGTTGCCGAAATTCAGTTGCCTTTGAATTTCGGGTGATCCCTCTTGAGCATGTATGCTTCTGCTACTTGTTCTACATCAGACTTTCTTCCGCAAACGGCGAAACGCTTTGACTCGGTGAGTTTCGCGGCATTCCGACTTCGATGCCCCGGTTGCCGAAATTCAGTTGCCTTTGAATTTCGGGTGATCCCTCTTGAGCATGTATGCTTCTGCTACTTGTTCTACATCAGACTTTCTTCCGCAAACGGCGAAACGCTTTGACTCGGTGAGTTTCGCGGCATTCCGACTTCGATGCCCCGGTTGCCGAAATTCAGTTGCCTTTGAATTTCGGGTGATCCCTCTTGAGCATGTATGCTTCTGCTACTTGTTCTACATCAGACTTTCTTCCGCAAACGGCGAAACGCTTTGACTCGGTGAGTTTCGCGGCATTCCGACTTCGATGCCCCGGTTGCCGAAATTCAGTTGCCTTTGAATTTCGGGTGATCCCTCTTGAGCATGTATGCTTCTGCTACTTGTTCTACATCAGACTTTCTTCCGCAAACGGCGAAACGCTTTGACTCGGTGAGTTTCGCGGCATTCCGACTTCGATGCCCCGGTTGCCGAAATTCAGTTGCCTTTGAATTTCGGGTGATCCCTCTTGAGCATGTATGCTTCTGCTACTTGTTCTACATCAGACTTTCTTCCGCAAACGGCGAAACGCTTTGACTCGGTGAGTTTCGCGGCATTCCGACTTCGATGCCCCGGTTGCCGAAATTCAGTTGCCTTTGAATTTCGGGTGATCCCTCTTGAGCATGTATGCTTCTGCTACTTGTTCTACATCAGACTTTCTTCCGCAAACGGCGAAACGCTTTGACTCGGTGAGTTTCGCGGCATTCCGACTTCGATGCCCCGGTTGCCGAAATTCAGTTGCCTTTGAATTTCGGGTGATCCCTCTTGAGCATGTATGCTTCTGCTACTTGTTCTACATCAGACTTTCTTCCGCAAACGGCGAAACGCTTTGACTCGGTGAGTTTCGCGGCATTCCGACTTCGATGCCCCGGTTGCCGAAATTCAGTTGCCTTTGAATTTCGGGTGATCCCTCTTGAGCATGTATGCTTCTGCTACTTGTTCTACATCAGACTTTCTTCCGCAAACGGCGAAACGCTTTGACTCGGTGAGTTTCGCGGCATTCCGACTTCGATGCCCCGGTTGCCGAAATTCAGTTGCCTTTGAATTTCGGGTGATCCCTCTTGAGCATGTATGCTTCTGCTACTTGTTCTACATCAGACTTTCTTCCGCAAACGGCGAAACGCTTTGACTCGGTGAGTTTCGCGGCATTCCGACTTCGATGCCCCGGTTGCCGAAATTCAGTTGCCTTTGAATTTCGGGTGATCCCTCTTGAGCATGTATGCTTCTGCTACTTGTTCTACATCAGACTTTCTTCCGCAAACGGCGAAACGCTTTGACTCGGTGAGTTTCGCGGCATTCCGACTTCGATGCCCCGGTTGCCGAAATTCAGTTGCCTTTGAATTTCGGGTGATCCCTCTTGAGCATGTATGCTTCTGCTACTTGTTCTACATCAGACTTTCTTCCGCAAACGGCGAAACGCTTTGACTCGGTGAGTTTCGCGGCATTCCGACTTCGATGCCCCGGTTGCCGAAATTCAGTTGCCTTTGAATTTCGGGTGATCCCTCTTGAGCATGTATGCTTCTGCTACTTGTTCTACATCAGACTTCTTCCGCAAACGGCGAAACGCTTTGACTCGGTGAGTTTCGCGGCATTCCGACTTCGATGCCCCGGTTGCCGAAATTCAGTTGCCTTTGAATTTCGGGTGATCCCTCTTGAGCATGTATGCTTCTGCTACTTGTTCTACATCAGACTTTCTTCCGCAAACGGCGAAACGCTTTGACTCGGTGAGTTTCGCGGCATTCCGACTTCGATGCCCCGGTTGCCGAAATTCAGTTGCCTTTGAATTTCGGGTGATCCCTCTTGAGCATGTATGCTTCTGCTACTTGTTCTACATCAGACTTTCTTCCGCAAACGGCGAAACGCTTTGACTCGGTGAGTTTCGCGGCATTCCGACTTCGATGCCCCGGTTGCCGAAATTCAGTTGCCTTTGAATTTCGGGTGATCCCTCTTGAGCATGTATGCTTCTGCTACTTGTTCTACATCAGACTTTCTTCCGCAAACGGCGAAACGCTTTGACTCGGTGAGTTTCGCGGCATTCCGACTTCGATGCCCCGGTTGCCGAAATTCAGTTGCCTTTGAATTTCGGGTGATCCCTCTTGAGCATGTATGCTTCTGCTACTTGTTCTACATCAGACTTTCTTCCGCAAACGGCGAAACGCTTTGACTCGGTGAGTTTCGCGGCATTCCGACTTCGATGCCCCGGTTGCCGAAATTCAGTTGCCTTTGAATTTCGGGTGATCCCTCTTGAGCATGTATGCTTCTGCTACTTGTTCTACATCAGACTTTCTTCCGCAAACGGCGAAACGCTTTGACTCGGTGAGTTTCGCGGCATTCCGACTTCGATGCCCCGGTTGCCGAAATTCAGTTGCCTTTGAATTTCGGGTGATCCCTCTTGAGCATGTATGCTTCTGCTACTTGTTCTACATCAGACTTTCTTCCGCAAACGGCGAAACGCTTTGACTCGGTGAGTTTCGCGGCATTCCGACTTCGATGCCCCGGTTGCCGAAATTCAGTTGCCTTTGAATTTCGGGTGATCCCTCTTGAGCATGTATGCTTCTGCTACTTGTTCTACATCAGACTTTCTTCCGCAAACGGCGAAACGCTTTGACTCGGTGAGTTTCGCGGCATTCCGACTTCGATGCCCCGGTTGCCGAAATTCAGTTGCCTTTGAATTTCGGGTGATCCCTCTTGAGCATGTATGCTTCTGCTACTTGTTCTACATCAGACTTTCTTCCGCAAACGGCGAAACGCTTTGACTCGGTGAGTTTCGCGGCATTCCGACTTCGATGCCCCGGTTGCCGAAATTCAGTTGCCTTTGAATTTCGGGTGATCCCTCTTGAGCATGTATGCTTCTGCTACTTGTTCTACATCAGACTTTCTTCCGCAAACGGCGAAACGCTTTGACTCGGTGAGTTTCGCGGCATTCCGACTTCGATGCCCCGGTTGCCGAAATTCAGTTGCCTTTGAATTTCGGGTGATCCCTCTTGAGCATGTATGCTTCTGCTACTTGTTCTACATCAGACTTCTTCCGCAAACGGCGAAACGCTTTGACTCGGTGAGTTTCGCGGCATTCCGACTTCGATGCCCCGGTTGCCGAAATTCAGTTGCCTTTGAATTTCGGGTGATCCCTCTTGAGCATGTATGCTTCTGCTACTTGTTCTACATCAGACTTTCTTCCGCAAACGGCGAAACGCTTTGACTCGGTGAGTTTCGCGGCATTCCGACTTCGATGCCCCGGTTGCCGAAATTCAGTTGCCTTTGAATTTCGGGTGATCCCTCTTGAGCATGTATGCTTCTGCTACTTGTTCTACATCAGACTTTCTTCCGCAAACGGCGAAACGCTTTGACTCGGTGAGTTTCGCGGCATTCCGACTTCGATGCCCCGGTTGCCGAAATTCAGTTGCCTTTGAATTTCGGGTGATCCCTCTTGAGCATGTATGCTTCTGCTACTTGTTCTACATCAGACTTTCTTCCGCAAACGGCGAAACGCTTTGACTCGGTGAGTTTCGCGGCATTCCGACTTCGATGCCCCGGTTGCCGAAATTCAGTTGCCTTTGAATTTCGGGTGATCCCTCTTGAGCATGTATGCTTCTGCTACTTGTTCTACATCAGACTTTCTTCCGCAAACGGCGAAACGCTTTGACTCGGTGAGTTTCGCGGCATTCCGACTTCGATGCCCCGGTTGCCGAAATTCAGTTGCCTTTGAATTTCGGGTGATCCCTCTTGAGCATGTATGCTTCTGCTACTTGTTCTACATCAGACTTTCTTCCGCAAACGGCGAAACGCTTTGACTCGGTGAGTTTCGCGGCATTCCGACTTCGATGCCCCGGTTGCCGAAATTCAGTTGCCTTTGAATTTCGGGTGATCCCTCTTGAGCATGTATGCTTCTGCTACTTGTTCTACATCAGACTTTCTTCCGCAAACGGCGAAACGCTTTGACTCGGTGAGTTTCGCGGCATTCCGACTTCGATGCCCCGGTTGCCGAAATTCAGTTGCCTTTGAATTTCGGGTGATCCCTCTTGAGCATGTATGCTTCTGCTACTTGTTCTACATCAGACTTCTTCCGCAAACGGCGAAACGCTTTGACTCGGTGAGTTTCGCGGCATTCCGACTTCGATGCCCCGGTTGCCGAAATTCAGTTGCCTTTGAATTTCGGGTGATCCCTCTTGAGCATGTATGCTTCTGCTACTTGTTCTACATCAGACTTTCTTCCGCAAACGGCGAAACGCTTTGACTCGGTGAGTTTCGCGGCATTCCGACTTCGATGCCCCGGTTGCCGAAATTCAGTTGCCTTTGAATTTCGGGTGATCCCTCTTGAGCATGTATGCTTCTGCTACTTGTTCTACATCAGACTTTCTTCCGCAAACGGCGAAACGCTTTGACTCGGTGAGTTTCGCGGCATTCCGACTTCGATGCCCCGGTTGCCGAAATTCAGTTGCCTTTGAATTTCGGGTGATCCCTCTTGAGCATGTATGCTTCTGCTACTTGTTCTACATCAGACTTTCTTCCGCAAACGGCGAAACGCTTTGACTCGGTGAGTTTCGCGGCATTCCGACTTCGATGCCCCGGTTGCCGAAATTCAGTTGCCTTTGAATTTCGGGTGATCCCTCTTGAGCATGTATGCTTCTGCTACTTGTTCTACATCAGACTTTCTTCCGCAAACGGCGAAACGCTTTGACTCGGTGAGTTTCGCGGCATTCCGACTTCGATGCCCCGGTTGCCGAAATTCAGTTGCCTTTGAATTTCGGGTGATCCCTCTTGAGCATGTATGCTTCTGCTACTTGTTCTACATCAGACTTTCTTCCGCAAACGGCGAAACGCTTTGACTCGGTGAGTTTCGCGGCATTCCGACTTCGATGCCCCGGTTGCCGAAATTCAGTTGCCTTTGAATTTCGGGTGATCCCTCTTGAGCATGTATGCTTCTGCTACTTGTTCTACATCAGACTTTCTTCCGCAAACGGCGAAACGCTTTGACTCGGTGAGTTTCGCGGCATTCCGACTTCGATGCCCCGGTTGCCGAAATTCAGTTGCCTTTGAATTTCGGGTGATCCCTCTTGAGCATGTATGCTTCTGCTACTTGTTCTACATCAGACTTTCTTCCGCAAACGGCGAAACGCTTTGACTCGGTGAGTTTCGCGGCATTCCGACTTCGATGCCCCGGTTGCCGAAATTCAGTTGCCTTTGAATTTCGGGTGATCCCTCTTGAGCATGTATGCTTCTGCTACTTGTTCTACATCAGACTTTCTTCCGCAAACGGCGAAACGCTTTGACTCGGTGAGTTTCGCGGCATTCCGACTTCGATGCCCCGGTTGCCGAAATTCAGTTGCCTTTGAATTTCGGGTGATCCCTCTTGAGCATGTATGCTTCTGCTACTTGTTCTACATCAGACTTTCTTCCGCAAACGGCGAAACGCTTTGACTCGGTGAGTTTCGCGGCATTCCGACTTCGATGCCCCGGTTGCCGAAATTCAGTTGCCTTTGAATTTCGGGTGATCCCTCTTGAGCATGTATGCTTCTGCTACTTGTTCTACATCAGACTTTCTTCCGCAAACGGCGAAACGCTTTGACTCGGTGAGTTTCGCGGCATTCCGACTTCGATGCCCCGGTTGCCGAAATTCAGTTGCCTTTGAATTTCGGGTGATCCCTCTTGAGCATGTATGCTTCTGCTACTTGTTCTACATCAGACTTTCTTCCGCAAACGGCGAAACGCTTTGACTCGGTGAGTTTCGCGGCATTCCGACTTCGATGCCCCGGTTGCCGAAATTCAGTTGCCTTTGAATTTCGGGTGATCCCTCTTGAGCATGTATGCTTCTGCTACTTGTTCTACATCAGACTTTCTTCCGCAAACGGCGAAACGCTTTGACTCGGTGAGTTTCGCGGCATTCCGACTTCGATGCCCCGGTTGCCGAAATTCAGTTGCCTTTGAATTTCGGGTGATCCCTCTTGAGCATGTATGCTTCTGCTACTTGTTCTACATCAGACTTTCTTCCGCAAACGGCGAAACGCTTTGACTCGGTGAGTTTCGCGGCATTCCGACTTCGATGCCCCGGTTGCCGAAATTCAGTTGCCTTTGAATTTCGGGTGATCCCTCTTGAGCATGTATGCTTCTGCTACTTGTTCTACATCAGACTTTCTTCCGCAAACGGCGAAACGCTTTGACTCGGTGAGTTTCGCGGCATTCCGACTTCGATGCCCCGGTTGCCGAAATTCAGTTGCCTTTGAATTTCGGGTGATCCCTCTTGAGCATGTATGCTTCTGCTACTTGTTCTACATCAGACTTTCTTCCGCAAACGGCGAAACGCTTTGACTCGGTGAGTTTCGCGGCATTCCGACTTCGATGCCCCGGTTGCCGAAATTCAGTTGCCTTTGAATTTCGGGTGATCCCTCTTGAGCATGTATGCTTCTGCTACTTGTTCTACATCAGACTTTCTTCCGCAAACGGCGAAACGCTTTGACTCGGTGAGTTTCGCGGCATTCCGACTTCGATGCCCCGGTTGCCGAAATTCAGTTGCCTTTGAATTTCGGGTGATCCCTCTTGAGCATGTATGCTTCTGCTACTTGTTCTACATCAGACTTTCTTCCGCAAACGGCGAAACGCTTTGACTCGGTGAGTTTCGCGGCATTCCGACTTCGATGCCCCGGTTGCCGAAATTCAGTTGCCTTTGAATTTCGGGTGATCCCTCTTGAGCATGTATGCTTCTGCTACTTGTTCTACATCAGACTTCTTCCGCAAACGGCGAAACGCTTTGACTCGGTGAGTTTCGCGGCATTCCGACTTCGATGCCCCGGTTGCCGAAATTCAGTTGCCTTTGAATTTCGGGTGATCCCTCTTGAGCATGTATGCTTCTGCTACTTGTTCTACATCAGACTTTCTTCCGCAAACGGCGAAACGCTTTGACTCGGTGAGTTTCGCGGCATTCCGACTTCGATGCCCCGGTTGCCGAAATTCAGTTGCCTTTGAATTTCGGGTGATCCCTCTTGAGCATGTATGCTTCTGCTACTTGTTCTACATCAGACTTTCTTCCGCAAACGGCGAAACGCTTTGACTCGGTGAGTTTCGCGGCATTCCGACTTCGATGCCCCGGTTGCCGAAATTCAGTTGCCTTTGAATTTCGGGTGATCCCTCTTGAGCATGTATGCTTCTGCTACTTGTTCTACATCAGACTTTCTTCCGCAAACGGCGAAACGCTTTGACTCGGTGAGTTTCGCGGCATTCCGACTTCGATGCCCCGGTTGCCGAAATTCAGTTGCCTTTGAATTTCGGGTGATCCCTCTTGAGCATGTATGCTTCTGCTACTTGTTCTACATCAGACTTTCTTCCGCAAACGGCGAAACGCTTTGACTCGGTGAGTTTCGCGGCATTCCGACTTCGATGCCCCGGTTGCCGAAATTCAGTTGCCTTTGAATTTCGGGTGATCCCTCTTGAGCATGTATGCTTCTGCTACTTGTTCTACATCAGACTTTCTTCCGCAAACGGCGAAACGCTTTGACTCGGTGAGTTTCGCGGCATTCCGACTTCGATGCCCCGGTTGCCGAAATTCAGTTGCCTTTGAATTTCGGGTGATCCCTCTTGAGCATGTATGCTTCTGCTACTTGTTCTACATCAGACTTTCTTCCGCAAACGGCGAAACGCTTTGACTCGGTGAGTTTCGCGGCATTCCGACTTCGATGCCCCGGTTGCCGAAATTCAGTTGCCTTTGAATTTCGGGTGATCCCTCTTGAGCATGTATGCTTCTGCTACTTGTTCTACATCAGACTTTCTTCCGCAAACGGCGAAACGCTTTGACTCGGTGAGTTTCGCGGCATTCCGACTTCGATGCCCCGGTTGCCGAAATTCAGTTGCCTTTGAATTTCGGGTGATCCCTCTTGAGCATGTATGCTTCTGCTACTTGTTCTACATCAGACTTTCTTCCGCAAACGGCGAAACGCTTTGACTCGGTGAGTTTCGCGGCATTCCGACTTCGATGCCCCGGTTGCCGAAATTCAGTTGCCTTTGAATTTCGGGTGATCCCTCTTGAGCATGTATGCTTCTGCTACTTGTTCTACATCAGACTTTCTTCCGCAAACGGCGAAACGCTTTGACTCGGTGAGTTTCGCGGCATTCCGACTTCGATGCCCCGGTTGCCGAAATTCAGTTGCCTTTGAATTTCGGGTGATCCCTCTTGAGCATGTATGCTTCTGCTACTTGTTCTACATCAGACTTTCTTCCGCAAACGGCGAAACGCTTTGACTCGGTGAGTTTCGCGGCATTCCGACTTCGATGCCCCGGTTGCCGAAATTCAGTTGCCTTTGAATTTCGGGTGATCCCTCTTGAGCATGTATGCTTCTGCTACTTGTTCTACATCAGACTTTCTTCCGCAAACGGCGAAACGCTTTGACTCGGTGAGTTTCGCGGCATTCCGACTTCGATGCCCCGGTTGCCGAAATTCAGTTGCCTTTGAATTTCGGGTGATCCCTCTTGAGCATGTATGCTTCTGCTACTTGTTCTACATCAGACTTCTTCCGCAAACGGCGAAACGCTTTGACTCGGTGAGTTTCGCGGCATTCCGACTTCGATGCCCCGGTTGCCGAAATTCAGTTGCCTTTGAATTTCGGGTGATCCCTCTTGAGCATGTATGCTTCTGCTACTTGTTCTACATCAGACTTTCTTCCGCAAACGGCGAAACGCTTTGACTCGGTGAGTTTCGCGGCATTCCGACTTCGATGCCCCGGTTGCCGAAATTCAGTTGCCTTTGAATTTCGGGTGATCCCTCTTGAGCATGTATGCTTCTGCTACTTGTTCTACATCAGACTTTCTTCCGCAAACGGCGAAACGCTTTGACTCGGTGAGTTTCGCGGCATTCCGACTTCGATGCCCCGGTTGCCGAAATTCAGTTGCCTTTGAATTTCGGGTGATCCCTCTTGAGCATGTATGCTTCTGCTACTTGTTCTACATCAGACTTTCTTCCGCAAACGGCGAAACGCTTTGACTCGGTGAGTTTCGCGGCATTCCGACTTCGATGCCCCGGTTGCCGAAATTCAGTTGCCTTTGAATTTCGGGTGATCCCTCTTGAGCATGTATGCTTCTGCTACTTGTTCTACATCAGACTTTCTTCCGCAAACGGCGAAACGCTTTGACTCGGTGAGTTTCGCGGCATTCCGACTTCGATGCCCCGGTTGCCGAAATTCAGTTGCCTTTGAATTTCGGGTGATCCCTCTTGAGCATGTATGCTTCTGCTACTTGTTCTACATCAGACTTTCTTCCGCAAACGGCGAAACGCTTTGACTCGGTGAGTTTCGCGGCATTCCGACTTCGATGCCCCGGTTGCCGAAATTCAGTTGCCTTTGAATTTCGGGTGATCCCTCTTGAGCATGTATGCTTCTGCTACTTGTTCTACATCAGACTTTCTTCCGCAAACGGCGAAACGCTTTGACTCGGTGAGTTTCGCGGCATTCCGACTTCGATGCCCCGGTTGCCGAAATTCAGTTGCCTTTGAATTTCGGGTGATCCCTCTTGAGCATGTATGCTTCTGCTACTTGTTCTACATCAGACTTTCTTCCGCAAACGGCGAAACGCTTTGACTCGGTGAGTTTCGCGGCATTCCGACTTCGATGCCCCGGTTGCCGAAATTCAGTTGCCTTTGAATTTCGGGTGATCCCTCTTGAGCATGTATGCTTCTGCTACTTGTTCTACATCAGACTTTCTTCCGCAAACGGCGAAACGCTTTGACTCGGTGAGTTTCGCGGCATTCCGACTTCGATGCCCCGGTTGCCGAAATTCAGTTGCCTTTGAATTTCGGGTGATCCCTCTTGAGCATGTATGCTTCTGCTACTTGTTCTACATCAGACTTTCTTCCGCAAACGGCGAAACGCTTTGACTCGGTGAGTTTCGCGGCATTCCGACTTCGATGCCCCGGTTGCCGAAATTCAGTTGCCTTTGAATTTCGGGTGATCCCTCTTGAGCATGTATGCTTCTGCTACTTGTTCTACATCAGACTTTCTTCCGCAAACGGCGAAACGCTTTGACTCGGTGAGTTTCGCGGCATTCCGACTTCGATGCCCCGGTTGCCGAAATTCAGTTGCCTTTGAATTTCGGGTGATCCCTCTTGAGCATGTATGCTTCTGCTACTTGTTCTACATCAGACTTTCTTCCGCAAACGGCGAAACGCTTTGACTCGGTGAGTTTCGCGGCATTCCGACTTCGATGCCCCGGTTGCCGAAATTCAGTTGCCTTTGAATTTCGGGTGATCCCTCTTGAGCATGTATGCTTCTGCTACTTGTTCTACATCAGACTTCTTCCGCAAACGGCGAAACGCTTTGACTCGGTGAGTTTCGCGGCATTCCGACTTCGATGCCCCGGTTGCCGAAATTCAGTTGCCTTTGAATTTCGGGTGATCCCTCTTGAGCATGTATGCTTCTGCTACTTGTTCTACATCAGACTTTCTTCCGCAAACGGCGAAACGCTTTGACTCGGTGAGTTTCGCGGCATTCCGACTTCGATGCCCCGGTTGCCGAAATTCAGTTGCCTTTGAATTTCGGGTGATCCCTCTTGAGCATGTATGCTTCTGCTACTTGTTCTACATCAGACTTTCTTCCGCAAACGGCGAAACGCTTTGACTCGGTGAGTTTCGCGGCATTCCGACTTCGATGCCCCGGTTGCCGAAATTCAGTTGCCTTTGAATTTCGGGTGATCCCTCTTGAGCATGTATGCTTCTGCTACTTGTTCTACATCAGACTTTCTTCCGCAAACGGCGAAACGCTTTGACTCGGTGAGTTTCGCGGCATTCCGACTTCGATGCCCCGGTTGCCGAAATTCAGTTGCCTTTGAATTTCGGGTGATCCCTCTTGAGCATGTATGCTTCTGCTACTTGTTCTACATCAGACTTTCTTCCGCAAACGGCGAAACGCTTTGACTCGGTGAGTTTCGCGGCATTCCGACTTCGATGCCCCGGTTGCCGAAATTCAGTTGCCTTTGAATTTCGGGTGATCCCTCTTGAGCATGTATGCTTCTGCTACTTGTTCTACATCAGACTTTCTTCCGCAAACGGCGAAACGCTTTGACTCGGTGAGTTTCGCGGCATTCCGACTTCGATGCCCCGGTTGCCGAAATTCAGTTGCCTTTGAATTTCGGGTGATCCCTCTTGAGCATGTATGCTTCTGCTACTTGTTCTACATCAGACTTTCTTCCGCAAACGGCGAAACGCTTTGACTCGGTGAGTTTCGCGGCATTCCGACTTCGATGCCCCGGTTGCCGAAATTCAGTTGCCTTTGAATTTCGGGTGATCCCTCTTGAGCATGTATGCTTCTGCTACTTGTTCTACATCAGACTTTCTTCCGCAAACGGCGAAACGCTTTGACTCGGTGAGTTTCGCGGCATTCCGACTTCGATGCCCCGGTTGCCGAAATTCAGTTGCCTTTGAATTTCGGGTGATCCCTCTTGAGCATGTATGCTTCTGCTACTTGTTCTACATCAGACTTTCTTCCGCAAACGGCGAAACGCTTTGACTCGGTGAGTTTCGCGGCATTCCGACTTCGATGCCCCGGTTGCCGAAATTCAGTTGCCTTTGAATTTCGGGTGATCCCTCTTGAGCATGTATGCTTCTGCTACTTGTTCTACATCAGACTTTCTTCCGCAAACGGCGAAACGCTTTGACTCGGTGAGTTTCGCGGCATTCCGACTTCGATGCCCCGGTTGCCGAAATTCAGTTGCCTTTGAATTTCGGGTGATCCCTCTTGAGCATGTATGCTTCTGCTACTTGTTCTACATCAGACTTTCTTCCGCAAACGGCGAAACGCTTTGACTCGGTGAGTTTCGCGGCATTCCGACTTCGATGCCCCGGTTGCCGAAATTCAGTTGCCTTTGAATTTCGGGTGATCCCTCTTGAGCATGTATGCTTCTGCTACTTGTTCTACATCAGACTTTCTTCCGCAAACGGCGAAACGCTTTGACTCGGTGAGTTTCGCGGCATTCCGACTTCGATGCCCCGGTTGCCGAAATTCAGTTGCCTTTGAATTTCGGGTGATCCCTCTTGAGCATGTATGCTTCTGCTACTTGTTCTACATCAGACTTTCTTCCGCAAACGGCGAAACGCTTTGACTCGGTGAGTTTCGCGGCATTCCGACTTCGATGCCCCGGTTGCCGAAATTCAGTTGCCTTTGAATTTCGGGTGATCCCTCTTGAGCATGTATGCTTCTGCTACTTGTTCTACATCAGACTTTCTTCCGCAAACGGCGAAACGCTTTGACTCGGTGAGTTTCGCGGCATTCCGACTTCGATGCCCCGGTTGCCGAAATTCAGTTGCCTTTGAATTTCGGGTGATCCCTCTTGAGCATGTATGCTTCTGCTACTTGTTCTACATCAGACTTTCTTCCGCAAACGGCGAAACGCTTTGACTCGGTGAGTTTCGCGGCATTCCGACTTCGATGCCCCGGTTGCCGAAATTCAGTTGCCTTTGAATTTCGGGTGATCCCTCTTGAGCATGTATGCTTCTGCTACTTGTTCTACATCAGACTTTCTTCCGCAAACGGCGAAACGCTTTGACTCGGTGAGTTTCGCGGCATTCCGACTTCGATGCCCCGGTTGCCGAAATTCAGTTGCCTTTGAATTTCGGGTGATCCCTCTTGAGCATGTATGCTTCTGCTACTTGTTCTACATCAGACTTTCTTCCGCAAACGGCGAAACGCTTTGACTCGGTGAGTTTCGCGGCATTCCGACTTCGATGCCCCGGTTGCCGAAATTCAGTTGCCTTTGAATTTCGGGTGATCCCTCTTGAGCATGTATGCTTCTGCTACTTGTTCTACATCAGACTTTCTTCCGCAAACGGCGAAACGCTTTGACTCGGTGAGTTTCGCGGCATTCCGACTTCGATGCCCCGGTTGCCGAAATTCAGTTGCCTTTGAATTTCGGGTGATCCCTCTTGAGCATGTATGCTTCTGCTACTTGTTCTACATCAGACTTTCTTCCGCAAACGGCGAAACGCTTTGACTCGGTGAGTTTCGCGGCATTCCGACTTCGATGCCCCGGTTGCCGAAATTCAGTTGCCTTTGAATTTCGGGTGATCCCTCTTGAGCATGTATGCTTCTGCTACTTGTTCTACATCAGACTTTCTTCCGCAAACGGCGAAACGCTTTGACTCGGTGAGTTTCGCGGCATTCCGACTTCGATGCCCCGGTTGCCGAAATTCAGTTGCCTTTGAATTTCGGGTGATCCCTCTTGAGCATGTATGCTTCTGCTACTTGTTCTACATCAGACTTTCTTCCGCAAACGGCGAAACGCTTTGACTCGGTGAGTTTCGCGGCATTCCGACTTCGATGCCCCGGTTGCCGAAATTCAGTTGCCTTTGAATTTCGGGTGATCCCTCTTGAGCATGTATGCTTCTGCTACTTGTTCTACATCAGACTTTCTTCCGCAAACGGCGAAACGCTTTGACTCGGTGAGTTTCGCGGCATTCCGACTTCGATGCCCCGGTTGCCGAAATTCAGTTGCCTTTGAATTTCGGGTGATCCCTCTTGAGCATGTATGCTTCTGCTACTTGTTCTACATCAGACTTTCTTCCGCAAACGGCGAAACGCTTTGACTCGGTGAGTTTCGCGGCATTCCGACTTCGATGCCCCGGTTGCCGAAATTCAGTTGCCTTTGAATTTCGGGTGATCCCTCTTGAGCATGTATGCTTCTGCTACTTGTTCTACATCAGACTTTCTTCCGCAAACGGCGAAACGCTTTGACTCGGTGAGTTTCGCGGCATTCCGACTTCGATGCCCCGGTTGCCGAAATTCAGTTGCCTTTGAATTTCGGGTGATCCCTCTTGAGCATGTATGCTTCTGCTACTTGTTCTACATCAGACTTTCTTCCGCAAACGGCGAAACGCTTTGACTCGGTGAGTTTCGCGGCATTCCGACTTCGATGCCCCGGTTGCCGAAATTCAGTTGCCTTTGAATTTCGGGTGATCCCTCTTGAGCATGTATGCTTCTGCTACTTGTTCTACATCAGACTTTCTTCCGCAAACGGCGAAACGCTTTGACTCGGTGAGTTTCGCGGCATTCCGACTTCGATGCCCCGGTTGCCGAAATTCAGTTGCCTTTGAATTTCGGGTGATCCCTCTTGAGCATGTATGCTTCTGCTACTTGTTCTACATCAGACTTTCTTCCGCAAACGGCGAAACGCTTTGACTCGGTGAGTTTCGCGGCATTCCGACTTCGATGCCCCGGTTGCCGAAATTCAGTTGCCTTTGAATTTCGGGTGATCCCTCTTGAGCATGTATGCTTCTGCTACTTGTTCTACATCAGACTTTCTTCCGCAAACGGCGAAACGCTTTGACTCGGTGAGTTTCGCGGCATTCCGACTTCGATGCCCCGGTTGCCGAAATTCAGTTGCCTTTGAATTTCGGGTGATCCCTCTTGAGCATGTATGCTTCTGCTACTTGTTCTACATCAGACTTTCTTCCGCAAACGGCGAAACGCTTTGACTCGGTGAGTTTCGCGGCATTCCGACTTCGATGCCCCGGTTGCCGAAATTCAGTTGCCTTTGAATTTCGGGTGATCCCTCTTGAGCATGTATGCTTCTGCTACTTGTTCTACATCAGACTTTCTTCCGCAAACGGCGAAACGCTTTGACTCGGTGAGTTTCGCGGCATTCCGACTTCGATGCCCCGGTTGCCGAAATTCAGTTGCCTTTGAATTTCGGGTGATCCCTCTTGAGCATGTATGCTTCTGCTACTTGTTCTACATCAGACTTTCTTCCGCAAACGGCGAAACGCTTTGACTCGGTGAGTTTCGCGGCATTCCGACTTCGATGCCCCGGTTGCCGAAATTCAGTTGCCTTTGAATTTCGGGTGATCCCTCTTGAGCATGTATGCTTCTGCTACTTGTTCTACATCAGACTTTCTTCCGCAAACGGCGAAACGCTTTGACTCGGTGAGTTTCGCGGCATTCCGACTTCGATGCCCCGGTTGCCGAAATTCAGTTGCCTTTGAATTTCGGGTGATCCCTCTTGAGCATGTATGCTTCTGCTACTTGTTCTACATCAGACTTTCTTCCGCAAACGGCGAAACGCTTTGACTCGGTGAGTTTCGCGGCATTCCGACTTCGATGCCCCGGTTGCCGAAATTCAGTTGCCTTTGAATTTCGGGTGATCCCTCTTGAGCATGTATGCTTCTGCTACTTGTTCTACATCAGACTTTCTTCCGCAAACGGCGAAACGCTTTGACTCGGTGAGTTTCGCGGCATTCCGACTTCGATGCCCCGGTTGCCGAAATTCAGTTGCCTTTGAATTTCGGGTGATCCCTCTTGAGCATGTATGCTTCTGCTACTTGTTCTACATCAGACTTTCTTCCGCAAACGGCGAAACGCTTTGACTCGGTGAGTTTCGCGGCATTCCGACTTCGATGCCCCGGTTGCCGAAATTCAGTTGCCTTTGAATTTCGGGTGATCCCTCTTGAGCATGTATGCTTCTGCTACTTGTTCTACATCAGACTTTCTTCCGCAAACGGCGAAACGCTTTGACTCGGTGAGTTTCGCGGCATTCCGACTTCGATGCCCCGGTTGCCGAAATTCAGTTGCCTTTGAATTTCGGGTGATCCCTCTTGAGCATGTATGCTTCTGCTACTTGTTCTACATCAGACTTTCTTCCGCAAACGGCGAAACGCTTTGACTCGGTGAGTTTCGCGGCATTCCGACTTCGATGCCCCGGTTGCCGAAATTCAGTTGCCTTTGAATTTCGGGTGATCCCTCTTGAGCATGTATGCTTCTGCTACTTGTTCTACATCACTTTCTTCCGCAAACGGCGAAACGCTTTGACTCGGTGAGTTTCGCGGCATTCCGACTTCGATGCCCCGGTTGCCGAAATTCAGTTGCCTTTGAATTTCGGGTGATCCCTCTTGAGCATGTATGCTTCTGCTACTTGTTCTACATCAGACTTTCTTCCGCAAACGGCGAAACGCTTTGACTCGGTGAGTTTCGCGGCATTCCGACTTCGATGCCCCGGTTGCCGAAATTCAGTTGCCTTTGAATTTCGGGTGATCCCTCTTGAGCATGTATGCTTCTGCTACTTGTTCTACATCAGACTTTCTTCCGCAAACGGCGAAACGCTTTGACTCGGTGAGTTTCGCGGCATTCCGACTTCGATGCCCCGGTTGCCGAAATTCAGTTGCCTTTGAATTTCGGGTGATCCCTCTTGAGCATGTATGCTTCTGCTACTTGTTCTACATCAGACTTTCTTCCGCAAACGGCGAAACGCTTTGACTCGGTGAGTTTCGCGGCATTCCGACTTCGATGCCCCGGTTGCCGAAATTCAGTTGCCTTTGAATTTCGGGTGATCCCTCTTGAGCATGTATGCTTCTGCTACTTGTTCTACATCAGACTTTCTTCCGCAAACGGCGAAACGCTTTGACTCGGTGAGTTTCGCGGCATTCCGACTTCGATGCCCCGGTTGCCGAAATTCAGTTGCCTTTGAATTTCGGGTGATCCCTCTTGAGCATGTATGCTTCTGCTACTTGTTCTACATCAGACTTTCTTCCGCAAACGGCGAAACGCTTTGACTCGGTGAGTTTCGCGGCATTCCGACTTCGATGCCCCGGTTGCCGAAATTCAGTTGCCTTTGAATTTCGGGTGATCCCTCTTGAGCATGTATGCTTCTGCTACTTGTTCTACATCAGACTTTCTTCCGCAAACGGCGAAACGCTTTGACTCGGTGAGTTTCGCGGCATTCCGACTTCGATGCCCCGGTTGCCGAAATTCAGTTGCCTTTGAATTTCGGGTGATCCCTCTTGAGCATGTATGCTTCTGCTACTTGTTCTACATCAGACTTTCTTCCGCAAACGGCGAAACGCTTTGACTCGGTGAGTTTCGCGGCATTCCGACTTCGATGCCCCGGTTGCCGAAATTCAGTTGCCTTTGAATTTCGGGTGATCCCTCTTGAGCATGTATGCTTCTGCTACTTGTTCTACATCAGACTTTCTTCCGCAAACGGCGAAACGCTTTGACTCGGTGAGTTTCGCGGCATTCCGACTTCGATGCCCCGGTTGCCGAAATTCAGTTGCCTTTGAATTTCGGGTGATCCCTCTTGAGCATGTATGCTTCTGCTACTTGTTCTACATCAGACTTTCTTCCGCAAACGGCGAAACGCTTTGACTCGGTGAGTTTCGCGGCATTCCGACTTCGATGCCCCGGTTGCCGAAATTCAGTTGCCTTTGAATTTCGGGTGATCCCTCTTGAGCATGTATGCTTCTGCTACTTGTTCTACATCAGACTTCTTCCGCAAACGGCGAAACGCTTTGACTCGGTGAGTTTCGCGGCATTCCGACTTCGATGCCCCGGTTGCCGAAATTCAGTTGCCTTTGAATTTCGGGTGATCCCTCTTGAGCATGTATGCTTCTGCTACTTGTTCTACATCAGACTTTCTTCCGCAAACGGCGAAACGCTTTGACTCGGTGAGTTTCGCGGCATTCCGACTTCGATGCCCCGGTTGCCGAAATTCAGTTGCCTTTGAATTTCGGGTGATCCCTCTTGAGCATGTATGCTTCTGCTACTTGTTCTACATCAGACTTTCTTCCGCAAACGGCGAAACGCTTTGACTCGGTGAGTTTCGCGGCATTCCGACTTCGATGCCCCGGTTGCCGAAATTCAGTTGCCTTTGAATTTCGGGTGATCCCTCTTGAGCATGTATGCTTCTGCTACTTGTTCTACATCAGACTTTCTTCCGCAAACGGCGAAACGCTTTGACTCGGTGAGTTTCGCGGCATTCCGACTTCGATGCCCCGGTTGCCGAAATTCAGTTGCCTTTGAATTTCGGGTGATCCCTCTTGAGCATGTATGCTTCTGCTACTTGTTCTACATCAGACTTTCTTCCGCAAACGGCGAAACGCTTTGACTCGGTGAGTTTCGCGGCATTCCGACTTCGATGCCCCGGTTGCCGAAATTCAGTTGCCTTTGAATTTCGGGTGATCCCTCTTGAGCATGTATGCTTCTGCTACTTGTTCTACATCAGACTTCTTTCTTCCGCAAACGGCGAAACGCTTTGACTCGGTGAGTTTCGCGGCATTCCGACTTCGATGCCCGGTTGCCGAAATTCAGTTGCCTTTGAATTTCGGGTGATCCCTCTTGAGCATGTATGCTTCTGCTACTTGTTCTACATCAGACTTTCTTCCGCAAACGGCGAAACGCTTTGACTCGGTGAGTTTCGCGGCATTCCGACTTCGATGCCCCGGTTGCCGAAATTCAGTTGCCTTTGAATTTCGGGTGATCCCTCTTGAGCATGTATGCTTCTGCTACTTGTTCTACATCAGACTTTCTTCCGCAAACGGCGAAACGCTTTGACTCGGTGAGTTTCGCGGCATTCCGACTTCGATGCCCCGGTTGCCGAAATTCAGTTGCCTTTGAATTTCGGGTGATCCCTCTTGAGCATGTATGCTTCTGCTACTTGTTCTACATCAGACTTTCTTCCGCAAACGGCGAAACGCTTTGACTCGGTGAGTTTCGCGGCATTCCGACTTCGATGCCCCGGTTGCCGAAATTCAGTTGCCTTTGAATTTCGGGTGATCCCTCTTGAGCATGTATGCTTCTGCTACTTGTTCTACATCAGACTTTCTTCCGCAAACGGCGAAACGCTTTGACTCGGTGAGTTTCGCGGCATTCCGACTTCGATGCCCCGGTTGCCGAAATTCAGTTGCCTTTGAATTTCGGGTGATCCCTCTTGAGCATGTATGCTTCTGCTACTTGTTCTACATCAGACTTTCTTCCGCAAACGGCGAAACGCTTTGACTCGGTGAGTTTCGCGGCATTCCGACTTCGATGCCCCGGTTGCCGAAATTCAGTTGCCTTTGAATTTCGGGTGATCCCTCTTGAGCATGTATGCTTCTGCTACTTGTTCTACATCAGACTTTCTTCCGCAAACGGCGAAACGCTTTGACTCGGTGAGTTTCGCGGCATTCCGACTTCGATGCCCCGGTTGCCGAAATTCAGTTGCCTTTGAATTTCGGGTGATCCCTCTTGAGCATGTATGCTTCTGCTACTTGTTCTACATCAGACTTTCTTCCGCAAACGGCGAAACGCTTTGACTCGGTGAGTTTCGCGGCATTCCGACTTCGATGCCCCGGTTGCCGAAATTCAGTTGCCTTTGAATTTCGGGTGATCCCTCTTGAGCATGTATGCTTCTGCTACTTGTTCTACATCAGACTTTCTTCCGCAAACGGCGAAACGCTTTGACTCGGTGAGTTTCGCGGCATTCCGACTTCGATGCCCCGGTTGCCGAAATTCAGTTGCCTTTGAATTTCGGGTGATCCCTCTTGAGCATGTATGCTTCTGCTACTTGTTCTACATCAGACTTTCTTCCGCAAACGGCGAAACGCTTTGACTCGGTGAGTTTCGCGGCATTCCGACTTCGATGCCCCGGTTGCCGAAATTCAGTTGCCTTTGAATTTCGGGTGATCCCTCTTGAGCATGTATGCTTCTGCTACTTGTTCTACATCAGACTTTCTTCCGCAAACGGCGAAACGCTTTGACTCGGTGAGTTTCGCGGCATTCCGACTTCGATGCCCCGGTTGCCGAAATTCAGTTGCCTTTGAATTTCGGGTGATCCCTCTTGAGCATGTATGCTTCTGCTACTTGTTCTACATCAGACTTTCTTCCGCAAACGGCGAAACGCTTTGACTCGGTGAGTTTCGCGGCATTCCGACTTCGATGCCCCGGTTGCCGAAATTCAGTTGCCTTTGAATTTCGGGTGATCCCTCTTGAGCATGTATGCTTCTGCTACTTGTTCTACATCAGACTTTCTTCCGCAAACGGCGAAACGCTTTGACTCGGTGAGTTTCGCGGCATTCCGACTTCGATGCCCCGGTTGCCGAAATTCAGTTGCCTTTGAATTTCGGGTGATCCCTCTTGAGCATGTATGCTTCTGCTACTTGTTCTACATCAGACTTTCTTCCGCAAACGGCGAAACGCTTTGACTCGGTGAGTTTCGCGGCATTCCGACTTCGATGCCCCGGTTGCCGAAATTCAGTTGCCTTTGAATTTCGGGTGATCCCTCTTGAGCATGTATGCTTCTGCTACTTGTTCTACATCAGACTTTCTTCCGCAAACGGCGAAACGCTTTGACTCGGTGAGTTTCGCGGCATTCCGACTTCGATGCCCCGGTTGCCGAAATTCAGTTGCCTTTGAATTTCGGGTGATCCCTCTTGAGCATGTATGCTTCTGCTACTTGTTCTACATCAGACTTTCTTCCGCAAACGGCGAAACGCTTTGACTCGGTGAGTTTCGCGGCATTCCGACTTCGATGCCCCGGTTGCCGAAATTCAGTTGCCTTTGAATTTCGGGTGATCCCTCTTGAGCATGTATGCTTCTGCTACTTGTTCTACATCAGACTTTCTTCCGCAAACGGCGAAACGCTTTGACTCGGTGAGTTTCGCGGCATTCCGACTTCGATGCCCGGTTGCCGAAATTCAGTTGCCTTTGAATTTCGGGTGATCCCTCTTGAGCATGTATGCTTCTGCTACTTGTTCTACATCAGACTTTCTTCCGCAAACGGCGAAACGCTTTGACTCGGTGAGTTTCGCGGCATTCCGACTTCGATGCCCCGGTTGCCGAAATTCAGTTGCCTTTGAATTTCGGGTGATCCCTCTTGAGCATGTATGCTTCTGCTACTTGTTCTACATCAGACTTTCTTCCGCAAACGGCGAAACGCTTTGACTCGGTGAGTTTCGCGGCATTCCGACTTCGATGCCCCGGTTGCCGAAATTCAGTTGCCTTTGAATTTCGGGTGATCCCTCTTGAGCATGTATGCTTCTGCTACTTGTTCTACATCAGACTTTCTTCCGCAAACGGCGAAACGCTTTGACTCGGTGAGTTTCGCGGCATTCCGACTTCGATGCCCCGGTTGCCGAAATTCAGTTGCCTTTGAATTTCGGGTGATCCCTCTTGAGCATGTATGCTTCTGCTACTTGTTCTACATCAGACTTCTTCCGCAAACGGCGAAACGCTTTGACTCGGTGAGTTTCGCGGCATTCCGACTTCGATGCCCCGGTTGCCGAAATTCAGTTGCCTTTGAATTTCGGGTGATCCCTCTTGAGCATGTATGCTTCTGCTACTTGTTCTACATCAGACTTCTTCCGCAAACGGCGAAACGCTTTGACTCGGTGAGTTTCGCGGCATTCCGACTTCGATGCCCCGGTTGCCGAAATTCAGTTGCCTTTGAATTTCGGGTGATCCCTCTTGAGCATGTATGCTTCTGCTACTTGTTCTACATCAGACTTTCTTCCGCAAACGGCGAAACGCTTTGACTCGGTGAGTTTCGCGGCATTCCGACTTCGATGCCCCGGTTGCCGAAATTCAGTTGCCTTTGAATTTCGGGTGATCCCTCTTGAGCATGTATGCTTCTGCTACTTGTTCTACATCAGACTTTCTTCCGCAAACGGCGAAACGCTTTGACTCGGTGAGTTTCGCGGCATTCCGACTTCGATGCCCCGGTTGCCGAAATTCAGTTGCCTTTGAATTTCGGGTGATCCCTCTTGAGCATGTATGCTTCTGCTACTTGTTCTACATCAGACTTTCTTCCGCAAACGGCGAAACGCTTTGACTCGGTGAGTTTCGCGGCATTCCGACTTCGATGCCCGGTTGCCGAAATTCAGTTGCCTTTGAATTTCGGGTGATCCCTCTTGAGCATGTATGCTTCTGCTACTTGTTCTACATCAGACTTCTTCCGCAAACGGCGAAACGCTTTGACTCGGTGAGTTTCGCGGCATTCCGACTTCGATGCCCGGTTGCCGAAATTCAGTTGCCTTTGAATTTCGGGTGATCCCTCTTGAGCATGTATGCTTCTGCTACTTGTTCTACATCGACTTTCCTCGCAAACGCGAAACGCTTTGACTCGGTGAGTTTCGCGGCATTCCGACTTCGATTCGATGCCCCGGTTGCCGAAATTCAGTTGCCTTTGAATTTCGGGTGATCCCTCTTGAGCGTATGCTTCTGCTACTTGTTCTACATCAGACTTTCTTTTCCCCAAACAGCGAAACGCTTTGACTCGGTGAGTTTTGCGCATTCCCGACTTCGATGCCCCGGTTGTCCGAAATTCAGTTGCCTTTCAATTTCGGGTGATCCCTCTTGAGCATGTATGCTTCTGCTACTTGTTCTATACACCAGACATTTCTACCGCAAAAGGCGAAACGCTTTGACTCGGTGAGTTTCCCGCATTCCGACTTCGATGCCCCGGTTGCCGAAATCAGTTTTGCCTTTGAATTTCGGGTGATCCCTCTTGACATGTATGCTTCTGCTACTTGTTCTACATCA
>CM055346.1:59818021-59853930 GCA_029228515.1 Populus alba x Populus x berolinensis
GAATTCAGTTGCCTTTGAATTTCGGGTGATCCCTCTCGAGCATGTATGCTTGTGCTACGTGTTCTACATGAGACTTTCTTCCGCAAAACGGCAAAACGCTTTGACTCGGTGAGTTTCGCGGCATTCCGACTTTGATGCCCCGGTTGCCGAAATTCAGTTGCCTTTGAATTTCGGGTGATCCCTCTTGAGCATGTATGCTTCTGCTACTTGTTCTACATCATACTTCCTTCCGCAAACTGCGAAACGCTTTGACTCGGTGAGTTTCGCGGCATTCCGACTTCGATGCCCCGGTTGCCGAAATTCAGTTGCCTTTGAATTTCGGGTGATCCCTCTTGAGCATGTATGCTTTTGCTACTTGTTCTACATCAAACTTCCTTCCGCAAACGGCGAAACGCTTTGACTCGGTGAGTTTCGCGGCATTCCGATTTCGATGCCCCGGTTGCCGAAATTCAGTTGCCTTTGAATTTCGGGTGATCCCTCTTGAGCATGTATGCTTCTGCTACTTGTTCTACATCAGACTTTCTTCCGCAAACGGCGAAACGCTTTGACTCGGTGAGTTTCGCGGCATTCCGACTTCGATGCCCCGGTTGCCGAAATTCAGTTGCCTTTGAATTTCGGGTGATCCCTCTTGAGCATGTATGCTTCTGCTACTTGTTCTCCATCACACTTCCTTCCACAAACAGCGCAACGATTTGACTCGGGGAGTTTCGCGGCATTCCGACTTCGATGCCTCGGTTGCCGAAATTCAGTTGCCTTTGAATTTCGGGTGATCCCTCTTGAGCATGTATGCTTCTGCTACTTGTTCTACATCAACTTCTTCCGCAAACGGCGAAACGCTTTGACTCGGTGAGTTTCGCGGCATTCCGACTTCGATGCCCCGGTTGCCGAAATTCAGTTGCCTTTGAATTTCGGGTGATCCCTCTTGAGCATGTATGCTTCTGCTACTTGTTCTACATCACACTTGTTCCGCAAACGGCGAAACGCTTTCACTCGGTGAGTTTCGCGGCATTCCGACTTCGATTCCCCGGTTGCCGAAATTCAGTTGCCTTTAAATTTCGGGTGATCCCTCTTGAGCATGTATGCTTCTGCTACTTGTTCTACATCAAACTTCCTTCCGCACACGGCGAAACGCTTTGAGTCGGCGAGTTTTGCGGCATTACGTCTTCGATGTCCCGGTTGCCGAAATTCAGTTGCCTTTGAATTTCGGGTGATCACTCTTGAGCATGTATGCTTCTGCTACTTGTTCTACATCAGACTTCCTTCCGCAAACGCGAAACGCTTTGAGTCGGCGAGTTTTGCGGCATTACGTCTTCGATGTCCCGGTTGCCGAAATTCAGTTGCCTTTGAATTTCGGGTGATCACTCTTGAGCATGTATGCTTCTGCTACTTGTTATAAATCATACTTCCTTCCGCAAACGGCGAAACGCTTTGACTCGGTGAGTTTCGCGGCATTCCGACTTCGATGCCCCGGTTGCCGAAATTCTGTTGCCTTTGAATTTCGGGTGATCCCTCTTGAGCATGTATGCTTCTGCTACTTGTTCTACATCATACTTCCTTCCGCAAACGGCGAAACGCTTTGACTCGGTGAGTTTCGCGGCATTCCGCCTTCGATGCCCCGGTTGCCGAAATTCAGTTGCCTTTGAATTTCGGGTGATCCCTCTTGAGCATGTATGCTTCTGCTACTTGTTCTACATCAGACTTCTTCCGCAAACGGCGAAACGCTTTGACTCGGTGAGTTTCGCGGCATTCCGACTTCGATGCCCCGGTTGCCGAAATTCAGTTGCCTTTGAATTTCGGGTGATCCCTCTTGAGCATGTATGCTTCTGCTACTTGTTCTACATCATACTTCCTTCCGCAAACGGCGAAACGCTTTGACTCGGTGAGTTTCGCGGCATTCCGACTTCGATGCCCCGGTTGCCGAAATTCAGTTGCCTTTGAATTTCGGGTGATCCCTCTTGAGCATGTATGCTTCTGCTACTTGTTCTACATCATACTTCCTTCCGCAAACGGCGAAACGCTTTGACTCGGTGAGTTTCGCGGCATTCCGACTTCGATGCCCCGGTTGCCGAAATTCAGTTGCCTTTGAATTTCGGGTGATCCCTCTTGAGCATGTATGCTTCTGCTACTTGTTCTACATCAGACTTTCTTCCGCAAACGCGAAACGCTTTGACTCGGTGAGTTTCGCGGCATTCCGCCTTTGATGCCCCGGTTGCCGAAATTCAGTTGCCTTTGAATTTCAGGTGATCACTCTTGAGCACGTATGCTTCTGCTACTTGTTCTACATCAGACTTCCTTCCGCAAACGGCGAAACGCTTTGACTCGGTCAGTTTCGCGGCAATCCGACTTCGATGCCCCGGTTGCCGATATTCAGAAGCTTTTAAATTTCGGGTGATCCCTCTTGAGCATGTATGCTTCTGCTACTTGGTCTACATCAGACTTTCTTCCGCAAACGGCGAAACGCTTTGACTAGGTGAGTTTCGCGGCATTCTGACTTCGATGCCCCGGTTGCCGAAATTCAATTGCCTTTGAATTTCGGGTGATCCCTCTTCAGCATGTATGCTTGTGCTACTTGTTCTACATCAGACTTCCTTCCGCAAACGGCGAAACGCTTTGACTCGGTCAGTTTTGCGGCAATCCGACTTCGATGCCCCGGTTGCCGAAATTCAGATGCTTTTAAATTTCGGGTGATCCCTCTTGAGCATGTATGCTTCTGCTACTTGGTCTACATCAGACTTTCTTCCGCAAACGGCGAAACGCTTTGACTCGGTGAGTTTCGCGGCATTCCGACTTCGATGCCCCGGTTGCCGAAATTCAGTTGCCTTTGAATTTCGGGTGATCCCTCTTGAGCATGTATGCTTCTGCTACTTGTTCTACATCAGACTTTCTTCCGCAAACGGCGAAACGCTTTGACTCGGTGAGTTTCGCGGCATTCCGACTTCGATGCCCCGGTTGCCGAAATTCAGTTGCCTTTGAATTTCGGGTGATCCCTCTTGAGCATGTATGCTTCTGCTACTTGTTCTACATCAGACTTCCTTCCGCAAACTGCGAAACGCTTTGACTCGGTGAGTTTCGCGGCATTCCGACTTCGATGCCCCGGTTGCCGAAATTCAGTTGCCTTTGAATTTCGGGTGATCCCTCTTGAGCATGTATGCTTCTGCTACTTGTTCTACATCATACTTCCTTCCGCAAACGGCGAAACGCTTTGACTCGGTGAGTTTCGCGGCATTCCGACTTCGATGCCCCGGTTGCCGAAATTCAGTTGCCTTTGAATTTCGGGTGATCCCTCTTGAGCATGTATGCTTCTGCTACTTGTTCTACATCAGACTTACTTCCGCAAACGGCGAAACGCTTTGACTCGGTGAGTTTCGCGGCATTCCGACTTCGATGCCCCGGTTGCCGAAATTCAGTTGCCTTTGAATTTCGGGTGATCCCTCTTGAGCATGTATGCTTCTGCTACTTGTTCTACATCATACTTCCTTCCGCAAACGGCGAAACGCTTTGACTCGGTGAGTTTCGCGGCATTCCGACTTCGATGCCCCGGTTGCCGAAATTCAGTTGCCTTTGAATTTCGGGTGATCCCTCTTGAGCATGTATGCTTCTGCTACTTGTTCTACATCATACTTCTTCCGCAAACGGCGAAACGCTTTGACTCGGTGAGTTTCGCGGCATTCCGACTTCGATGCCCCGGTTGCCGAAATTCAGTTGCCTTTGAATTTCGGGTGATCCCTCTTGAGCATGTATGCTTCTGCTACTTGTTCTACATCAGACTTCCTTCCGCAAACGGCGAAACGCTTTGACTCGGTGAGTTTCGCGGCATTCCGACTTCGATGCCCCGGTTGCCGAAATTCAGTTGCCTTTGAATTTCGGGTGATCCCTCTTGAGCATGTATGCTTCTGCTACTTGTTCTACATCAGACTTTCTTCCGCAAACGGCGAAACGCTTTGACTCGGTGAGTTTCGCGGCATTCCGACTTCGATGCCCCGGTTGCCGAAATTCAGTTGCCTTTGAATTTCGGGTGATCCCTCTTGAGCATGTATGCTTCTGCTACTTGTTCTACATCAGACTTCCTTCCGCAAACGGCGAAACGCTTTGACTCGGTGAGTTTCGCGGCATTCCGACTTCGATGCCCCGGTTGCCGAAATTCAGTTGCCTTTGAATTTCGGGTGATCCCTCTTGAGCATGTATGCTTCTGCTACTTGTTCTACATCAGACTTCCTTCCGCAAACGGCGAAACGCTTTGACTCGGTGAGTTTCGCGGCATTCCGACTTCGATGCCCCGGTTGCCGAAATTCAGTTGCCTTTGAATTTCGGGTGATCCCTCTTGAGCATGTATGCTTCTGCTACTTGTTCTACATCAGACTTCTTCCGCAAACGGCGAAACGCTTTGACTCGGTGAGTTTCGCGGCATTCCGACTTCGATGCCCCGGTTGCCGAAATTCAGTTGCCTTTGAATTTCGGGTGATCCCTCTTGAGCATGTATGCTTCTGCTACTTGTTCTACATCAGACTTCCTTCCGCAAACGGCGAAACGCTTTGACTCGGTGAGTTTCGCGGCATTCCGACTTCGATGCCCCGGTTGCCGAAATTCAGTTGCCTTTGAATTTCGGGTGATCCCTCTTGAGCATGTATGCTTCTGCTACTTGTTCTACATCAGACTTCCTTCCGCAAACGGCGAAACGCTTTGACTCGGTGAGTTTCGCGGCATTCCGACTTCGATGCCCCGGTTGCCGAAATTCAGTTGCCTTTGAATTTCGGGTGATCCCTCTTGAGCATGTATGCTTCTGCTACTTGTTCTACATCAGACTTCTTCCGCAAACGGCGAAACGCTTTGACTCGGTGAGTTTCGCGGCATTCCGACTTCGATGCCCGGTTGCCGAAATTCAGTTGCCTTTGAATTTCGGGTGATCCCTCTTGAGCATGTATGCTTCTGCTACTTGTTCTACATCAGACTTCCTTCCGCAAACGGCGAAACGCTTTGACTCGGTGAGTTTCGCGGCATTCCGACTTCGATGCCCCGGTTGCCGAAATTCAGTTGCCTTTGAATTTCGGGTGATCCCTCTTGAGCATGTATGCTTCTGCTACTTGTTCTACATCAGACTTCCTTCCGCAAACGGCGAAACGCTTTGACTCGGTGAGTTTCGCGGCATTCCGACTTCGATGCCCCGGTTGCCGAAATTCAGTTGCCTTTGAATTTCGGGTGATCCCTCTTGAGCATGTATGCTTCTGCTACTTGTTCTACATCAGACTTTCTTCCGCAAACGGCGAAACGCTTTGACTCGGTGAGTTTCGCGGCATTCCGACTTCGATGCCCCGGTTGCCGAAATTCAGTTGCCTTTGAATTTCGGGTGATCCCTCTTGAGCATGTATGCTTCTGCTACTTGTTCTACATCAGACTTCTTCCGCAAACGGCGAAACGCTTTGACTCGGTGAGTTTCGCGGCATTCCGACTTCGATGCCCCGGTTGCCGAAATTCAGTTGCCTTTGAATTTCGGGTGATCCCTCTTGAGCATGTATGCTTCTGCTACTTGTTCTACATCAGACTTCTTCCGCAAACGGCGAAACGCTTTGACTCGGTGAGTTTCGCGGCATTCCGACTTCGATGCCCCGGTTGCCGAAATTCAGTTGCCTTTGAATTTCGGGTGATCCCTCTTGAGCATGTATGCTTCTGCTACTTGTTCTACATCAGACTTTCTTCCGCAAACGGCGAAACGCTTTGACTCGGTGAGTTTCGCGGCATTCCGACTTCGATGCCCCGGTTGCCGAAATTCAGTTGCCTTTGAATTTCGGGTGATCCCTCTTGAGCATGTATGCTTCTGCTACTTGTTCTACATCAGACTTCCTTCCGCAAACGGCGAAACGCTTTGACTCGGTGAGTTTCGCGGCATTCCGACTTCGATGCCCCGGTTGCCGAAATTCAGTTGCCTTTGAATTTCGGGTGATCCCTCTTGAGCATGTATGCTTCTGCTACTTGTTCTACATCAGACTTCTTCCGCAAACGGCGAAACGCTTTGACTCGGTGAGTTTCGCGGCATTCCGACTTCGATGCCCCGGTTGCCGAAATTCAGTTGCCTTTGAATTTCGGGTGATCCCTCTTGAGCATGTATGCTTCTGCTACTTGTTCTACATCAGACTTTCTTCCGCAAACGGCGAAACGCTTTGACTCGGTGAGTTTCGCGGCATTCCGACTTCGATGCCCCGGTTGCCGAAATTCAGTTGCCTTTGAATTTCGGGTGATCCCTCTTGAGCATGTATGCTTCTGCTACTTGTTCTACATCAGACTTCTTCCGCAAACGGCGAAACGCTTTGACTCGGTGAGTTTCGCGGCATTCCGACTTCGATGCCCCGGTTGCCGAAATTCAGTTGCCTTTGAATTTCGGGTGATCCCTCTTGAGCATGTATGCTTCTGCTACTTGTTCTACATCAGACTTCCTTCCGCAAACGGCGAAACGCTTTGACTCGGTGAGTTTCGCGGCATTCCGACTTCGATGCCCCGGTTGCCGAAATTCAGTTGCCTTTGAATTTCGGGTGATCCCTCTTGAGCATGTATGCTTCTGCTACTTGTTCTACATCAGACTTCTTCCGCAAACGGCGAAACGCTTTGACTCGGTGAGTTTCGCGGCATTCCGACTTCGATGCCCCGGTTGCCGAAATTCAGTTGCCTTTGAATTTCGGGTGATCCCTCTTGAGCATGTATGCTTCTGCTACTTGTTCTACATCAGACTTTCTTCCGCAAACGGCGAAACGCTTTGACTCGGTGAGTTTCGCGGCATTCCGACTTCGATGCCCCGGTTGCCGAAATTCAGTTGCCTTTGAATTTCGGGTGATCCCTCTTGAGCATGTATGCTTCTGCTACTTGTTCTACATCAGACTTCTTCCGCAAACGGCGAAACGCTTTGACTCGGTGAGTTTCGCGGCATTCCGACTTCGATGCCCCGGTTGCCGAAATTCAGTTGCCTTTGAATTTCGGGTGATCCCTCTTGAGCATGTATGCTTCTGCTACTTGTTCTACATCAGACTTCTTCCGCAAACGGCGAAACGCTTTGACTCGGTGAGTTTCGCGGCATTCCGACTTCGATGCCCCGGTTGCCGAAATTCAGTTGCCTTTGAATTTCGGGTGATCCCTCTTGAGCATGTATGCTTCTGCTACTTGTTCTACATCAGACTTTCTTCCGCAAACGGCGAAACGCTTTGACTCGGTGAGTTTCGCGGCATTCCGACTTCGATGCCCCGGTTGCCGAAATTCAGTTGCCTTTGAATTTCGGGTGATCCCTCTTGAGCATGTATGCTTCTGCTACTTGTTCTACATCAGACTTCCTTCCGCAAACGGCGAAACGCTTTGACTCGGTGAGTTTCGCGGCATTCCGACTTCGATGCCCCGGTTGCCGAAATTCAGTTGCCTTTGAATTTCGGGTGATCCCTCTTGAGCATGTATGCTTCTGCTACTTGTTCTACATCAGACTTCTTCCGCAAACGGCGAAACGCTTTGACTCGGTGAGTTTCGCGGCATTCCGACTTCGATGCCCCGGTTGCCGAAATTCAGTTGCCTTTGAATTTCGGGTGATCCCTCTTGAGCATGTATGCTTCTGCTACTTGTTCTACATCAGACTTCTTCCGCAAACGGCGAAACGCTTTGACTCGGTGAGTTTCGCGGCATTCCGACTTCGATGCCCCGGTTGCCGAAATTCAGTTGCCTTTGAATTTCGGGTGATCCCTCTTGAGCATGTATGCTTCTGCTACTTGTTCTACATCAGACTTCTTCCGCAAACGGCGAAACGCTTTGACTCGGTGAGTTTCGCGGCATTCCGACTTCGATGCCCCGGTTGCCGAAATTCAGTTGCCTTT
The DNA here is from genome assembly GCA_029228515.1 of Populus alba x Populus x berolinensis. Lineage (NCBI taxonomy): Eukaryota > Viridiplantae > Streptophyta > Magnoliopsida > Malpighiales > Salicaceae > Populus > Populus alba x Populus x berolinensis. Next base: position 59,825,863 of record CM055346.1, read on the forward strand.
GAATTTCGGGTGATCCCTCTTGAGCATGTATGCTTCTGCTACTTGTTCTACATCAGACTTCTTCCGCAAACGGCGAAACGCTTTGACTCGGTGAGTTTCGCGGCATTCCGACTTCGATGCCCCGGTTGCCGAAATTCAGTTGCCTTTGAATTTCGGGTGATCCCTCTTGAGCATGTATGCTTCTGCTACTTGTTCTACATCAGACTTCTTCCGCAAACGGCGAAACGCTTTGACTCGGTGAGTTTCGCGGCATTCCGACTTCGATGCCCCGGTTGCCGAAATTCAGTTGCCTTTGAATTTCGGGTGATCCCTCTTGAGCATGTATGCTTCTGCTACTTGTTCTACATCAGACTTCTTCCGCAAACGGCGAAACGCTTTGACTCGGTGAGTTTCGCGGCATTCCGACTTCGATGCCCCGGTTGCCGAAATTCAGTTGCCTTTGAATTTCGGGTGATCCCTCTTGAGCATGTATGCTTCTGCTACTTGTTCTACATCAGACTTCTTCCGCAAACGGCGAAACGCTTTGACTCGGTGAGTTTCGCGGCATTCCGACTTCGATGCCCCGGTTGCCGAAATTCAGTTGCCTTTGAATTTCGGGTGATCCCTCTTGAGCATGTATGCTTCTGCTACTTGTTCTACATCAGACTTCTTCCGCAAACGGCGAAACGCTTTGACTCGGTGAGTTTCGCGGCATTCCGACTTCGATGCCCCGGTTGCCGAAATTCAGTTGCCTTTGAATTTCGGGTGATCCCTCTTGAGCATGTATGCTTCTGCTACTTGTTCTACATCAGACTTTCTTCCGCAAACGGCGAAACGCTTTGACTCGGTGAGTTTCGCGGCATTCCGACTTCGATGCCCCGGTTGCCGAAATTCAGTTGCCTTTGAATTTCGGGTGATCCCTCTTGAGCATGTATGCTTCTGCTACTTGTTCTACATCAGACTTCCTTCCGCAAACGGCGAAACGCTTTGACTCGGTGAGTTTCGCGGCATTCCGACTTCGATGCCCCGGTTGCCGAAATTCAGTTGCCTTTGAATTTCGGGTGATCCCTCTTGAGCATGTATGCTTCTGCTACTTGTTCTACATCAGACTTCTTCCGCAAACGGCGAAACGCTTTGACTCGGTGAGTTTCGCGGCATTCCGACTTCGATGCCCCGGTTGCCGAAATTCAGTTGCCTTTGAATTTCGGGTGATCCCTCTTGAGCATGTATGCTTCTGCTACTTGTTCTACATCAGACTTTCTTCCGCAAACGGCGAAACGCTTTGACTCGGTGAGTTTCGCGGCATTCCGACTTCGATGCCCCGGTTGCCGAAATTCAGTTGCCTTTGAATTTCGGGTGATCCCTCTTGAGCATGTATGCTTCTGCTACTTGTTCTACATCAGACTTCTTCCGCAAACGGCGAAACGCTTTGACTCGGTGAGTTTCGCGGCATTCCGACTTCGATGCCCCGGTTGCCGAAATTCAGTTGCCTTTGAATTTCGGGTGATCCCTCTTGAGCATGTATGCTTCTGCTACTTGTTCTACATCAGACTTCTTCCGCAAACGGCGAAACGCTTTGACTCGGTGAGTTTCGCGGCATTCCGACTTCGATGCCCCGGTTGCCGAAATTCAGTTGCCTTTGAATTTCGGGTGATCCCTCTTGAGCATGTATGCTTCTGCTACTTGTTCTACATCAGACTTTCTTCCGCAAACGGCGAAACGCTTTGACTCGGTGAGTTTCGCGGCATTCCGACTTCGATGCCCCGGTTGCCGAAATTCAGTTGCCTTTGAATTTCGGGTGATCCCTCTTGAGCATGTATGCTTCTGCTACTTGTTCTACATCAGACTTCTTCCGCAAACGGCGAAACGCTTTGACTCGGTGAGTTTCGCGGCATTCCGACTTCGATGCCCCGGTTGCCGAAATTCAGTTGCCTTTGAATTTCGGGTGATCCCTCTTGAGCATGTATGCTTCTGCTACTTGTTCTACATCAGACTTCTTCCGCAAACGGCGAAACGCTTTGACTCGGTGAGTTTCGCGGCATTCCGACTTCGATGCCCCGGTTGCCGAAATTCAGTTGCCTTTGAATTTCGGGTGATCCCTCTTGAGCATGTATGCTTCTGCTACTTGTTCTACATCAGACTTTCTTCCGCAAACGGCGAAACGCTTTGACTCGGTGAGTTTCGCGGCATTCCGACTTCGATGCCCCGGTTGCCGAAATTCAGTTGCCTTTGAATTTCGGGTGATCCCTCTTGAGCATGTATGCTTCTGCTACTTGTTCTACATCAGACTTCTTCCGCAAACGGCGAAACGCTTTGACTCGGTGAGTTTCGCGGCATTCCGACTTCGATGCCCCGGTTGCCGAAATTCAGTTGCCTTTGAATTTCGGGTGATCCCTCTTGAGCATGTATGCTTCTGCTACTTGTTCTACATCAGACTTCTTCCGCAAACGGCGAAACGCTTTGACTCGGTGAGTTTCGCGGCATTCCGACTTCGATGCCCCGGTTGCCGAAATTCAGTTGCCTTTGAATTTCGGGTGATCCCTCTTGAGCATGTATGCTTCTGCTACTTGTTCTACATCAGACTTTCTTCCGCAAACGGCGAAACGCTTTGACTCGGTGAGTTTCGCGGCATTCCGACTTCGATGCCCCGGTTGCCGAAATTCAGTTGCCTTTGAATTTCGGGTGATCCCTCTTGAGCATGTATGCTTCTGCTACTTGTTCTACATCAGACTTCTTCCGCAAACGGCGAAACGCTTTGACTCGGTGAGTTTCGCGGCATTCCGACTTCGATGCCCCGGTTGCCGAAATTCAGTTGCCTTTGAATTTCGGGTGATCCCTCTTGAGCATGTATGCTTCTGCTACTTGTTCTACATCAGACTTCTTCCGCAAACGGCGAAACGCTTTGACTCGGTGAGTTTCGCGGCATTCCGACTTCGATGCCCCGGTTGCCGAAATTCAGTTGCCTTTGAATTTCGGGTGATCCCTCTTGAGCATGTATGCTTCTGCTACTTGTTCTACATCAGACTTCCTTCCGCAAACGGCGAAACGCTTTGACTCGGTGAGTTTCGCGGCATTCCGACTTCGATGCCCCGGTTGCCGAAATTCAGTTGCCTTTGAATTTCGGGTGATCCCTCTTGAGCATGTATGCTTCTGCTACTTGTTCTACATCAGACTTCTTCCGCAAACGGCGAAACGCTTTGACTCGGTGAGTTTCGCGGCATTCCGACTTCGATGCCCCGGTTGCCGAAATTCAGTTGCCTTTGAATTTCGGGTGATCCCTCTTGAGCATGTATGCTTCTGCTACTTGTTCTACATCAGACTTCTTCCGCAAACGGCGAAACGCTTTGACTCGGTGAGTTTCGCGGCATTCCGACTTCGATGCCCCGGTTGCCGAAATTCAGTTGCCTTTGAATTTCGGGTGATCCCTCTTGAGCATGTATGCTTCTGCTACTTGTTCTACATCAGACTTCTTCCGCAAACGGCGAAACGCTTTGACTCGGTGAGTTTCGCGGCATTCCGACTTCGATGCCCCGGTTGCCGAAATTCAGTTGCCTTTGAATTTCGGGTGATCCCTCTTGAGCATGTATGCTTCTGCTACTTGTTCTACATCAGACTTTCTTCCGCAAACGGCGAAACGCTTTGACTCGGTGAGTTTCGCGGCATTCCGACTTCGATGCCCCGGTTGCCGAAATTCAGTTGCCTTTGAATTTCGGGTGATCCCTCTTGAGCATGTATGCTTCTGCTACTTGTTCTACATCAGACTTCTTCCGCAAACGGCGAAACGCTTTGACTCGGTGAGTTTCGCGGCATTCCGACTTCGATGCCCCGGTTGCCGAAATTCAGTTGCCTTTGAATTTCGGGTGATCCCTCTTGAGCATGTATGCTTCTGCTACTTGTTCTACATCAGACTTCTTCCGCAAACGGCGAAACGCTTTGACTCGGTGAGTTTCGCGGCATTCCGACTTCGATGCCCCGGTTGCCGAAATTCAGTTGCCTTTGAATTTCGGGTGATCCCTCTTGAGCATGTATGCTTCTGCTACTTGTTCTACATCAGACTTTCTTCCGCAAACGGCGAAACGCTTTGACTCGGTGAGTTTCGCGGCATTCCGACTTCGATGCCCCGGTTGCCGAAATTCAGTTGCCTTTGAATTTCGGGTGATCCCTCTTGAGCATGTATGCTTCTGCTACTTGTTCTACATCAGACTTCTTCCGCAAACGGCGAAACGCTTTGACTCGGTGAGTTTCGCGGCATTCCGACTTCGATGCCCCGGTTGCCGAAATTCAGTTGCCTTTGAATTTCGGGTGATCCCTCTTGAGCATGTATGCTTCTGCTACTTGTTCTACATCAGACTTCTTCCGCAAACGGCGAAACGCTTTGACTCGGTGAGTTTCGCGGCATTCCGACTTCGATGCCCCGGTTGCCGAAATTCAGTTGCCTTTGAATTTCGGGTGATCCCTCTTGAGCATGTATGCTTCTGCTACTTGTTCTACATCAGACTTTCTTCCGCAAACGGCGAAACGCTTTGACTCGGTGAGTTTCGCGGCATTCCGACTTCGATGCCCCGGTTGCCGAAATTCAGTTGCCTTTGAATTTCGGGTGATCCCTCTTGAGCATGTATGCTTCTGCTACTTGTTCTACATCAGACTTTCTTCCGCAAACGGCGAAACGCTTTGACTCGGTGAGTTTCGCGGCATTCCGACTTCGATGCCCCGGTTGCCGAAATTCAGTTGCCTTTGAATTTCGGGTGATCCCTCTTGAGCATGTATGCTTCTGCTACTTGTTCTACATCAGACTTCTTCCGCAAACGGCGAAACGCTTTGACTCGGTGAGTTTCGCGGCATTCCGACTTCGATGCCCCGGTTGCCGAAATTCAGTTGCCTTTGAATTTCGGGTGATCCCTCTTGAGCATGTATGCTTCTGCTACTTGTTCTACATCAGACTTTCTTCCGCAAACGGCGAAACGCTTTGACTCGGTGAGTTTCGCGGCATTCCGACTTCGATGCCCCGGTTGCCGAAATTCAGTTGCCTTTGAATTTCGGGTGATCCCTCTTGAGCATGTATGCTTCTGCTACTTGTTCTACATCAGACTTCTTCCGCAAACGGCGAAACGCTTTGACTCGGTGAGTTTCGCGGCATTCCGACTTCGATGCCCCGGTTGCCGAAATTCAGTTGCCTTTGAATTTCGGGTGATCCCTCTTGAGCATGTATGCTTCTGCTACTTGTTCTACATCAGACTTCTTCCGCAAACGGCGAAACGCTTTGACTCGGTGAGTTTCGCGGCATTCCGACTTCGATGCCCCGGTTGCCGAAATTCAGTTGCCTTTGAATTTCGGGTGATCCCTCTTGAGCATGTATGCTTCTGCTACTTGTTCTACATCAGACTTCTTCCGCAAACGGCGAAACGCTTTGACTCGGTGAGTTTCGCGGCATTCCGACTTCGATGCCCCGGTTGCCGAAATTCAGTTGCCTTTGAATTTCGGGTGATCCCTCTTGAGCATGTATGCTTCTGCTACTTGTTCTACATCAGACTTCTTCCGCAAACGGCGAAACGCTTTGACTCGGTGAGTTTCGCGGCATTCCGACTTCGATGCCCCGGTTGCCGAAATTCAGTTGCCTTTGAATTTCGGGTGATCCCTCTTGAGCATGTATGCTTCTGCTACTTGTTCTACATCAGACTTCTTCCGCAAACGGCGAAACGCTTTGACTCGGTGAGTTTCGCGGCATTCCGACTTCGATGCCCCGGTTGCCGAAATTCAGTTGCCTTTGAATTTCGGGTGATCCCTCTTGAGCATGTATGCTTCTGCTACTTGTTCTACATCAGACTTTCTTCCGCAAACGGCGAAACGCTTTGACTCGGTGAGTTTCGCGGCATTCCGACTTCGATGCCCCGGTTGCCGAAATTCAGTTGCCTTTGAATTTCGGGTGATCCCTCTTGAGCATGTATGCTTCTGCTACTTGTTCTACATCAGACTTCTTCCGCAAACGGCGAAACGCTTTGACTCGGTGAGTTTCGCGGCATTCCGACTTCGATGCCCCGGTTGCCGAAATTCAGTTGCCTTTGAATTTCGGGTGATCCCTCTTGAGCATGTATGCTTCTGCTACTTGTTCTACATCAGACTTCTTCCGCAAACGGCGAAACGCTTTGACTCGGTGAGTTTCGCGGCATTCCGACTTCGATGCCCCGGTTGCCGAAATTCAGTTGCCTTTGAATTTCGGGTGATCCCTCTTGAGCATGTATGCTTCTGCTACTTGTTCTACATCAGACTTCTTCCGCAAACGGCGAAACGCTTTGACTCGGTGAGTTTCGCGGCATTCCGACTTCGATGCCCCGGTTGCCGAAATTCAGTTGCCTTTGAATTTCGGGTGATCCCTCTTGAGCATGTATGCTTCTGCTACTTGTTCTACATCAGACTTCTTCCGCAAACGGCGAAACGCTTTGACTCGGTGAGTTTCGCGGCATTCCGACTTCGATGCCCCGGTTGCCGAAATTCAGTTGCCTTTGAATTTCGGGTGATCCCTCTTGAGCATGTATGCTTCTGCTACTTGTTCTACATCAGACTTCTTCCGCAAACGGCGAAACGCTTTGACTCGGTGAGTTTCGCGGCATTCCGACTTCGATGCCCCGGTTGCCGAAATTCAGTTGCCTTTGAATTTCGGGTGATCCCTCTTGAGCATGTATGCTTCTGCTACTTGTTCTACATCAGACTTTCTTCCGCAAACGGCGAAACGCTTTGACTCGGTGAGTTTCGCGGCATTCCGACTTCGATGCCCCGGTTGCCGAAATTCAGTTGCCTTTGAATTTCGGGTGATCCCTCTTGAGCATGTATGCTTCTGCTACTTGTTCTACATCAGACTTTCTTCCGCAAACGGCGAAACGCTTTGACTCGGTGAGTTTCGCGGCATTCCGACTTCGATGCCCCGGTTGCCGAAATTCAGTTGCCTTTGAATTTCGGGTGATCCCTCTTGAGCATGTATGCTTCTGCTACTTGTTCTACATCAGACTTCTTCCGCAAACGGCGAAACGCTTTGACTCGGTGAGTTTCGCGGCATTCCGACTTCGATGCCCCGGTTGCCGAAATTCAGTTGCCTTTGAATTTCGGGTGATCCCTCTTGAGCATGTATGCTTCTGCTACTTGTTCTACATCAGACTTTCTTCCGCAAACGGCGAAACGCTTTGACTCGGTGAGTTTCGCGGCATTCCGACTTCGATGCCCCGGTTGCCGAAATTCAGTTGCCTTTGAATTTCGGGTGATCCCTCTTGAGCATGTATGCTTCTGCTACTTGTTCTACATCAGACTTCTTCCGCAAACGGCGAAACGCTTTGACTCGGTGAGTTTCGCGGCATTCCGACTTCGATGCCCCGGTTGCCGAAATTCAGTTGCCTTTGAATTTCGGGTGATCCCTCTTGAGCATGTATGCTTCTGCTACTTGTTCTACATCAGACTTCTTCCGCAAACGGCGAAACGCTTTGACTCGGTGAGTTTCGCGGCATTCCGACTTCGATGCCCCGGTTGCCGAAATTCAGTTGCCTTTGAATTTCGGGTGATCCCTCTTGAGCATGTATGCTTCTGCTACTTGTTCTACATCAGACTTTCTTCCGCAAACGGCGAAACGCTTTGACTCGGTGAGTTTCGCGGCATTCCGACTTCGATGCCCCGGTTGCCGAAATTCAGTTGCCTTTGAATTTCGGGTGATCCCTCTTGAGCATGTATGCTTCTGCTACTTGTTCTACATCAGACTTCTTCCGCAAACGGCGAAACGCTTTGACTCGGTGAGTTTCGCGGCATTCCGACTTCGATGCCCCGGTTGCCGAAATTCAGTTGCCTTTGAATTTCGGGTGATCCCTCTTGAGCATGTATGCTTCTGCTACTTGTTCTACATCAGACTTCTTCCGCAAACGGCGAAACGCTTTGACTCGGTGAGTTTCGCGGCATTCCGACTTCGATGCCCCGGTTGCCGAAATTCAGTTGCCTTTGAATTTCGGGTGATCCCTCTTGAGCATGTATGCTTCTGCTACTTGTTCTACATCAGACTTCTTCCGCAAACGGCGAAACGCTTTGACTCGGTGAGTTTCGCGGCATTCCGACTTCGATGCCCCGGTTGCCGAAATTCAGTTGCCTTTGAATTTCGGGTGATCCCTCTTGAGCATGTATGCTTCTGCTACTTGTTCTACATCAGACTTCTTCCGCAAACGGCGAAACGCTTTGACTCGGTGAGTTTCGCGGCATTCCGACTTCGATGCCCCGGTTGCCGAAATTCAGTTGCCTTTGAATTTCGGGTGATCCCTCTTGAGCATGTATGCTTCTGCTACTTGTTCTACATCAGACTTCTTCCGCAAACGGCGAAACGCTTTGACTCGGTGAGTTTCGCGGCATTCCGACTTCGATGCCCCGGTTGCCGAAATTCAGTTGCCTTTGAATTTCGGGTGATCCCTCTTGAGCATGTATGCTTCTGCTACTTGTTCTACATCAGACTTCTTCCGCAAACGGCGAAACGCTTTGACTCGGTGAGTTTCGCGGCATTCCGACTTCGATGCCCCGGTTGCCGAAATTCAGTTGCCTTTGAATTTCGGGTGATCCCTCTTGAGCATGTATGCTTCTGCTACTTGTTCTACATCAGACTTTCTTCCGCAAACGGCGAAACGCTTTGACTCGGTGAGTTTCGCGGCATTCCGACTTCGATGCCCCGGTTGCCGAAATTCAGTTGCCTTTGAATTTCGGGTGATCCCTCTTGAGCATGTATGCTTCTGCTACTTGTTCTACATCAGACTTCTTCCGCAAACGGCGAAACGCTTTGACTCGGTGAGTTTCGCGGCATTCCGACTTCGATGCCCCGGTTGCCGAAATTCAGTTGCCTTTGAATTTCGGGTGATCCCTCTTGAGCATGTATGCTTCTGCTACTTGTTCTACATCAGACTTCTTCCGCAAACGGCGAAACGCTTTGACTCGGTGAGTTTCGCGGCATTCCGACTTCGATGCCCCGGTTGCCGAAATTCAGTTGCCTTTGAATTTCGGGTGATCCCTCTTGAGCATGTATGCTTCTGCTACTTGTTCTACATCAGACTTTCTTCCGCAAACGGCGAAACGCTTTGACTCGGTGAGTTTCGCGGCATTCCGACTTCGATGCCCCGGTTGCCGAAATTCAGTTGCCTTTGAATTTCGGGTGATCCCTCTTGAGCATGTATGCTTCTGCTACTTGTTCTACATCAGACTTCCTTCCGCAAACGGCGAAACGCTTTGACTCGGTGAGTTTCGCGGCATTCCGACTTCGATGCCCCGGTTGCCGAAATTCAGTTGCCTTTGAATTTCGGGTGATCCCTCTTGAGCATGTATGCTTCTGCTACTTGTTCTACATCAGACTTCTTCCGCAAACGGCGAAACGCTTTGACTCGGTGAGTTTCGCGGCATTCCGACTTCGATGCCCCGGTTGCCGAAATTCAGTTGCCTTTGAATTTCGGGTGATCCCTCTTGAGCATGTATGCTTCTGCTACTTGTTCTACATCAGACTTCTTCCGCAAACGGCGAAACGCTTTGACTCGGTGAGTTTCGCGGCATTCCGACTTCGATGCCCCGGTTGCCGAAATTCAGTTGCCTTTGAATTTCGGGTGATCCCTCTTGAGCATGTATGCTTCTGCTACTTGTTCTACATCAGACTTCCTTCCGCAAACGGCGAAACGCTTTGACTCGGTGAGTTTCGCGGCATTCCGACTTCGATGCCCCGGTTGCCGAAATTCAGTTGCCTTTGAATTTCGGGTGATCCCTCTTGAGCATGTATGCTTCTGCTACTTGTTCTACATCAGACTTCTTCCGCAAACGGCGAAACGCTTTGACTCGGTGAGTTTCGCGGCATTCCGACTTCGATGCCCCGGTTGCCGAAATTCAGTTGCCTTTGAATTTCGGGTGATCCCTCTTGAGCATGTATGCTTCTGCTACTTGTTCTACATCAGACTTCTTCCGCAAACGGCGAAACGCTTTGACTCGGTGAGTTTCGCGGCATTCCGACTTCGATGCCCCGGTTGCCGAAATTCAGTTGCCTTTGAATTTCGGGTGATCCCTCTTGAGCATGTATGCTTCTGCTACTTGTTCTACATCAGACTTTCTTCCGCAAACGGCGAAACGCTTTGACTCGGTGAGTTTCGCGGCATTCCGACTTCGATGCCCCGGTTGCCGAAATTCAGTTGCCTTTGAATTTCGGGTGATCCCTCTTGAGCATGTATGCTTCTGCTACTTGTTCTACATCAGACTTCTTCCGCAAACGGCGAAACGCTTTGACTCGGTGAGTTTCGCGGCATTCCGACTTCGATGCCCCGGTTGCCGAAATTCAGTTGCCTTTGAATTTCGGGTGATCCCTCTTGAGCATGTATGCTTCTGCTACTTGTTCTACATCAGACTTCTTCCGCAAACGGCGAAACGCTTTGACTCGGTGAGTTTCGCGGCATTCCGACTTCGATGCCCCGGTTGCCGAAATTCAGTTGCCTTTGAATTTCGGGTGATCCCTCTTGAGCATGTATGCTTCTGCTACTTGTTCTACATCAGACTTTCTTCCGCAAACGGCGAAACGCTTTGACTCGGTGAGTTTCGCGGCATTCCGACTTCGATGCCCCGGTTGCCGAAATTCAGTTGCCTTTGAATTTCGGGTGATCCCTCTTGAGCATGTATGCTTCTGCTACTTGTTCTACATCAGACTTCTTCCGCAAACGGCGAAACGCTTTGACTCGGTGAGTTTCGCGGCATTCCGACTTCGATGCCCCGGTTGCCGAAATTCAGTTGCCTTTGAATTTCGGGTGATCCCTCTTGAGCATGTATGCTTCTGCTACTTGTTCTACATCAGACTTCTTCCGCAAACGGCGAAACGCTTTGACTCGGTGAGTTTCGCGGCATTCCGACTTCGATGCCCCGGTTGCCGAAATTCAGTTGCCTTTGAATTTCGGGTGATCCCTCTTGAGCATGTATGCTTCTGCTACTTGTTCTACATCAGACTTTCTTCCGCAAACGGCGAAACGCTTTGACTCGGTGAGTTTCGCGGCATTCCGACTTCGATGCCCCGGTTGCCGAAATTCAGTTGCCTTTGAATTTCGGGTGATCCCTCTTGAGCATGTATGCTTCTGCTACTTGTTCTACATCAGACTTCTTCCGCAAACGGCGAAACGCTTTGACTCGGTGAGTTTCGCGGCATTCCGACTTCGATGCCCCGGTTGCCGAAATTCAGTTGCCTTTGAATTTCGGGTGATCCCTCTTGAGCATGTATGCTTCTGCTACTTGTTCTACATCAGACTTTCTTCCGCAAACGGCGAAACGCTTTGACTCGGTGAGTTTCGCGGCATTCCGACTTCGATGCCCCGGTTGCCGAAATTCAGTTGCCTTTGAATTTCGGGTGATCCCTCTTGAGCATGTATGCTTCTGCTACTTGTTCTACATCAGACTTCTTCCGCAAACGGCGAAACGCTTTGACTCGGTGAGTTTCGCGGCATTCCGACTTCGATGCCCCGGTTGCCGAAATTCAGTTGCCTTTGAATTTCGGGTGATCCCTCTTGAGCATGTATGCTTCTGCTACTTGTTCTACATCAGACTTCTTCCGCAAACGGCGAAACGCTTTGACTCGGTGAGTTTCGCGGCATTCCGACTTCGATGCCCCGGTTGCCGAAATTCAGTTGCCTTTGAATTTCGGGTGATCCCTCTTGAGCATGTATGCTTCTGCTACTTGTTCTACATCAGACTTCTTCCGCAAACGGCGAAACGCTTTGACTCGGTGAGTTTCGCGGCATTCCGACTTCGATGCCCCGGTTGCCGAAATTCAGTTGCCTTTGAATTTCGGGTGATCCCTCTTGAGCATGTATGCTTCTGCTACTTGTTCTACATCAGACTTTCTTCCGCAAACGGCGAAACGCTTTGACTCGGTGAGTTTCGCGGCATTCCGACTTCGATGCCCCGGTTGCCGAAATTCAGTTGCCTTTGAATTTCGGGTGATCCCTCTTGAGCATGTATGCTTCTGCTACTTGTTCTACATCAGACTTCTTCCGCAAACGGCGAAACGCTTTGACTCGGTGAGTTTCGCGGCATTCCGACTTCGATGCCCCGGTTGCCGAAATTCAGTTGCCTTTGAATTTCGGGTGATCCCTCTTGAGCATGTATGCTTCTGCTACTTGTTCTACATCAGACTTCTTCCGCAAACGGCGAAACGCTTTGACTCGGTGAGTTTCGCGGCATTCCGACTTCGATGCCCCGGTTGCCGAAATTCAGTTGCCTTTGAATTTCGGGTGATCCCTCTTGAGCATGTATGCTTCTGCTACTTGTTCTACATCAGACTTTCTTCCGCAAACGGCGAAACGCTTTGACTCGGTGAGTTTCGCGGCATTCCGACTTCGATGCCCCGGTTGCCGAAATTCAGTTGCCTTTGAATTTCGGGTGATCCCTCTTGAGCATGTATGCTTCTGCTACTTGTTCTACATCAGACTTCTTCCGCAAACGGCGAAACGCTTTGACTCGGTGAGTTTCGCGGCATTCCGACTTCGATGCCCCGGTTGCCGAAATTCAGTTGCCTTTGAATTTCGGGTGATCCCTCTTGAGCATGTATGCTTCTGCTACTTGTTCTACATCAGACTTCTTCCGCAAACGGCGAAACGCTTTGACTCGGTGAGTTTCGCGGCATTCCGACTTCGATGCCCCGGTTGCCGAAATTCAGTTGCCTTTGAATTTCGGGTGATCCCTCTTGAGCATGTATGCTTCTGCTACTTGTTCTACATCAGACTTCTTCCGCAAACGGCGAAACGCTTTGACTCGGTGAGTTTCGCGGCATTCCGACTTCGATGCCCCGGTTGCCGAAATTCAGTTGCCTTTGAATTTCGGGTGATCCCTCTTGAGCATGTATGCTTCTGCTACTTGTTCTACATCAGACTTCTTCCGCAAACGGCGAAACGCTTTGACTCGGTGAGTTTCGCGGCATTCCGACTTCGATGCCCCGGTTGCCGAAATTCAGTTGCCTTTGAATTTCGGGTGATCCCTCTTGAGCATGTATGCTTCTGCTACTTGTTCTACATCAGACTTCTTCCGCAAACGGCGAAACGCTTTGACTCGGTGAGTTTCGCGGCATTCCGACTTCGATGCCCCGGTTGCCGAAATTCAGTTGCCTTTGAATTTCGGGTGATCCCTCTTGAGCATGTATGCTTCTGCTACTTGTTCTACATCAGACTTCTTCCGCAAACGGCGAAACGCTTTGACTCGGTGAGTTTCGCGGCATTCCGACTTCGATGCCCCGGTTGCCGAAATTCAGTTGCCTTTGAATTTCGGGTGATCCCTCTTGAGCATGTATGCTTCTGCTACTTGTTCTACATCAGACTTTCTTCCGCAAACGGCGAAACGCTTTGACTCGGTGAGTTTCGCGGCATTCCGACTTCGATGCCCCGGTTGCCGAAATTCAGTTGCCTTTGAATTTCGGGTGATCCCTCTTGAGCATGTATGCTTCTGCTACTTGTTCTACATCAGACTTCTTCCGCAAACGGCGAAACGCTTTGACTCGGTGAGTTTCGCGGCATTCCGACTTCGATGCCCCGGTTGCCGAAATTCAGTTGCCTTTGAATTTCGGGTGATCCCTCTTGAGCATGTATGCTTCTGCTACTTGTTCTACATCAGACTTCTTCCGCAAACGGCGAAACGCTTTGACTCGGTGAGTTTCGCGGCATTCCGACTTCGATGCCCCGGTTGCCGAAATTCAGTTGCCTTTGAATTTCGGGTGATCCCTCTTGAGCATGTATGCTTCTGCTACTTGTTCTACATCAGACTTCTTCCGCAAACGGCGAAACGCTTTGACTCGGTGAGTTTCGCGGCATTCCGACTTCGATGCCCCGGTTGCCGAAATTCAGTTGCCTTTGAATTTCGGGTGATCCCTCTTGAGCATGTATGCTTCTGCTACTTGTTCTACATCAGACTTCTTCCGCAAACGGCGAAACGCTTTGACTCGGTGAGTTTCGCGGCATTCCGACTTCGATGCCCCGGTTGCCGAAATTCAGTTGCCTTTGAATTTCGGGTGATCCCTCTTGAGCATGTATGCTTCTGCTACTTGTTCTACATCAGACTTTCTTCCGCAAACGGCGAAACGCTTTGACTCGGTGAGTTTCGCGGCATTCCGACTTCGATGCCCCGGTTGCCGAAATTCAGTTGCCTTTGAATTTCGGGTGATCCCTCTTGAGCATGTATGCTTCTGCTACTTGTTCTACATCAGACTTCTTCCGCAAACGGCGAAACGCTTTGACTCGGTGAGTTTCGCGGCATTCCGACTTCGATGCCCCGGTTGCCGAAATTCAGTTGCCTTTGAATTTCGGGTGATCCCTCTTGAGCATGTATGCTTCTGCTACTTGTTCTACATCAGACTTCTTCCGCAAACGGCGAAACGCTTTGACTCGGTGAGTTTCGCGGCATTCCGACTTCGATGCCCCGGTTGCCGAAATTCAGTTGCCTTTGAATTTCGGGTGATCCCTCTTGAGCATGTATGCTTCTGCTACTTGTTCTACATCAGACTTTCTTCCGCAAACGGCGAAACGCTTTGACTCGGTGAGTTTCGCGGCATTCCGACTTCGATGCCCCGGTTGCCGAAATTCAGTTGCCTTTGAATTTCGGGTGATCCCTCTTGAGCATGTATGCTTCTGCTACTTGTTCTACATCAGACTTCTTCCGCAAACGGCGAAACGCTTTGACTCGGTGAGTTTCGCGGCATTCCGACTTCGATGCCCCGGTTGCCGAAATTCAGTTGCCTTTGAATTTCGGGTGATCCCTCTTGAGCATGTATGCTTCTGCTACTTGTTCTACATCAGACTTTCTTCCGCAAACGGCGAAACGCTTTGACTCGGTGAGTTTCGCGGCATTCCGACTTCGATGCCCCGGTTGCCGAAATTCAGTTGCCTTTGAATTTCGGGTGATCCCTCTTGAGCATGTATGCTTCTGCTACTTGTTCTACATCAGACTTCCTTCCGCAAACGGCGAAACGCTTTGACTCGGTGAGTTTCGCGGCATTCCGACTTCGATGCCCCGGTTGCCGAAATTCAGTTGCCTTTGAATTTCGGGTGATCCCTCTTGAGCATGTATGCTTCTGCTACTTGTTCTACATCAGACTTTCTTCCGCAAACGGCGAAACGCTTTGACTCGGTGAGTTTCGCGGCATTCCGACTTCGATGCCCCGGTTGCCGAAATTCAGTTGCCTTTGAATTTCGGGTGATCCCTCTTGAGCATGTATGCTTCTGCTACTTGTTCTACATCAGACTTCTTCCGCAAACGGCGAAACGCTTTGACTCGGTGAGTTTCGCGGCATTCCGACTTCGATGCCCCGGTTGCCGAAATTCAGTTGCCTTTGAATTTCGGGTGATCCCTCTTGAGCATGTATGCTTCTGCTACTTGTTCTACATCAGACTTCTTCCGCAAACGGCGAAACGCTTTGACTCGGTGAGTTTCGCGGCATTCCGACTTCGATGCCCCGGTTGCCGAAATTCAGTTGCCTTTGAATTTCGGGTGATCCCTCTTGAGCATGTATGCTTCTGCTACTTGTTCTACATCAGACTTTCTTCCGCAAACGGCGAAACGCTTTGACTCGGTGAGTTTCGCGGCATTCCGACTTCGATGCCCCGGTTGCCGAAATTCAGTTGCCTTTGAATTTCGGGTGATCCCTCTTGAGCATGTATGCTTCTGCTACTTGTTCTACATCAGACTTCTTCCGCAAACGGCGAAACGCTTTGACTCGGTGAGTTTCGCGGCATTCCGACTTCGATGCCCCGGTTGCCGAAATTCAGTTGCCTTTGAATTTCGGGTGATCCCTCTTGAGCATGTATGCTTCTGCTACTTGTTCTACATCAGACTTCTTCCGCAAACGGCGAAACGCTTTGACTCGGTGAGTTTCGCGGCATTCCGACTTCGATGCCCCGGTTGCCGAAATTCAGTTGCCTTTGAATTTCGGGTGATCCCTCTTGAGCATGTATGCTTCTGCTACTTGTTCTACATCAGACTTCTTCCGCAAACGGCGAAACGCTTTGACTCGGTGAGTTTCGCGGCATTCCGACTTCGATGCCCCGGTTGCCGAAATTCAGTTGCCTTTGAATTTCGGGTGATCCCTCTTGAGCATGTATGCTTCTGCTACTTGTTCTACATCAGACTTTCTTCCGCAAACGGCGAAACGCTTTGACTCGGTGAGTTTCGCGGCATTCCGACTTCGATGCCCCGGTTGCCGAAATTCAGTTGCCTTTGAATTTCGGGTGATCCCTCTTGAGCATGTATGCTTCTGCTACTTGTTCTACATCAGACTTTCTTCCGCAAACGGCGAAACGCTTTGACTCGGTGAGTTTCGCGGCATTCCGACTTCGATGCCCCGGTTGCCGAAATTCAGTTGCCTTTGAATTTCGGGTGATCCCTCTTGAGCATGTATGCTTCTGCTACTTGTTCTACATCAGACTTCTTCCGCAAACGGCGAAACGCTTTGACTCGGTGAGTTTCGCGGCATTCCGACTTCGATGCCCCGGTTGCCGAAATTCAGTTGCCTTTGAATTTCGGGTGATCCCTCTTGAGCATGTATGCTTCTGCTACTTGTTCTACATCAGACTTCTTCCGCAAACGGCGAAACGCTTTGACTCGGTGAGTTTCGCGGCATTCCGACTTCGATGCCCCGGTTGCCGAAATTCAGTTGCCTTTGAATTTCGGGTGATCCCTCTTGAGCATGTATGCTTCTGCTACTTGTTCTACATCAGACTTCTTCCGCAAACGGCGAAACGCTTTGACTCGGTGAGTTTCGCGGCATTCCGACTTCGATGCCCCGGTTGCCGAAATTCAGTTGCCTTTGAATTTCGGGTGATCCCTCTTGAGCATGTATGCTTCTGCTACTTGTTCTACATCAGACTTCTTCCGCAAACGGCGAAACGCTTTGACTCGGTGAGTTTCGCGGCATTCCGACTTCGATGCCCCGGTTGCCGAAATTCAGTTGCCTTTGAATTTCGGGTGATCCCTCTTGAGCATGTATGCTTCTGCTACTTGTTCTACATCAGACTTCTTCCGCAAACGGCGAAACGCTTTGACTCGGTGAGTTTCGCGGCATTCCGACTTCGATGCCCCGGTTGCCGAAATTCAGTTGCCTTTGAATTTCGGGTGATCCCTCTTGAGCATGTATGCTTCTGCTACTTGTTCTACATCAGACTTCTTCCGCAAACGGCGAAACGCTTTGACTCGGTGAGTTTCGCGGCATTCCGACTTCGATGCCCCGGTTGCCGAAATTCAGTTGCCTTTGAATTTCGGGTGATCCCTCTTGAGCATGTATGCTTCTGCTACTTGTTCTACATCAGACTTCTTCCGCAAACGGCGAAACGCTTTGACTCGGTGAGTTTCGCGGCATTCCGACTTCGATGCCCCGGTTGCCGAAATTCAGTTGCCTTTGAATTTCGGGTGATCCCTCTTGAGCATGTATGCTTCTGCTACTTGTTCTACATCAGACTTTCTTCCGCAAACGGCGAAACGCTTTGACTCGGTGAGTTTCGCGGCATTCCGACTTCGATGCCCCGGTTGCCGAAATTCAGTTGCCTTTGAATTTCGGGTGATCCCTCTTGAGCATGTATGCTTCTGCTACTTGTTCTACATCAGACTTTCTTCCGCAAACGGCGAAACGCTTTGACTCGGTGAGTTTCGCGGCATTCCGACTTCGATGCCCCGGTTGCCGAAATTCAGTTGCCTTTGAATTTCGGGTGATCCCTCTTGAGCATGTATGCTTCTGCTACTTGTTCTACATCAGACTTCTTCCGCAAACGGCGAAACGCTTTGACTCGGTGAGTTTCGCGGCATTCCGACTTCGATGCCCCGGTTGCCGAAATTCAGTTGCCTTTGAATTTCGGGTGATCCCTCTTGAGCATGTATGCTTCTGCTACTTGTTCTACATCAGACTTCTTCCGCAAACGGCGAAACGCTTTGACTCGGTGAGTTTCGCGGCATTCCGACTTCGATGCCCCGGTTGCCGAAATTCAGTTGCCTTTGAATTTCGGGTGATCCCTCTTGAGCATGTATGCTTCTGCTACTTGTTCTACATCAGACTTCTTCCGCAAACGGCGAAACGCTTTGACTCGGTGAGTTTCGCGGCATTCCGACTTCGATGCCCCGGTTGCCGAAATTCAGTTGCCTTTGAATTTCGGGTGATCCCTCTTGAGCATGTATGCTTCTGCTACTTGTTCTACATCAGACTTCTTCCGCAAACGGCGAAACGCTTTGACTCGGTGAGTTTCGCGGCATTCCGACTTCGATGCCCCGGTTGCCGAAATTCAGTTGCCTTTGAATTTCGGGTGATCCCTCTTGAGCATGTATGCTTCTGCTACTTGTTCTACATCAGACTTCTTCCGCAAACGGCGAAACGCTTTGACTCGGTGAGTTTCGCGGCATTCCGACTTCGATGCCCCGGTTGCCGAAATTCAGTTGCCTTTGAATTTCGGGTGATCCCTCTTGAGCATGTATGCTTCTGCTACTTGTTCTACATCAGACTTCTTCCGCAAACGGCGAAACGCTTTGACTCGGTGAGTTTCGCGGCATTCCGACTTCGATGCCCCGGTTGCCGAAATTCAGTTGCCTTTGAATTTCGGGTGATCCCTCTTGAGCATGTATGCTTCTGCTACTTGTTCTACATCAGACTTCTTCCGCAAACGGCGAAACGCTTTGACTCGGTGAGTTTCGCGGCATTCCGACTTCGATGCCCCGGTTGCCGAAATTCAGTTGCCTTTGAATTTCGGGTGATCCCTCTTGAGCATGTATGCTTCTGCTACTTGTTCTACATCAGACTTTCTTCCGCAAACGGCGAAACGCTTTGACTCGGTGAGTTTCGCGGCATTCCGACTTCGATGCCCCGGTTGCCGAAATTCAGTTGCCTTTGAATTTCGGGTGATCCCTCTTGAGCATGTATGCTTCTGCTACTTGTTCTACATCAGACTTTCTTCCGCAAACGGCGAAACGCTTTGACTCGGTGAGTTTCGCGGCATTCCGACTTCGATGCCCCGGTTGCCGAAATTCAGTTGCCTTTGAATTTCGGGTGATCCCTCTTGAGCATGTATGCTTCTGCTACTTGTTCTACATCAGACTTCCTTCCGCAAACGGCGAAACGCTTTGACTCGGTGAGTTTCGCGGCATTCCGACTTCGATGCCCCGGTTGCCGAAATTCAGTTGCCTTTGAATTTCGGGTGATCCCTCTTGAGCATGTATGCTTCTGCTACTTGTTCTACATCAGACTTCTTCCGCAAACGGCGAAACGCTTTGACTCGGTGAGTTTCGCGGCATTCCGACTTCGATGCCCCGGTTGCCGAAATTCAGTTGCCTTTGAATTTCGGGTGATCCCTCTTGAGCATGTATGCTTCTGCTACTTGTTCTACATCAGACTTCTTCCGCAAACGGCGAAACGCTTTGACTCGGTGAGTTTCGCGGCATTCCGACTTCGATGCCCCGGTTGCCGAAATTCAGTTGCCTTTGAATTTCGGGTGATCCCTCTTGAGCATGTATGCTTCTGCTACTTGTTCTACATCAGACTTCTTCCGCAAACGGCGAAACGCTTTGACTCGGTGAGTTTCGCGGCATTCCGACTTCGATGCCCCGGTTGCCGAAATTCAGTTGCCTTTGAATTTCGGGTGATCCCTCTTGAGCATGTATGCTTCTGCTACTTGTTCTACATCAGACTTCTTCCGCAAACGGCGAAACGCTTTGACTCGGTGAGTTTCGCGGCATTCCGACTTCGATGCCCCGGTTGCCGAAATTCAGTTGCCTTTGAATTTCGGGTGATCCCTCTTGAGCATGTATGCTTCTGCTACTTGTTCTACATCAGACTTCTTCCGCAAACGGCGAAACGCTTTGACTCGGTGAGTTTCGCGGCATTCCGACTTCGATGCCCCGGTTGCCGAAATTCAGTTGCCTTTGAATTTCGGGTGATCCCTCTTGAGCATGTATGCTTCTGCTACTTGTTCTACATCAGACTTCTTCCGCAAACGGCGAAACGCTTTGACTCGGTGAGTTTCGCGGCATTCCGACTTCGATGCCCCGGTTGCCGAAATTCAGTTGCCTTTGAATTTCGGGTGATCCCTCTTGAGCATGTATGCTTCTGCTACTTGTTCTACATCAGACTTCTTCCGCAAACGGCGAAACGCTTTGACTCGGTGAGTTTCGCGGCATTCCGACTTCGATGCCCCGGTTGCCGAAATTCAGTTGCCTTTGAATTTCGGGTGATCCCTCTTGAGCATGTATGCTTCTGCTACTTGTTCTACATCAGACTTCTTCCGCAAACGGCGAAACGCTTTGACTCGGTGAGTTTCGCGGCATTCCGACTTCGATGCCCCGGTTGCCGAAATTCAGTTGCCTTTGAATTTCGGGTGATCCCTCTTGAGCATGTATGCTTCTGCTACTTGTTCTACATCAGACTTCTTCCGCAAACGGCGAAACGCTTTGACTCGGTGAGTTTCGCGGCATTCCGACTTCGATGCCCCGGTTGCCGAAATTCAGTTGCCTTTGAATTTCGGGTGATCCCTCTTGAGCATGTATGCTTCTGCTACTTGTTCTACATCAGACTTCCTTCCGCAAACGGCGAAACGCTTTGACTCGGTGAGTTTCGCGGCATTCCGACTTCGATGCCCCGGTTGCCGAAATTCAGTTGCCTTTGAATTTCGGGTGATCCCTCTTGAGCATGTATGCTTCTGCTACTTGTTCTACATCAGACTTCCTTCCGCAAACGGCGAAACGCTTTGACTCGGTGAGTTTCGCGGCATTCCGACTTCGATGCCCCGGTTGCCGAAATTCAGTTGCCTTTGAATTTCGGGTGATCCCTCTTGAGCATGTATGCTTCTGCTACTTGTTCTACATCAGACTTCTTCCGCAAACGGCGAAACGCTTTGACTCGGTGAGTTTCGCGGCATTCCGACTTCGATGCCCCGGTTGCCGAAATTCAGTTGCCTTTGAATTTCGGGTGATCCCTCTTGAGCATGTATGCTTCTGCTACTTGTTCTACATCAGACTTCCTTCCGCAAACGGCGAAACGCTTTGACTCGGTGAGTTTCGCGGCATTCCGACTTCGATGCCCCGGTTGCCGAAATTCAGTTGCCTTTGAATTTCGGGTGATCCCTCTTGAGCATGTATGCTTCTGCTACTTGTTCTACATCACACTTCCTTCCGCAAACGGCGAAACGCTTTGACTCGGTGAGTTTCGCGGCATTCCGACTTCGATGCCCCGGTTGCCGAAATTCAGTTGCCTTTGAATTTCGGGTGATCCCTCTTGAGCATGTATGCTTCTGCTACTTGTTCTACATCAGACTTCCTTCCGCAAACGGCGAAACGCTTTGACTCGGTGAGTTTCGCGGCATTCCGACTTCGATGCCCCGGTTGCCGAAATTCAGTTGCCTTTGAATTTCGGGTGATCCCTCTTGAGCATGTATGCTTCTGCTACTTGTTCTACATCAGACTTCTTCCGCAAACGGCGAAACGCTTTGACTCGGTGAGTTTCGCGGCATTCCGACTTCGATGCCCCGGTTGCCGAAATTCAGTTGCCTTTGAATTTCGGGTGATCCCTCTTGAGCATGTATGCTTCTGCTACTTGTTCTACATCAGACTTCTTCCGCAAACGGCGAAACGCTTTGACTCGGTGAGTTTCGCGGCATTCCGACTTCGATGCCCCGGTTGCCGAAATTCAGTTGCCTTTGAATTTCGGGTGATCCCTCTTGAGCATGTATGCTTCTGCTACTTGTTCTACATCAGACTTCTTCCGCAAACGGCGAAACGCTTTGACTCGGTGAGTTTCGCGGCATTCCGACTTCGATGCCCCGGTTGCCGAAATTCAGTTGCCTTTGAATTTCGGGTGATCCCTCTTGAGCATGTATGCTTCTGCTACTTGTTCTACATCAGACTTCTTCCGCAAACGGCGAAACGCTTTGACTCGGTGAGTTTCGCGGCATTCCGACTTCGATGCCCCGGTTGCCGAAATTCAGTTGCCTTTGAATTTCGGGTGATCCCTCTTGAGCATGTATGCTTCTGCTACTTGTTCTACATCAGACTTCTTCCGCAAACGGCGAAACGCTTTGACTCGGTGAGTTTCGCGGCATTCCGACTTCGATGCCCCGGTTGCCGAAATTCAGTTGCCTTTGAATTTCGGGTGATCCCTCTTGAGCATGTATGCTTCTGCTACTTGTTCTACATCAGACTTCTTCCGCAAACGGCGAAACGCTTTGACTCGGTGAGTTTCGCGGCATTCCGACTTCGATGCCCCGGTTGCCGAAATTCAGTTGCCTTTGAATTTCGGGTGATCCCTCTTGAGCATGTATGCTTCTGCTACTTGTTCTACATCAGACTTCCTTCCGCAAACGGCGAAACGCTTTGACTCGGTGAGTTTCGCGGCATTCCGACTTCGATGCCCCGGTTGCCGAAATTCAGTTGCCTTTGAATTTCGGGTGATCCCTCTTGAGCATGTATGCTTCTGCTACTTGTTCTACATCAGACTTCTTCCGCAAACGGCGAAACGCTTTGACTCGGTGAGTTTCGCGGCATTCCGACTTCGATGCCCCGGTTGCCGAAATTCAGTTGCCTTTGAATTTCGGGTGATCCCTCTTGAGCATGTATGCTTCTGCTACTTGTTCTACATCAGACTTCCTTCCGCAAACGGCGAAACGCTTTGACTCGGTGAGTTTCGCGGCATTCCGACTTCGATGCCCCGGTTGCCGAAATTCAGTTGCCTTTGAATTTCGGGTGATCCCTCTTGAGCATGTATGCTTCTGCTACTTGTTCTACATCAGACTTCTTCCGCAAACGGCGAAACGCTTTGACTCGGTGAGTTTCGCGGCATTCCGACTTCGATGCCCCGGTTGCCGAAATTCAGTTGCCTTTGAATTTCGGGTGATCCCTCTTGAGCATGTATGCTTCTGCTACTTGTTCTACATCAGACTTCCTTCCGCAAACGGCGAAACGCTTTGACTCGGTGAGTTTCGCGGCATTCCGACTTCGATGCCCCGGTTGCCGAAATTCAGTTGCCTTTGAATTTCGGGTGATCCCTCTTGAGCATGTATGCTTCTGCTACTTGTTCTACATCAGACTTCCTTCCGCAAACGGCGAAACGCTTTGACTCGGTGAGTTTCGCGGCATTCCGACTTCGATGCCCCGGTTGCCGAAATTCAGTTGCCTTTGAATTTCGGGTGATCCCTCTTGAGCATGTATGCTTCTGCTACTTGTTCTACATCAGACTTCTTCCGCAAACGGCGAAACGCTTTGACTCGGTGAGTTTCGCGGCATTCCGACTTCGATGCCCCGGTTGCCGAAATTCAGTTGCCTTTGAATTTCGGGTGATCCCTCTTGAGCATGTATGCTTCTGCTACTTGTTCTACATCAGACTTCCTTCCGCAAACGGCGAAACGCTTTGACTCGGTGAGTTTCGCGGCATTCCGACTTCGATGCCCCGGTTGCCGAAATTCAGTTGCCTTTGAATTTCGGGTGATCCCTCTTGAGCATGTATGCTTCTGCTACTTGTTCTACATCAGACTTCTTCCGCAAACGGCGAAACGCTTTGACTCGGTGAGTTTCGCGGCATTCCGACTTCGATGCCCCGGTTGCCGAAATTCAGTTGCCTTTGAATTTCGGGTGATCCCTCTTGAGCATGTATGCTTCTGCTACTTGTTCTACATCAGACTTCCTTCCGCAAACGGCGAAACGCTTTGACTCGGTGAGTTTCGCGGCATTCCGACTTCGATGCCCCGGTTGCCGAAATTCAGTTGCCTTTGAATTTCGGGTGATCCCTCTTGAGCATGTATGCTTCTGCTACTTGTTCTACATCACACTTCCTTCCGCAAACGGCGAAACGCTTTGACTCGGTGAGTTTCGCGGCATTCCGACTTCGATGCCCCGGTTGCCGAAATTCAGTTGCCTTTGAATTTCGGGTGATCCCTCTTGAGCATGTATGCTTCTGCTACTTGTTCTACATCAGACTTCCTTCCGCAAACGGCGAAACGCTTTGACTCGGTGAGTTTCGCGGCATTCCGACTTCGATGCCCCGGTTGCCGAAATTCAGTTGCCTTTGAATTTCGGGTGATCCCTCTTGAGCATGTATGCTTCTGCTACTTGTTCTACATCAGACTTCTTCCGCAAACGGCGAAACGCTTTGACTCGGTGAGTTTCGCGGCATTCCGACTTCGATGCCCCGGTTGCCGAAATTCAGTTGCCTTTGAATTTCGGGTGATCCCTCTTGAGCATGTATGCTTCTGCTACTTGTTCTACATCAGACTTCTTCCGCAAACGGCGAAACGCTTTGACTCGGTGAGTTTCGCGGCATTCCGACTTCGATGCCCCGGTTGCCGAAATTCAGTTGCCTTTGAATTTCGGGTGATCCCTCTTGAGCATGTATGCTTCTGCTACTTGTTCTACATCAGACTTCTTCCGCAAACGGCGAAACGCTTTGACTCGGTGAGTTTCGCGGCATTCCGACTTCGATGCCCCGGTTGCCGAAATTCAGTTGCCTTTGAATTTCGGGTGATCCCTCTTGAGCATGTATGCTTCTGCTACTTGTTCTACATCAGACTTCCTTCCGCAAACGGCGAAACGCTTTGACTCGGTGAGTTTCGCGGCATTCCGACTTCGATGCCCCGGTTGCCGAAATTCAGTTGCCTTTGAATTTCGGGTGATCCCTCTTGAGCATGTATGCTTCTGCTACTTGTTCTACATCAGACTTCCTTCCGCAAACGGCGAAACGCTTTGACTCGGTGAGTTTCGCGGCATTCCGACTTCGATGCCCCGGTTGCCGAAATTCAGTTGCCTTTGAATTTCGGGTGATCCCTCTTGAGCATGTATGCTTCTGCTACTTGTTCTACATCAGACTTCCTTCCGCAAACGGCGAAACGCTTTGACTCGGTGAGTTTCGCGGCATTCCGACTTCGATGCCCCGGTTGCCGAAATTCAGTTGCCTTTGAATTTCGGGTGATCCCTCTTGAGCATGTATGCTTCTGCTACTTGTTCTACATCAGACTTCTTCCGCAAACGGCGAAACGCTTTGACTCGGTGAGTTTCGCGGCATTCCGACTTCGATGCCCCGGTTGCCGAAATTCAGTTGCCTTTGAATTTCGGGTGATCCCTCTTGAGCATGTATGCTTCTGCTACTTGTTCTACATCAGACTTCTTCCGCAAACGGCGAAACGCTTTGACTCGGTGAGTTTCGCGGCATTCCGACTTCGATGCCCCGGTTGCCGAAATTCAGTTGCCTTTGAATTTCGGGTGATCCCTCTTGAGCATGTATGCTTCTGCTACTTGTTCTACATCAGACTTCCTTCCGCAAACGGCGAAACGCTTTGACTCGGTGAGTTTCGCGGCATTCCGACTTCGATGCCCCGGTTGCCGAAATTCAGTTGCCTTTGAATTTCGGGTGATCCCTCTTGAGCATGTATGCTTCTGCTACTTGTTCTACATCAGACTTCCTTCCGCAAACGGCGAAACGCTTTGACTCGGTGAGTTTCGCGGCATTCCGACTTCGATGCCCCGGTTGCCGAAATTCAGTTGCCTTTGAATTTCGGGTGATCCCTCTTGAGCATGTATGCTTCTGCTACTTGTTCTACATCAGACTTCCTTCCGCAAACGGCGAAACGCTTTGACTCGGTGAGTTTCGCGGCATTCCGACTTCGATGCCCCGGTTGCCGAAATTCAGTTGCCTTTGAATTTCGGGTGATCCCTCTTGAGCATGTATGCTTCTGCTACTTGTTCTACATCAGACTTCCTTCCGCAAACGGCGAAACGCTTTGACTCGGTGAGTTTCGCGGCATTCCGACTTCGATGCCCCGGTTGCCGAAATTCAGTTGCCTTTGAATTTCGGGTGATCCCTCTTGAGCATGTATGCTTCTGCTACTTGTTCTACATCAGACTTCCTTCCGCAAACGGCGAAACGCTTTGACTCGGTGAGTTTCGCGGCATTCCGACTTCGATGCCCCGGTTGCCGAAATTCAGTTGCCTTTGAATTTCGGGTGATCCCTCTTGAGCATGTATGCTTCTGCTACTTGTTCTACATCAGACTTCCTTCCGCAAACGGCGAAACGCTTTGACTCGGTGAGTTTCGCGGCATTCCGACTTCGATGCCCCGGTTGCCGAAATTCAGTTGCCTTTGAATTTCGGGTGATCCCTCTTGAGCATGTATGCTTCTGCTACTTGTTCTACATCACACTTCCTTCCGCAAACGGCGAAACGCTTTGACTCGGTGAGTTTCGCGGCATTCCGACTTCGATGCCCCGGTTGCCGAAATTCAGTTGCCTTTGAATTTCGGGTGATCCCTCTTGAGCATGTATGCTTCTGCTACTTGTTCTACATCAGACTTCCTTCCGCAAACGGCGAAACGCTTTGACTCGGTGAGTTTCGCGGCATTCCGACTTCGATGCCCCGGTTGCCGAAATTCAGTTGCCTTTGAATTTCGGGTGATCCCTCTTGAGCATGTATGCTTCTGCTACTTGTTCTACATCAGACTTCTTCCGCAAACGGCGAAACGCTTTGACTCGGTGAGTTTCGCGGCATTCCGACTTCGATGCCCCGTTGCCGAAATTCAGTTGCCTTTGAATTTCGGGTGATCCCTCTTGAGCATGTATGCTTCTGCTACTTGTTCTACATCAGACTTCCTTCCGCAAACGGCGAAACGCTTTGACTCGGTGAGTTTCGCGGCATTCCGACTTCGATGCCCCGGTTGCCGAAATTCAGTTGCCTTTGAATTTCGGGTGATCCCTCTTGAGCATGTATGCTTCTGCTACTTGTTCTACATCACACTTCCTTCCGCAAACGGCGAAACGCTTTGACTCGGTGAGTTTCGCGGCATTCCGACTTCGATGCCCGGTTGCCGAAATTCAGTTGCCTTTGAATTTCGGGTGATCCCTCTTGAGCATGTATGCTTCTGCTACTTGTTCTACATCAGACTTCTTCCGCAAACGGCGAAACGCTTTGACTCGGTGAGTTTCGCGGCATTCCGACTTCGATGCCCCGGTTGCCGAAATTCAGTTGCCTTTGAATTTCGGGTGATCCCTCTTGAGCATGTATGCTTCTGCTACTTGTTCTACATCAGACTTCTTCCGCAAACGGCGAAACGCTTTGACTCGGTGAGTTTCGCGGCATTCCGACTTCGATGCCCCGGTTGCCGAAATTCAGTTGCCTTTGAATTTCGGGTGATCCCTCTTGAGCATGTATGCTTCTGCTACTTGTTCTACATCAGACTTCTTCCGCAAACGGCGAAACGCTTTGACTCGGTGAGTTTCGCGGCATTCCGACTTCGATGCCCCGGTTGCCGAAATTCAGTTGCCTTTGAATTTCGGGTGATCCCTCTTGAGCATGTATGCTTCTGCTACTTGTTCTACATCAGACTTTCTTCCGCAAACGGCGAAACGCTTTGACTCGGTGAGTTTCGCGGCATTCCGACTTCGATGCCCCGGTTGCCGAAATTCAGTTGCCTTTGAATTTCGGGTGATCCCTCTTGAGCATGTATGCTTCTGCTACTTGTTCTACATCACACTTCCTTCCGCAAACGGCGAAACGCTTTGACTCGGTGAGTTTCGCGGCATTCCGACTTCGATGCCCCGGTTGCCGAAATTCAGTTGCCTTTGAATTTCGGGTGATCCCTCTTGAGCATGTATGCTTCTGCTACTTGTTCTACATCAGACTTCCTTCCGCAAACGGCGAAACGCTTTGACTCGGTGAGTTTCGCGGCATTCCGACTTCGATGCCCCGGTTGCCGAAATTCAGTTGCCTTTGAATTTCGGGTGATCCCTCTTGAGCATGTATGCTTCTGCTACTTGTTCTACATCAGACTTCTTCCGCAAACGGCGAAACGCTTTGACTCGGTGAGTTTCGCGGCATTCCGACTTCGATGCCCCGGTTGCCGAAATTCAGTTGCCTTTGAATTTCGGGTGATCCCTCTTGAGCATGTATGCTTCTGCTACTTGTTCTACATCAGACTTCTTCCGCAAACGGCGAAACGCTTTGACTCGGTGAGTTTCGCGGCATTCCGACTTCGATGCCCCGGTTGCCGAAATTCAGTTGCCTTTGAATTTCGGGTGATCCCTCTTGAGCATGTATGCTTCTGCTACTTGTTCTACATCACACTTCTTCCGCAAA
>CM055346.1:59854556-59888566 GCA_029228515.1 Populus alba x Populus x berolinensis
TTCTACATCAGACTTCTTCCGCAAACGGCGAAACGCTTTGACTCGGTGAGTTTCGCGGCATTCCGACTTCGATGCCCCGGTTGCCGAAATTCAGTTGCCTTTGAATTTCGGGTGATCCCTCTTGAGCATGTATGCTTCTGCTACTTGTTCTACATCACTTCTTCCGCAAAGGCGAAACGCTTTGACTCGGTGAGTTTCGCGGCATTCCGACTTCGATGCCCCGGTTGCCGAAATTCAGTTGCCTTTGAATTTCGGGTGATCCCTCTTGAGCATGTATGCTTCTGCTACTTGTTCTACATCAGACTTCTTCCGCAAACGGCGAAACGCTTTGACTCGGTGAGTTTCGCGGCATTCCGACTTCGATGCCCCGGTTGCCGAAATTCAGTTGCCTTTGAATTTCGGGTGATCCCTCTTGAGCATGTATGCTTCTGCTACTTGTTCTACATCAGACTTCTTCCGCAAACGGCGAAACGCTTTGACTCGGTGAGTTTCGCGGCATTCCGACTTCGATGCCCCGGTTGCCGAAATTCAGTTGCCTTTGAATTTCGGGTGATCCCTCTTGAGCATGTATGCTTCTGCTACTTGTTCTACATCAGACTTCTTCCGCAAACGGCGAAACGCTTTGACTCGGTGAGTTTCGCGGCATTCCGACTTCGATGCCCGGTTGCCGAAATTCAGTTGCCTTTGAATTTCGGGTGATCCCTCTTGAGCATGTATGCTTCTGCTACTTGTTCTACATCAGACTTCTTCCGCAAACGGCGAAACGCTTTGACTCGGTGAGTTTCGCGGCATTCCGACTTCGATGCCCCGGTTGCCGAAATTCAGTTGCCTTTGAATTTCGGGTGATCCCTCTTGAGCATGTATGCTTCTGCTACTTGTTCTACATCAGACTTCTTCCGCAAACGGCGAAACGCTTTGACTCGGTGAGTTTCGCGGCATTCCGACTTCGATGCCCCGGTTGCCGAAATTCAGTTGCCTTTGAATTTCGGGTGATCCCTCTTGAGCATGTATGCTTCTGCTACTTGTTCTACATCAGACTTCTTCCGCAAACGGCGAAACGCTTTGACTCGGTGAGTTTCGCGGCATTCCGACTTCGATGCCCGGTTGCCGAAATTCAGTTGCCTTTGAATTTCGGGTGATCCCTCTTGAGCATGTATGCTTCTGCTACTTGTTCTACATCAGACTTCTTCCGCAAACGGCGAAACGCTTTGACTCGGTGAGTTTCGCGGCATTCCGACTTCGATGCCCCGGTTGCCGAAATTCAGTTGCCTTTGAATTTCGGGTGATCCCTCTTGAGCATGTATGCTTCTGCTACTTGTTCTACATCAGACTTCTTCCGCAAACGGCGAAACGCTTTGACTCGGTGAGTTTCGCGGCATTCCGACTTCGATGCCCCGGTTGCCGAAATTCAGTTGCCTTTGAATTTCGGGTGATCCCTCTTGAGCATGTATGCTTCTGCTACTTGTTCTACATCAGACTTCTTCCGCAAACGGCGAAACGCTTTGACTCGGTGAGTTTCGCGGCATTCCGACTTCGATGCCCGGTTGCCGAAATTCAGTTGCCTTTGAATTTCGGGTGATCCCTCTTGAGCATGTATGCTTCTGCTACTTGTTCTACATCAGACTTCTTCCGCAAACGGCGAAACGCTTTGACTCGGTGAGTTTCGCGGCATTCCGACTTCGATGCCCCGGTTGCCGAAATTCAGTTGCCTTTGAATTTCGGGTGATCCCTCTTGAGCATGTATGCTTCTGCTACTTGTTCTACATCAGACTTCTTCCGCAAACGGCGAAACGCTTTGACTCGGTGAGTTTCGCGGCATTCCGACTTCGATGCCCCGGTTGCCGAAATTCAGTTGCCTTTGAATTTCGGGTGATCCCTCTTGAGCATGTATGCTTCTGCTACTTGTTCTACATCAGACTTCTTCCGCAAACGGCGAAACGCTTTGACTCGGTGAGTTTCGCGGCATTCCGACTTCGATGCCCCGGTTGCCGAAATTCAGTTGCCTTTGAATTTCGGGTGATCCCTCTTGAGCATGTATGCTTCTGCTACTTGTTCTACATCAGACTTCTTCCGCAAACGGCGAAACGCTTTGACTCGGTGAGTTTCGCGGCATTCCGACTTCGATGCCCCGGTTGCCGAAATTCAGTTGCCTTTGAATTTCGGGTGATCCCTCTTGAGCATGTATGCTTCTGCTACTTGTTCTACATCAGACTTCTTCCGCAAACGGCGAAACGCTTTGACTCGGTGAGTTTCGCGGCATTCCGACTTCGATGCCCCGGTTGCCGAAATTCAGTTGCCTTTGAATTTCGGGTGATCCCTCTTGAGCATGTATGCTTCTGCTACTTGTTCTACATCAGACTTCTTCCGCAAACGGCGAAACGCTTTGACTCGGTGAGTTTCGCGGCATTCCGACTTCGATGCCCGGTTGCCGAAATTCAGTTGCCTTTGAATTTCGGGTGATCCCTCTTGAGCATGTATGCTTCTGCTACTTGTTCTACATCAGACTTCTTCCGCAAACGGCGAAACGCTTTGACTCGGTGAGTTTCGCGGCATTCCGACTTCGATGCCCGGTTGCCGAAATTCAGTTGCCTTTGAATTTCGGGTGATCCCTCTTGAGCATGTATGCTTCTGCTACTTGTTCTACATCAGACTTCTTCCGCAAACGGCGAAACGCTTTGACTCGGTGAGTTTCGCGGCATTCCGACTTCGATGCCCCGGTTGCCGAAATTCAGTTGCCTTTGAATTTCGGGTGATCCCTCTTGAGCATGTATG
Organism: Populus alba x Populus x berolinensis; assembly: GCA_029228515.1. Taxonomy (NCBI): domain Eukaryota; kingdom Viridiplantae; phylum Streptophyta; class Magnoliopsida; order Malpighiales; family Salicaceae; genus Populus; species Populus alba x Populus x berolinensis. The sequence continues at coordinate 59,857,329 of CM055346.1, forward strand.
CTTCTGCTACTTGTTCTACATCAGACTTCTTCCGCAAACGGCGAAACGCTTTGACTCGGTGAGTTTCGCGGCATTCCGACTTCGATGCCCCGGTTGCCGAAATTCAGTTGCCTTTGAATTTCGGGTGATCCCTCTTGAGCATGTATGCTTCTGCTACTTGTTCTACATCAGACTTCTTCCGCAAACGGCGAAACGCTTTGACTCGGTGAGTTTCGCGGCATTCCGACTTCGATGCCCCGGTTGCCGAAATTCAGTTGCCTTTGAATTTCGGGTGATCCCTCTTGAGCATGTATGCTTCTGCTACTTGTTCTACATCAGACTTCTTCCGCAAACGGGGAAACGCTTTGACTCGGTGAGTTTCGCGGCATTCCGACTTCGATGCCCCGTTTGCCGAAATTCAGTTGCCTTTGAATTTCGGGTGATCCCTCTTGAGCATGTATGCTTCTGCTACTTGTTCTACATCAGACTTCTTCCGCAAACGGCGAAACGCTTTGACTCGGTGAGTTTCGCGGCATTCCGACTTCGATGCCCCGGTTGCCGAAATTCAGTTGCCTTTGAATTTCGGGTGATCCCTCTTGAGCATGTATGCTTCTGCTACTTGTTCTACATCAGACTTCTTCCGCAAACGGCGAAACGCTTTGACTCGGTGAGTTTCGCGGCATTCCGACTTCGATGCCCCGGTTGCCGAAATTCAGTTGCCTTTGAATTTCGGGTGATCCCTCTTGAGCATGTATGCTTCTGCTACTTGTTCTACATCAGACTTCTTCCGCAAACGGGAAACGCTTTGACTCGGTGAGTTTCGCGGCATTCCGACTTCGATGCCCCGGTTGCCGAAATTCAGTTGCCTTTGAATTTCGGGTGATCCCTCTTGAGCATGTATGCTTCTGCTACTTGTTCTACATCAGACTTCTTCCGCAAACGGCGAAACGCTTTGACTCGGTGAGTTTCGCGGCATTCCGACTTCGATGCCCCGGTTGCCGAAATTCAGTTGCCTTTGAATTTCGGGTGATCCCTCTTGAGCATGTATGCTTCTGCTACTTGTTCTACATCAGACTTCTTCCGCAAACGGCGAAACGCTTTGACTCGGTGAGTTTCGCGGCATTCCGACTTCGATGCCCCGGTTGCCGAAATTCAGTTGCCTTTGAATTTCGGGTGATCCCTCTTGAGCATGTATGCTTCTGCTACTTGTTCTACATCAGACTTCTTCCGCAAACGGCGAAACGCTTTGACTCGGTGAGTTTCGCGGCATTCCGACTTCGATTCCCCGGTTGCCGAAATTCAGTTGCCTTTGAATTTCGGGTGATCCCTCTTGAGCATGTATGCTTCTGCTACTTGTTCTACATCAGACTTCTTCCGCAAACGGCGAAACGCTTTGACTCGGTGAGTTTCGCGGCATTCCGACTTCGATGCCCCGGTTGCCGAAATTCAGTTGCCTTTGAATTTCGGGTGATCCCTCTTGAGCATGTATGCTTCTGCTACTTGTTCTACATCAGACTTCTTCCGCAAACGGCGAAACGCTTTGACTCGGTGAGTTTCGCGGCATTCCGACTTCGATGCCCCGGTTGCCGAAATTCAGTTGCCTTTGAATTTCGGGTGATCCCTCTTGAGCATGTATGCTTCTGCTACTTGTTCTACATCAGACTTCTTCCGCAAACGGGAAACGCTTTGACTCGGTGAGTTTCGCGGCATTCCGACTTCGATGCCCCGGTTGCCGAAATTCAGTTGCCTTTGAATTTCGGGTGATCCCTCTTGAGCATGTATGCTTCTGCTACTTGTTCTACATCAGACTTCTTCCGCAAACGGCGAAACGCTTTGACTCGGTGAGTTTCGCGGCATTCCGACTTCGATGCCCCGGTTGCCGAAATTCAGTTGCCTTTGAATTTCGGGTGATCCCTCTTGAGCATGTATGCTTCTGCTACTTGTTCTACATCAGACTTCTTCCGCAAACGGCGAAACGCTTTGACTCGGTGAGTTTCGCGGCATTCCGACTTCGATGCCCCGGTTGCCGAAATTCAGTTGCCTTTGAATTTCGGGTGATCCCTCTTGAGCATGTATGCTTCTGCTACTTGTTCTACATCAGACTTCTTCCGCAAACGGCGAAACGCTTTGACTCGGTGAGTTTCGCGGCATTCCGACTTCGATGCCCGGTTGCCGAAATTCAGTTGCCTTTGAATTTCGGGTGATCCCTCTTGAGCATGTATGCTTCTGCTACTTGTTCTACATCAGACTTCTTCCGCAAACGGCGAAACGCTTTGACTCGGTGAGTTTCGCGGCATTCCGACTTCGATGCCCCGGTTGCCGAAATTCAGTTGCCTTTGAATTTCGGGTGATCCCTCTTGAGCATGTATGCTTCTGCTACTTGTTCTACATCAGACTTCTTCCGCAAACGGCGAAACGCTTTGACTCGGTGAGTTTCGCGGCATTCCGACTTCGATGCCCCGGTTGCCGAAATTCAGTTGCCTTTGAATTTCGGGTGATCCCTCTTGAGCATGTATGCTTCTGCTACTTGTTCTACATCAGACTTCTTCCGCAAACGGCGAAACGCTTTGACTCGGTGAGTTTCGCGGCATTCCGACTTCGATGCCCCGGTTGCCGAAATTCAGTTGCCTTTGAATTTCGGGTGATCCCTCTTGAGCATGTATGCTTCTGCTACTTGTTCTACATCAGACTTCTTCCGCAAACGGCGAAACGCTTTGACTCGGTGAGTTTCGCGGCATTCCGACTTCGATGCCCCGGTTGCCGAAATTCAGTTGCCTTTGAATTTCGGGTGATCCCTCTTGAGCATGTATGCTTCTGCTACTTGTTCTACATCAGACTTCTTCCGCAAACGGCGAAACGCTTTGACTCGGTGAGTTTCGCGGCATTCCGACTTCGATGCCCCGGTTGCCGAAATTCAGTTGCCTTTGAATTTCGGGTGATCCCTCTTGAGCATGTATGCTTCTGCTACTTGTTCTACATCAGACTTCTTCCGCAAACGGCGAAACGCTTTGACTCGGTGAGTTTCGCGGCATTCCGACTTCGATGCCCCGGTTGCCGAAATTCAGTTGCCTTTGAATTTCGGGTGATCCCTCTTGAGCATGTATGCTTCTGCTACTTGTTCTACATCAGACTTCTTCCGCAAACGGCGAAACGCTTTGACTCGGTGAGTTTCGCGGCATTCCGACTTCGATGCCCCGGTTGCCGAAATTCAGTTGCCTTTGAATTTCGGGTGATCCCTCTTGAGCATGTATGCTTCTGCTACTTGTTCTACATCAGACTTCTTCCGCAAACGGCGAAACGCTTTGACTCGGTGAGTTTCGCGGCATTCCGACTTCGATGCCCCGGTTGCCGAAATTCAGTTGCCTTTGAATTTCGGGTGATCCCTCTTGAGCATGTATGCTTCTGCTACTTGTTCTACATCAGACTTCTTCCGCAAACGGCGAAACGCTTTGACTCGGTGAGTTTCGCGGCATTCCGACTTCGATGCCCCGGTTGCCGAAATTCAGTTGCCTTTGAATTTCGGGTGATCCCTCTTGAGCATGTATGCTTCTGCTACTTGTTCTACATCAGACTTCTTCCGCAAACGGCGAAACGCTTTGACTCGGTGAGTTTCGCGGCATTCCGACTTCGATGCCCCGGTTGCCGAAATTCAGTTGCCTTTGAATTTCGGGTGATCCCTCTTGAGCATGTATGCTTCTGCTACTTGTTCTACATCAGACTTCTTCCGCAAACGGCGAAACGCTTTGACTCGGTGAGTTTCGCGGCATTCCGACTTCGATGCCCCGGTTGCCGAAATTCAGTTGCCTTTGAATTTCGGGTGATCCCTCTTGAGCATGTATGCTTCTGCTACTTGTTCTACATCAGACTTCTTCCGCAAACGGCGAAACGCTTTGACTCGGTGAGTTTCGCGGCATTCCGACTTCGATTCCCGGTTGCCGAAATTCAGTTGCCTTTGAATTTCGGGTGATCCCTCTTGAGCATGTATGCTTCTGCTACTTGTTCTACATCAGACTTCTTCCGCAAACGGCGAAACGCTTTGACTCGGTGAGTTTCGCGGCATTCCGACTTCGATGCCCCGGTTGCCGAAATTCAGTTGCCTTTGAATTTCGGGTGATCCCTCTTGAGCATGTATGCTTCTGCTACTTGTTCTACATCAGACTTCTTCCGCAAACGGCGAAACGCTTTGACTCGGTGAGTTTCGCGGCATTCCGACTTCGATGCCCCGGTTGCCGAAATTCAGTTGCCTTTGAATTTCGGGTGATCCCTCTTGAGCATGTATGCTTCTGCTACTTGTTCTACATCAGACTTCTTCCGCAAACGGCGAAACGCTTTGACTCGGTGAGTTTCGCGGCATTCCGACTTCGATGCCCCGGTTGCCGAAATTCAGTTGCCTTTGAATTTCGGGTGATCCCTCTTGAGCATGTATGCTTCTGCTACTTGTTCTACATCAGACTTCTTCCGCAAACGGCGAAACGCTTTGACTCGGTGAGTTTCGCGGCATTCCGACTTCGATGCCCCGGTTGCCGAAATTCAGTTGCCTTTGAATTTCGGGTGATCCCTCTTGAGCATGTATGCTTCTGCTACTTGTTCTACATCAGACTTCTTCCGCAAACGGCGAAACGCTTTGACTCGGTGAGTTTCGCGGCATTCCGACTTCGATGCCCCGGTTGCCGAAATTCAGTTGCCTTTGAATTTCGGGTGATCCCTCTTGAGCATGTATGCTTCTGCTACTTGTTCTACATCAGACTTCTTCCGCAAACGGCGAAACGCTTTGACTCGGTGAGTTTCGCGGCATTCCGACTTCGATGCCCCGGTTGCCGAAATTCAGTTGCCTTTGAATTTCGGGTGATCCCTCTTGAGCATGTATGCTTCTGCTACTTGTTCTACATCAGACTTCTTCCGCAAACGGGAAACGCTTTGACTCGGTGAGTTTCGCGGCATTCCGACTTCGATGCCCCGGTTGCCGAAATTCAGTTGCCTTTGAATTTCGGGTGATCCCTCTTGAGCATGTATGCTTCTGCTACTTGTTCTACATCAGACTTCTTCCGCAAACGGCGAAACGCTTTGACTCGGTGAGTTTCGCGGCATTCCGACTTCGATGCCCCGGTTGCCGAAATTCAGTTGCCTTTGAATTTCGGGTGATCCCTCTTGAGCATGTATGCTTCTGCTACTTGTTCTACATCAGACTTCTTCCGCAAACGGCGAAACGCTTTGACTCGGTGAGTTTCGCGGCATTCCGACTTCGATGCCCCGGTTGCCGAAATTCAGTTGCCTTTGAATTTCGGGTGATCCCTCTTGAGCATGTATGCTTCTGCTACTTGTTCTACATCAGACTTCTTCCGCAAACGGCGAAACGCTTTGACTCGGTGAGTTTCGCGGCATTCCGACTTCGATGCCCGTTTGCCGAAATTCAGTTGCCTTTGAATTTCGGGTGATCCCTCTTGAGCATGTATGCTTCTGCTACTTGTTCTACATCAGACTTCTTCCGCAAACGGCGAAACGCTTTGACTCGGTGAGTTTCGCGGCATTCCGACTTCGATGCCCCGGTTGCCGAAATTCAGTTGCCTTTGAATTTCGGGTGATCCCTCTTGAGCATGTATGCTTCTGCTACTTGTTCTACATCAGACTTCTTCCGCAAACGGCGAAACGCTTTGACTCGGTGAGTTTCGCGGCATTCCGACTTCGATGCCCCGTTTGCCGAAATTCAGTTGCCTTTGAATTTCGGGTGATCCCTCTTGAGCATGTATGCTTCTGCTACTTGTTCTACATCAGACTTCTTCCGCAAACGGCGAAACGCTTTGACTCGGTGAGTTTCGCGGCATTCCGACTTCGATGCCCCGGTTGCCGAAATTCAGTTGCCTTTGAATTTCGGGTGATCCCTCTTGAGCATGTATGCTTCTGCTACTTGTTCTACATCAGACTTCTTCAAACGCACATTCGACTTCGATTCCCCGTTTGCCGAAATTCAGTTGCCTTTGAATTTCGGGTGATCCCTCTTGAGCATGTATGCTTCTGCTACTTGTTCTACATCAGACTTCTTCCGCAAACGGCGAAACGCTTTGACTCGGTGAGTTTCGCGGCATTCCGACTTCGATGCCCCGGTTGCCGAAATTCAGTTGCCTTTGAATTTCGGGTGATCCCTCTTGAGCATGTATGCTTCTGCTACTTGTTCTACATCAGACTTCTTCCGCAAACGGCGAAACGCTTTGACTCGGTGAGTTTCGCGGCATTCCGACTTCGATGCCCCGGTTGCCGAAATTCAGTTGCCTTTGAATTTCGGGTGATCCCTCTTGAGCATGTATGCTTCTGCTACTTGTTCTACATCAGACTTCTTCCGCAAACGGCGAAACGCTTTGACTCGGTGAGTTTCGCGGCATTCCGACTTCGATGCCCCGGTTGCCGAAATTCAGTTGCCTTTGAATTTCGGGTGATCCCTCTTGAGCATGTATGCTTCTGCTACTTGTTCTACATCAGACTTCTTCCGCAAACGGCGAAACGCTTTGACTCGGTGAGTTTCGCGGCATTCCGACTTCGATGCCCCGGTTGCCGAAATTCAGTTGCCTTTGAATTTCGGGTGATCCCTCTTGAGCATGTATGCTTCTGCTACTTGTTCTACATCAGACTTCTTCCGCAAACGGCGAAACGCTTTGACTCGGTGAGTTTCGCGGCATTCCGACTTCGATGCCCGGTTGCCGAAATTCAGTTGCCTTTGAATTTCGGGTGATCCCTCTTGAGCATGTATGCTTCTGCTACTTGTTCTACATCAGACTTCTTCCGCAAACGGCGAAACGCTTTGACTCGGTGAGTTTCGCGGCATTCCGACTTCGATGCCCCGGTTGCCGAAATTCAGTTGCCTTTGAATTTCGGGTGATCCCTCTTGAGCATGTATGCTTCTGCTACTTGTTCTACATCAGACTTCTTCCGCAAACGGCGAAACGCTTTGACTCGGTGAGTTTCGCGGCATTCCGACTTCGATGCCCCGGTTGCCGAAATTCAGTTGCCTTTGAATTTCGGGTGATCCCTCTTGAGCATGTATGCTTCTGCTACTTGTTCTACATCAGACTTCTTCCGCAAACGGCGAAACGCTTTGACTCGGTGAGTTTCGCGGCATTCCGACTTCGATTCCCCGGTTGCCGAAATTCAGTTGCCTTTGAATTTCGGGTGATCCCTCTTGAGCATGTATGCTTCTGCTACTTGTTCTACATCAGACTTCTTCCGCAAACGGCGAAACGCTTTGACTCGGTGAGTTTCGCGGCATTCCGACTTCGATTCCCGGTTGCCGAAATTCAGTTGCCTTTGAATTTCGGGTGATCCCTCTTGAGCATGTATGCTTCTGCTACTTGTTCTACATCAGACTTCTTCCGCAAACGGCGAAACGCTTTGACTCGGTGAGTTTCGCGGCATTCCGACTTCGATGCCCCGGTTGCCGAAATTCAGTTGCCTTTGAATTTCGGGTGATCCCTCTTGAGCATGTATGCTTCTGCTACTTGTTCTACATCAGACTTCTTCCGCAAACGGCGAAACGCTTTGACTCGGTGAGTTTCGCGGCATTCCGACTTCGATGCCCCGGTTGCCGAAATTCAGTTGCCTTTGAATTTCGGGTGATCCCTCTTGAGCATGTATGCTTCTGCTACTTGTTCTACATCAGACTTCTTCCGCAAACGGCGAAACGCTTTGACTCGGTGAGTTTCGCGGCATTCCGACTTCGATGCCCGGTTGCCGAAATTCAGTTGCCTTTGAATTTCGGGTGATCCCTCTTGAGCATGTATGCTTCTGCTACTTGTTCTACATCAGACTTCTTCCGCAAACGGCGAAACGCTTTGACTCGGTGAGTTTCGCGGCATTCCGACTTCGATGCCCCGGTTGCCGAAATTCAGTTGCCTTTGAATTTCGGGTGATCCCTCTTGAGCATGTATGCTTCTGCTACTTGTTCTACATCAGACTTCTTCCGCAAACGGCGAAACGCTTTGACTCGGTGAGTTTCGCGGCATTCCGACTTCGATTCCCGGTTGCCGAAATTCAGTTGCCTTTGAATTTCGGGTGATCCCTCTTGAGCATGTATGCTTCTGCTACTTGTTCTACATCAGACTTCTTCCGCAAACGGCGAAACGCTTTGACTCGGTGAGTTTCGCGGCATTCCGACTTCGATGCCCGGTTGCCGAAATTCAGTTGCCTTTGAATTTCGGGTGATCCCTCTTGAGCATGTATGCTTCTGCTACTTGTTCTACATCAGACTTCTTCCGCAAACGGCGAAACGCTTTGACTCGGTGAGTTTCGCGGCATTCCGACTTCGATGCCCGGTTGCCGAAATTCAGTTGCCTTTGAATTTCGGGTGATCCCTCTTGAGCATGTATGCTTCTGCTACTTGTTCTACATCAGACTTCTTCCGCAAACGGCGAAACGCTTTGACTCGGTGAGTTTCGCGGCATTCCGACTTCGATGCCCCGGTTGCCGAAATTCAGTTGCCTTTGAATTTCGGGTGATCCCTCTTGAGCATGTATGCTTCTGCTACTTGTTCTACATCAGACTTCTTCCGCAAACGGCGAAACGCTTTGACTCGGTGAGTTTCGCGGCATTCCGACTTCGATGCCCCGGTTGCCGAAATTCAGTTGCCTTTGAATTTCGGGTGATCCCTCTTGAGCATGTATGCTTCTGCTACTTGTTCTACATCAGACTTCTTCCGCAAACGGCGAAACGCTTTGACTCGGTGAGTTTCGCGGCATTCCGACTTCGATGCCCCGGTTGCCGAAATTCAGTTGCCTTTGAATTTCGGGTGATCCCTCTTGAGCATGTATGCTTCTGCTACTTGTTCTACATCAGACTTCTTCCGCAAACGGCGAAACGCTTTGACTCGGTGAGTTTCGCGGCATTCCGACTTCGATGCCCCGGTTGCCGAAATTCAGTTGCCTTTGAATTTCGGGTGATCCCTCTTGAGCATGTATGCTTCTGCTACTTGTTCTACATCAGACTTCTTCCGCAAACGGCGAAACGCTTTGACTCGGTGAGTTTCGCGGCATTCCGACTTCGATGCCCCGGTTGCCGAAATTCAGTTGCCTTTGAATTTCGGGTGATCCCTCTTGAGCATGTATGCTTCTGCTACTTGTTCTACATCAGACTTCTTCCGCAAACGGCGAAACGCTTTGACTCGGTGAGTTTCGCGGCATTCCGACTTCGATGCCCCGGTTGCCGAAATTCAGTTGCCTTTGAATTTCGGGTGATCCCTCTTGAGCATGTATGCTTCTGCTACTTGTTCTACATCAGACTTCTTCCGCAAACGGCGAAACGCTTTGACTCGGTGAGTTTCGCGGCATTCCGACTTCGATGCCCCGGTTGCCGAAATTCAGTTGCCTTTGAATTTCGGGTGATCCCTCTTGAGCATGTATGCTTCTGCTACTTGTTCTACATCAGACTTCTTCCGCAAACGGCGAAACGCTTTGACTCGGTGAGTTTCGCGGCATTCCGACTTCGATTCCCCGTTTGCCGAAATTCAGTTGCCTTTGAATTTCGGGTGATCCCTCTTGAGCATGTATGCTTCTGCTACTTGTTCTACATCAGACTTCTTCCGCAAACGGCGAAACGCTTTGACTCGGTGAGTTTCGCGGCATTCCGACTTCGATTCCCGGTTGCCGAAATTCAGTTGCCTTTGAATTTCGGGTGATCCCTCTTGAGCATGTATGCTTCTGCTACTTGTTCTACATCAGACTTCTTCCGCAAACGGCGAAACGCTTTGACTCGGTGAGTTTCGCGGCATTCCGACTTCGATGCCCCGGTTGCCGAAATTCAGTTGCCTTTGAATTTCGGGTGATCCCTCTTGAGCATGTATGCTTCTGCTACTTGTTCTACATCAGACTTCTTCCGCAAACGGCGAAACGCTTTGACTCGGTGAGTTTCGCGGCATTCCGACTTCGATGCCCCGGTTGCCGAAATTCAGTTGCCTTTGAATTTCGGGTGATCCCTCTTGAGCATGTATGCTTCTGCTACTTGTTCTACATCAGACTTCTTCCGCAAACGGCGAAACGCTTTGACTCGGTGAGTTTCGCGGCATTCCGACTTCGATGCCCCGTTGCCGAAATTCAGTTGCCTTTGAATTTCGGGTGATCCCTCTTGAGCATGTATGCTTCTGCTACTTGTTCTACATCAGACTTCTTCCGCAAACGGCGAAACGCTTTGACTCGGTGAGTTTCGCGGCATTCCGACTTCGATGCCCCGGTTGCCGAAATTCAGTTGCCTTTGAATTTCGGGTGATCCCTCTTGAGCATGTATGCTTCTGCTACTTGTTCTACATCAGACTTCTTCCGCAAACGGCGAAACGCTTTGACTCGGTGAGTTTCGCGGCATTCCGACTTCGATGCCCCGGTTGCCGAAATTCAGTTGCCTTTGAATTTCGGGTGATCCCTCTTGAGCATGTATGCTTCTGCTACTTGTTCTACATCAGACTTCTTCCGCAAACGGGAAACGCTTTGACTCGGTGAGTTTCGCGGCATTCCGACTTCGATTCCCGTTTGCCGAAATTCAGTTGCCTTTGAATTTCGGGTGATCCCTCTTGAGCATGTATGCTTCTGCTACTTGTTCTACATCAGACTTCTTCCGCAAACGGCGAAACGCTTTGACTCGGTGAGTTTCGCGGCATTCCGACTTCGATGCCCCGGTTGCCGAAATTCAGTTGCCTTTGAATTTCGGGTGATCCCTCTTGAGCATGTATGCTTCTGCTACTTGTTCTACATCAGACTTCTTCCGCAAACGGCGAAACGCTTTGACTCGGTGAGTTTCGCGGCATTCCGACTTCGATGCCCCGGTTGCCGAAATTCAGTTGCCTTTGAATTTCGGGTGATCCCTCTTGAGCATGTATGCTTCTGCTACTTGTTCTACATCAGACTTCTTCCGCAAACGGCGAAACGCTTTGACTCGGTGAGTTTCGCGGCATTCCGACTTCGATGCCCCGGTTGCCGAAATTCAGTTGCCTTTGAATTTCGGGTGATCCCTCTTGAGCATGTATGCTTCTGCTACTTGTTCTACATCAGACTTCTTCCGCAAACGGCGAAACGCTTTGACTCGGTGAGTTTCGCGGCATTCCGACTTCGATGCCCGGTTGCCGAAATTCAGTTGCCTTTGAATTTCGGGTGATCCCTCTTGAGCATGTATGCTTCTGCTACTTGTTCTACATCAGACTTCTTCCGCAAACGGCGAAACGCTTTGACTCGGTGAGTTTCGCGGCATTCCGACTTCGATGCCCCGGTTGCCGAAATTCAGTTGCCTTTGAATTTCGGGTGATCCCTCTTGAGCATGTATGCTTCTGCTACTTGTTCTACATCAGACTTCTTCCGCAAACGGCGAAACGCTTTGACTCGGTGAGTTTCGCGGCATTCCGACTTCGATGCCCCGGTTGCCGAAATTCAGTTGCCTTTGAATTTCGGGTGATCCCTCTTGAGCATGTATGCTTCTGCTACTTGTTCTACATCAGACTTCTTCCGCAAACGGCGAAACGCTTTGACTCGGTGAGTTTCGCGGCATTCCGACTTCGATGCCCCGGTTGCCGAAATTCAGTTGCCTTTGAATTTCGGGTGATCCCTCTTGAGCATGTATGCTTCTGCTACTTGTTCTACATCAGACTTCTTCCGCAAACGGCGAAACGCTTTGACTCGGTGAGTTTCGCGGCATTCCGACTTCGATGCCCCGGTTGCCGAAATTCAGTTGCCTTTGAATTTCGGGTGATCCCTCTTGAGCATGTATGCTTCTGCTACTTGTTCTACATCAGACTTCTTCCGCAAACGGCGAAACGCTTTGACTCGGTGAGTTTCGCGGCATTCCGACTTCGATGCCCCGGTTGCCGAAATTCAGTTGCCTTTGAATTTCGGGTGATCCCTCTTGAGCATGTATGCTTCTGCTACTTGTTCTACATCAGACTTCTTCCGCAAACGGCGAAACGCTTTGACTCGGTGAGTTTCGCGGCATTCCGACTTCGATGCCCCGGTTGCCGAAATTCAGTTGCCTTTGAATTTCGGGTGATCCCTCTTGAGCATGTATGCTTCTGCTACTTGTTCTACATCAGACTTCTTCCGCAAACGGCGAAACGCTTTGACTCGGTGAGTTTCGCGGCATTCCGACTTCGATGCCCCGGTTGCCGAAATTCAGTTGCCTTTGAATTTCGGGTGATCCCTCTTGAGCATGTATGCTTCTGCTACTTGTTCTACATCAGACTTCTTCGCAATCTCAACATTCCGACTTCGATTCCCGTTGCCGAAATTCAGTTGCCTTTGAATTTCGGGTGATCCCTCTTGAGCATGTATGCTTCTGCTACTTGTTCTACATCAGACTTCTTCCGCAAACGGCGAAACGCTTTGACTCGGTGAGTTTCGCGGCATTCCGACTTCGATGCCCCGGTTGCCGAAATTCAGTTGCCTTTGAATTTCGGGTGATCCCTCTTGAGCATGTATGCTTCTGCTACTTGTTCTACATCAGACTTCTTCCGCAAACGGCGAAACGCTTTGACTCGGTGAGTTTCGCGGCATTCCGACTTCGATGCCCGGTTGCCGAAATTCAGTTGCCTTTGAATTTCGGGTGATCCCTCTTGAGCATGTATGCTTCTGCTACTTGTTCTACATCAGACTTCTTCCGCAAACGGCGAAACGCTTTGACTCGGTGAGTTTCGCGGCATTCCGACTTCGATGCCCCGGTTGCCGAAATTCAGTTGCCTTTGAATTTCGGGTGATCCCTCTTGAGCATGTATGCTTCTGCTACTTGTTCTACATCAGACTTCTTCCGCAAACGGCGAAACGCTTTGACTCGGTGAGTTTCGCGGCATTCCGACTTCGATGCCCCGGTTGCCGAAATTCAGTTGCCTTTGAATTTCGGGTGATCCCTCTTGAGCATGTATGCTTCTGCTACTTGTTCTACATCAGACTTCTTCCGCAAACGGGAAACGCTTTGACTCGGTGAGTTTCGCGGCATTCCGACTTCGATGCCCCGGTTGCCGAAATTCAGTTGCCTTTGAATTTCGGGTGATCCCTCTTGAGCATGTATGCTTCTGCTACTTGTTCTACATCAGACTTCTTCCGCAAACGGCGAAACGCTTTGACTCGGTGAGTTTCGCGGCATTCCGACTTCGATGCCCGGTTGCCGAAATTCAGTTGCCTTTGAATTTCGGGTGATCCCTCTTGAGCATGTATGCTTCTGCTACTTGTTCTACATCAGACTTCTTCCGCAAACGGCGAAACGCTTTGACTCGGTGAGTTTCGCGGCATTCCGACTTCGATTCCCGGTTGCCGAAATTCAGTTGCCTTTGAATTTCGGGTGATCCCTCTTGAGCATGTATGCTTCTGCTACTTGTTCTACATCAGACTTCTTCCGCAAACGGCGAAACGCTTTGACTCGGTGAGTTTCGCGGCATTCCGACTTCGATGCCCCGGTTGCCGAAATTCAGTTGCCTTTGAATTTCGGGTGATCCCTCTTGAGCATGTATGCTTCTGCTACTTGTTCTACATCAGACTTCTTCCGCAAACGGGAAACGCTTTGACTCGGTGAGTTTCGCGGCATTCCGACTTCGATGCCCCGTTTGCCGAAATTCAGTTGCCTTTGAATTTCGGGTGATCCCTCTTGAGCATGTATGCTTCTGCTACTTGTTCTACATCAGACTTCTTCCGCAAACGGCGAAACGCTTTGACTCGGTGAGTTTCGCGGCATTCCGACTTCGATGCCCCGGTTGCCGAAATTCAGTTGCCTTTGAATTTCGGGTGATCCCTCTTGAGCATGTATGCTTCTGCTACTTGTTCTACATCAGACTTCTTCCGCAAACGGCGAAACGCTTTGACTCGGTGAGTTTCGCGGCATTCCGACTTCGATGCCCCGGTTGCCGAAATTCAGTTGCCTTTGAATTTCGGGTGATCCCTCTTGAGCATGTATGCTTCTGCTACTTGTTCTACATCAGACTTCTTCCGCAAACGGCGAAACGCTTTGACTCGGTGAGTTTCGCGGCATTCCGACTTCGATGCCCCGGTTGCCGAAATTCAGTTGCCTTTGAATTTCGGGTGATCCCTCTTGAGCATGTATGCTTCTGCTACTTGTTCTACATCAGACTTCTTCCGCAAACGGCGAAACGCTTTGACTCGGTGAGTTTCGCGGCATTCCGACTTCGATGCCCCGGTTGCCGAAATTCAGTTGCCTTTGAATTTCGGGTGATCCCTCTTGAGCATGTATGCTTCTGCTACTTGTTCTACATCAGACTTCTTCCGCAAACGGGAAACGCTTTGACTCGGTGAGTTTCGCGGCATTCCGACTTCGATGCCCCGGTTGCCGAAATTCAGTTGCCTTTGAATTTCGGGTGATCCCTCTTGAGCATGTATGCTTCTGCTACTTGTTCTACATCAGACTTCTTCCGCAAACGGCGAAACGCTTTGACTCGGTGAGTTTCGCGGCATTCCGACTTCGATCCCCGGTTGCCGAAATTCAGTTGCCTTTGAATTTCGGGTGATCCCTCTTGAGCATGTATGCTTCTGCTACTTGTTCTACATCAGACTTCTTCCGCAAACGGCGAAACGCTTTGACTCGGTGAGTTTCGCGGCATTCCGACTTCGATGCCCCGGTTGCCGAAATTCAGTTGCCTTTGAATTTCGGGTGATCCCTCTTGAGCATGTATGCTTCTGCTACTTGTTCTACATCAGACTTCTTCCGCAAACGGGGAAACGCTTTGACTCGGTGAGTTTCGCGGCATTCCGACTTCGATGCCCCGTTTGCCGAAATTCAGTTGCCTTTGAATTTCGGGTGATCCCTCTTGAGCATGTATGCTTCTGCTACTTGTTCTACATCAGACTTCTTCCGCAAACGGCGAAACGCTTTGACTCGGTGAGTTTCGCGGCATTCCGACTTCGATGCCCCGTTTGCCGAAATTCAGTTGCCTTTGAATTTCGGGTGATCCCTCTTGAGCATGTATGCTTCTGCTACTTGTTCTACATCAGACTTCTTCCGCAAACGGCGAAACGCTTTGACTCGGTGAGTTTCGCGGCATTCCGACTTCGATGCCCCGGTTGCCGAAATTCAGTTGCCTTTGAATTTCGGGTGATCCCTCTTGAGCATGTATGCTTCTGCTACTTGTTCTACATCAGACTTCTTCCGCAAACGGCGAAACGCTTTGACTCGGTGAGTTTCGCGGCATTCCGACTTCGATGCCCCGGTTGCCGAAATTCAGTTGCCTTTGAATTTCGGGTGATCCCTCTTGAGCATGTATGCTTCTGCTACTTGTTCTACATCAGACTTCTTCCGCAAACGGCGAAACGCTTTGACTCGGTGAGTTTCGCGGCATTCCGACTTCGATTCCCCGGTTGCCGAAATTCAGTTGCCTTTGAATTTCGGGTGATCCCTCTTGAGCATGTATGCTTCTGCTACTTGTTCTACATCAGACTTTCTTCCGCAAACGGCGAAACGCTTTGACTCGGTGAGTTTCGCGGCATTCCGACTTCGATGCCCCGTTGCCGAAATTCAGTTGCCTTTGAATTTCGGGTGATCCCTCTTGAGCATGTATGCTTCTGCTACTTGTTCTACATCAGACTTCTTCCGCAAACGGCGAAACGCTTTGACTCGGTGAGTTTCGCGGCATTCCGACTTCGATGCCCCGGTTGCCGAAATTCAGTTGCCTTTGAATTTCGGGTGATCCCTCTTGAGCATGTATGCTTCTGCTACTTGTTCTACATCAGACTTCTTCCGCAAACGGCGAAACGCTTTGACTCGGTGAGTTTCGCGGCATTCCGACTTCGATGCCCCGGTTGCCGAAATTCAGTTGCCTTTGAATTTCGGGTGATCCCTCTTGAGCATGTATGCTTCTGCTACTTGTTCTACATCAGACTTCTTCCGCAAACGGCGAAACGCTTTGACTCGGTGAGTTTCGCGGCATTCCGACTTCGATGCCCGGTTGCCGAAATTCAGTTGCCTTTGAATTTCGGGTGATCCCTCTTGAGCATGTATGCTTCTGCTACTTGTTCTACATCAGACTTCTTCCGCAAACGGCGAAACGCTTTGACTCGGTGAGTTTCGCGGCATTCCGACTTCGATGCCCGGTTGCCGAAATTCAGTTGCCTTTGAATTTCGGGTGATCCCTCTTGAGCATGTATGCTTCTGCTACTTGTTCTACATCAGACTTCTTCCGCAAACGGCGAAACGCTTTGACTCGGTGAGTTTCGCATTCCGACTTCGATTCCCGTTTGCCGAAATTCAGTTGCCTTTGAATTTCGGGTGATCCCTCTTGAGCATGTATGCTTCTGCTACTTGTTCTACATCAGACTTCTTCCGCAAACGGCGAAACGCTTTGACTCGGTGAGTTTCGCGGCATTCCGACTTCGATGCCCCGGTTGCCGAAATTCAGTTGCCTTTGAATTTCGGGTGATCCCTCTTGAGCATGTATGCTTCTGCTACTTGTTCTACATCAGACTTCTTCCGCAAACGGCGAAACGCTTTGACTCGGTGAGTTTCGCGGCATTCCGACTTCGATGCCCGGTTGCCGAAATTCAGTTGCCTTTGAATTTCGGGTGATCCCTCTTGAGCATGTATGCTTCTGCTACTTGTTCTACATCAGACTTCTTCCGCAAACGAAACGCTTTGACTCGGTGAGTTTCGCGGCATTCCGACTTCGATTCCCCGTTTGCCGAAATTCAGTTGCCTTTGAATTTCGGGTGATCCCTCTTGAGCATGTATGCTTCTGCTACTTGTTCTACATCAGACTTTTCGCAAACGGCGAAACGCTTTGACTCGGTGAGTTTCGCGGCATTCCGACTTCGATGCCCCGGTTGCCGAAATTCAGTTGCCTTTGAATTTCGGGTGATCCCTCTTGAGCATGTATGCTTCTGCTACTTGTTCTACATCAGACTTCTTCCGCAAACGGCGAAACGCTTTGACTCGGTGAGTTTCGCGGCATTCCGACTTCGATGCCCCGGTTGCCGAAATTCAGTTGCCTTTGAATTTCGGGTGATCCCTCTTGAGCATGTATGCTTCTGCTACTTGTTCTACATCAGACTTCTTCCGCAAACGGCGAAACGCTTTGACTCGGTGAGTTTCGCGGCATTCCGACTTCGATGCCCCGGTTGCCGAAATTCAGTTGCCTTTGAATTTCGGGTGATCCCTCTTGAGCATGTATGCTTCTGCTACTTGTTCTACATCAGACTTCTTCCGCAAACGGCGAAACGCTTTGACTCGGTGAGTTTCGCGGCATTCCGACTTCGATTCCCGGTTGCCGAAATTCAGTTGCCTTTGAATTTCGGGTGATCCCTCTTGAGCATGTATGCTTCTGCTACTTGTTCTACATCAGACTTCTTCCGCAAACGGCGAAACGCTTTGACTCGGTGAGTTTCGCGGCATTCCGACTTCGATGCCCCGGTTGCCGAAATTCAGTTGCCTTTGAATTTCGGGTGATCCCTCTTGAGCATGTATGCTTCTGCTACTTGTTCTACATCAGACTTCTTCCGCAAACGGCGAAACGCTTTGACTCGGTGAGTTTCGCGGCATTCCGACTTCGATGCCCCGGTTGCCGAAATTCAGTTGCCTTTGAATTTCGGGTGATCCCTCTTGAGCATGTATGCTTCTGCTACTTGTTCTACATCAGACTTCTTCCGCAAACGGCGAAACGCTTTGACTCGGTGAGTTTCGCGGCATTCCGACTTCGATGCCCCGTTTGCCGAAATTCAGTTGCCTTTGAATTTCGGGTGATCCCTCTTGAGCATGTATGCTTCTGCTACTTGTTCTACATCAGACTTCTTCCGCAAACGGCGAAACGCTTTGACTCGGTGAGTTTCGCGGCATTCCGACTTCGATGCCCCGGTTGCCGAAATTCAGTTGCCTTTGAATTTCGGGTGATCCCTCTTGAGCATGTATGCTTCTGCTACTTGTTCTACATCAGACTTTTCCGCAAACGGCGAAACGCTTTGACTCGGTGAGTTTCGCGGCATTCCGACTTCGATTCCCGTTTGCCGAAATTCAGTTGCCTTTGAATTTCGGGTGATCCCTCTTGAGCATGTATGCTTCTGCTACTTGTTCTACATCAGACTTCTTCCGCAAACGGCGAAACGCTTTGACTCGGTGAGTTTCGCGGCATTCCGACTTCGATGCCCCGGTTGCCGAAATTCAGTTGCCTTTGAATTTCGGGTGATCCCTCTTGAGCATGTATGCTTCTGCTACTTGTTCTACATCAGACTTCTTCCGCAAACGGCGAAACGCTTTGACTCGGTGAGTTTCGCGGCATTCCGACTTCGATGCCCCGGTTGCCGAAATTCAGTTGCCTTTGAATTTCGGGTGATCCCTCTTGAGCATGTATGCTTCTGCTACTTGTTCTACATCAGACTTCTTCCGCAAACGGCGAAACGCTTTGACTCGGTGAGTTTCGCGGCATTCCGACTTCGATGCCCCGGTTGCCGAAATTCAGTTGCCTTTGAATTTCGGGTGATCCCTCTTGAGCATGTATGCTTCTGCTACTTGTTCTACATCAGACTTCTTCCGCAAACGGCGAAACGCTTTGACTCGGTGAGTTTCGCGGCATTCCGACTTCGATTCCCGGTTGCCGAAATTCAGTTGCCTTTGAATTTCGGGTGATCCCTCTTGAGCATGTATGCTTCTGCTACTTGTTCTACATCAGACTTCTTCCGCAAACGGCGAAACGCTTTGACTCGGTGAGTTTCGCGGCATTCCGACTTCGATGCCCGGTTGCCGAAATTCAGTTGCCTTTGAATTCGGTGATCCCTCTTGAGCATGTATGCTTCTGCTACTTGTTCTACATCAGACTTCTTCCGCAAACGGGAAACGCTTTGACTCGGTGAGTTTCGCGGCATTCCGACTTCGATGCCCCGGTTGCCGAAATTCAGTTGCCTTTGAATTTCGGGTGATCCCTCTTGAGCATGTATGCTTCTGCTACTTGTTCTACATCAGACTTCTTCCGCAAACGGCGAAACGCTTTGACTCGGTGAGTTTCGCGGCATTCCGACTTCGATGCCCCGGTTGCCGAAATTCAGTTGCCTTTGAATTTCGGGTGATCCCTCTTGAGCATGTATGCTTCTGCTACTTGTTCTACATCAGACTTCTTCCGCAAACGGCGAAACGCTTTGACTCGGTGAGTTTCGCGGCATTCCGACTTCGATGCCCCGGTTGCCGAAATTCAGTTGCCTTTGAATTTCGGGTGATCCCTCTTGAGCATGTATGCTTCTGCTACTTGTTCTACATCAGATTTCTTCCGCAAACGCGAAACGCTTTGACTCGGTGAGTTTCGCGGCATTCCGACTTCGATGCCCCGTTGCCGAAATTCAGTTGCCTTTGAATTTCGGGTGATCCCTCTTGAGCATGTATGCTTCTGCTACTTGTTCTACATCAGACTTCTTCCGCAAACGGCGAAACGCTTTGACTCGGTGAGTTTCGCGGCATTCCGACTTCGATGCCCGGTTGCCGAAATTCAGTTGCCTTTGAATTTCGGGTGATCCCTCTTGAGCATGTATGCTTCTGCTACTTGTTCTACATCAGACTTCTTCCGCAAACGGCGAAACGCTTTGACTCGGTGAGTTTCGGGCATTCCGACTTCGATGCCCCGGTTGCCGAAATTCAGTTGCCTTTGAATTTCGGGTGATCCCTCTTGAGCATGTATGCTTCTGCTACTTGTTCTACATCAGACTTCTTCCGCAAACGGCGAAACGCTTTGACTCGGTGAGTTTCGCGGCATTCCGACTTCGATGCCCCGTTGCCGAAATTCAGTTGCCTTTGAATTTCGGGTGATCCCTCTTGAGCATGTATGCTTCTGCTACTTGTTCTACATCAGACTTCTTCCGCAAACGGCGAAACGCTTTGACTCGGTGAGTTTCGCGGCATTCCGACTTCGATGCCCCGGTTGCCGAAATTCAGTTGCCTTTGAATTTCGGGTGATCCCTCTTGAGCATGTATGCTTCTGCTACTTGTTCTACATCAGACTTCTTCCGCAAAGGCGAAACGCTTTGACTCGGTGAGTTTCGCGGCATTCCGACTTCGATGCCCCGGTTGCCGAAATTCAGTTGCCTTTGAATTTCGGGTGATCCCTCTTGAGCATGTATGCTTCTGCTACTTGTTCTACATCAGACTTCTTCCGCAAACGGCGAAACGCTTTGACTCGGTGAGTTTCGCGGCATTCCGACTTCGATCCCCGGTTGCCGAAATTCAGTTGCCTTTGAATTTCGGGTGATCCCTCTTGAGCATGTATGCTTCTGCTACTTGTTCTACATCAGACTTTTTCGCAAACGGCGAAACGCTTTCCTCGGTGAGTTTCGCGGCGGAATTCATTTCGATGCCCCGGTTGCCAAATTCAGTTGCCTTTGAATTTCGGGTGATCCTCTTGAGCATGTATGCTTCTGCTACTTGTTCTACATCAGACTTCTTCCGCAAACGTGGAAACGCTTTGACTCGGTAAATTTCGCGGCATTCCGACTTCGATTCCCGTTTGCCAAAATTCAGTTGCCTTTGGATTTCGGGTGACCCCTCTTGAGCATTATGACACGATCATAAAGCTTGATGTCTTTTCCAAGTTCAGGTGTCTCTTACTCTTTAGTTTCATTATTGAATATAAATACCCGGCAAGACGGGGTCGACCCACAGAGAGGTTAATTGTAAAATTATTTAAATACAAGATAACAATAACAAACAAACAACAATAATACTCAGTAGTGGCGTTGTACACCGAGATTGATCCAAAAGATGGGTCACAGGTTTCCGCTATATACTGAGTTTAGTGAAAAGATAACAAATATAAAACATGTTAGTATCCAACGTTAAGGTCCATGTTAAGTTTATATTATACTTATTCTTACACCATTAGTGTACCCTTTTCACCTTGACATAATTAACTTAGCTGAACATAATGAAGAAAGAAACATAAATGAACAAGATAAGAACATAAATGAGAAAGAGGTTAACGAAAGTGCATAAACTTGATATTAATGAAAGCAAAACATAAGCAATACAAAGAGAGAAAGCAAGAGCATGATCTTGATCTGGAACCAAGATGCCTCAATACATGGTAAGTGCCTCCTTTTATAGGCCAAAATTTGGAACTATTGATTTGTTGACTAATTGATGAGTGGGTGGCCACATCTTGACTAGATAACAATCCTTATCTTCTTGTCTGATCAAGACGTCATTGCTAACATCATAATTTGCCCAGAATCCTCAAGAATGTTCTAGGAAATTGTCTCAGCTTTCCAACAAAAAAAAGATGAGGTCATTTGGACTTCTAGAACTCAAGATATGGGCTGAACACTAAATAGTGTTTGGGCTGCAGGACAGCTTCGGACTTCTTCGTTGTTCCTTCAATTTGGACTTCAAAACGACCTTTTCAAATCTTGGGCTCCTCATGAAAGTTGTAGGCCTTTGTCTTACCTTTCCATCCATATAAAGTGGACCTAAATCCGAAATCTAGAGCTCCAGATATGATCCAATTACCGAGCAATGTTCCGGTTTGGACTGCACCGACATCTCTTTTCTAAGTTTGGCCATCTCTTTGTCCTTTAACTTTCAATGCTTAAACTCATCAATCAATCCTTTTATTTATGTGATAGTCCTGCATTTAAAATGAGCATTTACCATAAATTAAGGTATCTTATAATATCAAACTTGTTATTATAAAACATGCTTTAGTTAAGGAGTTATTGATACTTCAAGTGCAAAATGATGATATAAAACCTTGATAAACATGCACTTTTAAGTACTAATCACACCCCCAACCAGCTTATTACTAGTCCCTAGTAATCTAAAGCGTTAAAATAGAGAAACAATTTGCAAGTTCCACAAAGCAAGGCATTCATCATTCAACTTCCATTAATCTATCCAGATAAACAAACTCTCATTAAATTTATATTCCTGCTTCATACTTCGTAAACAAGATATTAATAAACCTTCTTTTTGTGTGCTCAATGAAAACATAGATGATGGGGCTTTTGTTGGAAGAAAACAATATTATGTTCAAATGTTTAAGGTGAACTTCCTTGGGTTGGGATTAGTATTAATTTTTTTTTTTCTCTTTTTTTTTCTTTTTATTTATATACACATACAACTTAAAACACAATGTATCTTTAACCCATGTAACGAGTTTTAGGCTAATGACTCCCAGACCAGTTGGTCTTAGGGCATTAGGTGTTGAGACACCCCTACGAGCTTAACAACTCGGGTTGCAGATACTGATACGTAGATAGTGCAATGTTTGATTCCCTTAAGCTTTTCTCCTTAACCCATGTAACAAGCTTTGGGCCAATAGCTCCCAAGTCAGTTGACTTTAGGGTATTAGGTGTTAAAACACCCCTTCGGGCTTAATTGCTTAGGTTAGGGAGGCTACGAAACCAAACTTATCCACGTTTTATTATCATCAATTACTTTCTTTTTTTTTTTTTGCAAATTATATACTATCCCTTTCCCTTAGTTGTTACCTTCAACAAAAGAACATAATTAATGTAATAATCCAATGTGCAACCCACAATCATATGTTAAAGTGTGTGTGTGAAAATGAAGGTTTAATAATACTTGTTAAATGAGTATATGAGCAGAATCAAGTGATAACAATGTGAGAGTTTGTAAACCTGAATATTTCAAGAAGTATTATGATAGACCTTGGTAATGAAACTTACTAAGATGCGTCTCTAGAGTCAATAAAATTGATTCCATACTCTGCCATCCTAATAACAATTTTGTCAAATGGTTTTAATAATAGCAAAAACAGTTAGCAAGTTAGTTTTTTTTTTTTTTTTTTTTTTTAACTACTACCCTCCCCCCAACCAAAACGAGACATTGTCCTCAATGTTCGAAGGTAGAAAGATAGAGTATAGAAGACATCACCTGAAACAGCGAACAATGACAAACCTGAAACACACTTAAACAAACATAAGAAGTAACAAAACAAAATAATATGCTATTAATAAAACCAAAAGACACAAGGTTTCACAGATGAAGGCTCAAATCTAATCTAAGCTTTTTACGGCTTTCCTTAGTTGACCAATCTAGGCGACTCATGCAGGGATCAATGACAGGGATGAAAGATTGTAGTTGGTCAATCAATTGTTCAGCAGTAGCAGCAGAGATTATGATTTGTCGTGCCGAAGATGTTAGAAATTCCTGTTCCACAGCTTGATCAAGGAAAGACAGCAACTTATCATAAAAACCATTAACATTTAACAAACCTATAGGTTTATGGTGAATGTGCAGTTGGGCCCAAGATGAAATATGAAAGATCTCTTCCAATGTGCCCAGACCACCTGGTAAGGCAATGAAGGCATCAGCATGGTTAAACATGGTATTCAGTCGGTCAGACATTGTTGGGACCTGTAGTTCCTCTCCAATTGTTTTTCCAATGATGTCCCCAGTTGCTAAAGCTTTGGGGACAACCCCCAAAACTTGACTGCCTCCTAAAAATGCAGCCATTGACACACCTCCCATTAACCCAAGGCTGCCTCCCCCATACACTAAATGAATCTTTCTCTCAGCTAGTACCCGACCAAGATGATTTGCTGATTCTAAAAACTCTTTTTCTTTCCCAGAACTGGATCCACCGAAAACACAAATATTTCTTATATGATGACTTGAGGAACCTGCCATTTCTACACACTTCTATATTCGATGAATGTATGGGATGAGTAGAAATGAAGGGAAGGAAGAGAAGAATTTATAGATGAAAAAGTGAAAATGCAATCATACCACCTATATGTAGGCCAGCTGTAGTCTCACAAACTCTCTCTCTCTCTCTCTCTCTTTATTAATTATTTATTTTGAAAAAGCATGTATGTACAGGTAGTTGTGATTGTGGCTCACATCTTCCCTTGGTTTTACGTCCAAGAACGGCTTAAACGCCCTCTATGGGTCGGGGATAGGCTTCCCATCCAGTTTTCTTAAAAACTGGCAAACAGGGTCTTTTTTAGTCAGATTCCCAAGACTAAGTCGATCATGTTCTTTATGGAATTGTGGCCATAAATCATGAATTACACGATGCACATCTCCACTAGGATGCGTCTCAAGGGTCAACAAAAGATTATCTAAAGACCCCTTACTCAGGCCATCCTTAATGAATTGTATCTTATCTTCACGGTTTACAGATACCATTCCTAAAGAACGACATGTCGCATTACAAGTCCATCTGGCACATCTGTGACAGACTTTCAGTCGTTTTGCACGACGTTTCTTTGCAAAAGTGCTTTTACCTGTTCCAGGCATGTGTGAAATGAAAGAATTGGAGGACTCACCTGATAATCGGACCTTTGCTTCAATTAGCCAGCGAATATCTTCAGGAATTCCATGATTCATTAACAACCTCAATCTTGCACACCTAGCACGGTAAATTTTATTAATCGCATTTGGAGGCAAGCGGGAAAATACCTTTTCAACTTTTCAAGAGTGGTGTCCATTTTCAAAAGAGAATTAGAGAAGAGATTCAAAGAAGGAAGAAAGAGCTAAGAATTGTACAAATATATACAGATATCAGTTATTTGGGAAACTGAAAGAACCGACTTAAGTCACGGAGTACCGTTATCCGCCATTTGACCGGGGTGAAGAGAGACTAGCAAAACAATAGATACAACAAAACACAAAACAATGTGAGAAAAAGAATCAATCTTTATATACAGGATCACTCAATTCAATAGAGTCATTTTCAACGAAAAATTGTCAAAATAAACTTTCAAACGATGCCCATTTACCTTGAAAACATTGCCATTCTTTGGATTCTCAATATCACAGGCCCCATATGGATACACATGTTTCACAATAAAAGGACCGCTCCATCTTGATCTTAGTTTTCCAGGAAATAAATGGAGTCGAGAATTATAAAGCAAGACTTTTTGACCAACATTGAATGTTTTTCTCAGTATTTTCTTGTCATGAAACTCTTTAATTCTTGCTTTATGAATTTTGAATTGTCATATGCATCATTTCTTATTTCCTCAAGCTCATTTATTTGCAATTTTCGCAGCTGACTAGCATCATCAAGGCTTGAATTGAAAGCTTTAATAGCCCAATAAGCTTTATGTTCAATTTCCACAGGCAAGTGACAAGGTTTTCCATAGACTAGTCTATAAGGTGACATACCTAATGATGTTTTATAAGCAGTTCGATAAGCCCAAAGTGCATCATTAAGTCTTAAAGACCAGTCTTTCCTATTAGGGTTCACTGTTTTCTCCAAGATCTGTTTGATCTCCCTATTAGCAAGCTCTACTTGTCCACTTGTCTGAGGGTGATAAGGGGTGGCAACTTTATGTGTGATTCCATATTTCTTCATTAAAGACTCAAATGGCTTGTTGCAAAAGTGTGTTCCACCGTCACTTATCATGGCTCGAGGGATTCCAAATCGACTTAAAATGTTTTCTTTCAAAAACTTTATCACTGTTTTGTGATCATTGGTTCGACTTGGAATTGCCTCTATCCATTTTGAAACATAATCTACTGCGACAATATGTACAAGAAACCAAATGATGGAGGAAATGGACCCATGAAATCTATACCCCAACAGTCAAAGATCTCAATGACAAGAATAGGATTTAAAGGCATCATGTGACGTTTCGAAATAGATCCCAACTTTTGACAATTTTCACAAATCTTACAGAATGCATGTGAGTCTTTGAACATGGTGGGCCAGTAAAATCCACTTTGTAAGATTTTTGCAGTTGTCTTTCTTGATGAGAAATGACCCCCACATGCCTCAGAATGACAAAATTTAATGACACTACTTACCTCATTGTCAGGAATGCATCTTCGAAATATTTGATCAGGACAATATTTGAATAAATAAGGGTCATCCCAATAAAAGTTCTTCACTTCGTTCAAGAACTTTCTTTTGTCTTGGGTACTCCAATGAGCTGGCAATTGTCCTGAAACAAGAAAATTAACAATATTAGCAAACCAAGGCATCGTAGAGACGGAAAAATAAAGATTCATCGGGAAAGTAGTCATCGATTGGTGTAATGTCAGATTTCGAATCGGTTGTCAATCTTGACAAATGATCCGCGACAACATTTTCGGTGCCTTTCTTGTCTTTGATTGTGATATCAAATTCTTGAAGTAACAAAATCCACCGCACCAATCTAGCCTTAGAATCTTTCTTAGAGAGAAGATATTTCAATGCTGCATGATCACTAAAAACAACAACAGGTGAGCCAACAAGATAAGATCTGAATTTGTCACATGCAAATACTACTGCAAGTAATTCTTTTTCAGTGGTGGTGTAATTCATTTGAGCACTATTTAAAGTTTTACTTGCATAGTAAATCACATAAGGTTTCTTATCTTTTCTTTGTCCCAAGACAGCACCCACGGCATAATCACTAGCGTCACACATTATTTCAAAAGGTAATGACCAATCAGGAGGTTGAATGACAGGAGCAGAAGTAAGCAAGTTTTTAAGTTTAACAAAGGCTTCCTCACAATGTTCAGTCCATTCAAAATATTATCCTTTGTTAGAAGGTTACTCAAGGGCTTAGATATTACACTAAAATCTTTGATGAACCTTCTGTAAAAACCAGCATGTCCTAAGAATGATCTAACATCTTTAACAGATTTTGGTGTTGGTAAGTTGGCAATTAACTCGATTTTAGATTTGTCAACCTCAATTCCTTTCGATGAAACAATGTGACCAAGTACAATGCCGTTTGTTACCATAAAGTGACATTTTTCCCAATTCAGTACAAGATTCTTCTCTTCACACCTGCTCAAAACCTTTTCTAAGTTAGTCAAACAATCATCAAATGAATCACCAAAAACA
The DNA here is from genome assembly GCA_029228515.1 of Populus alba x Populus x berolinensis. NCBI lineage: Eukaryota > Viridiplantae > Streptophyta > Magnoliopsida > Malpighiales > Salicaceae > Populus > Populus alba x Populus x berolinensis. The sequence goes on from CM055346.1 coordinate 59,884,027, forward strand.
GAAAAATCATCCATAAAAATTTCAAGAAAACGTTCAACCATATCACTGAATATGCTAAGCATGCATCTTTGAAACGTGGCTGGTGCATTACATAATCCAAAAGGCATCCTTCGATATGCAAAAGTACCAAATGGACATGTGAAAGTAGTCTTCTCTTGATCTTCCAATGCAATTTCAATTTGATTGTAACCTGAATAGCCATCTAGGAAACAATAAAATTCATGACCTGCAACTCTTTCTAGGATTTGGTCCATGAAAGGTAAAGGGAAATGATCTTTTCTAGTCATTGAATTAAGTTTCCTATAGTCAATGCACATGCGCCAACCCGTAACAGTCCTAGTTGGAATTAACTCATTTTTCTCATTTGTTATCACAGTGACTCCAGACTTTTTGGGTACAACTTGGGTAGGACTTACCCATTTGCATTGCTGTCAGAAATAGGATAAATGATTCCATTATCTAGAAGCTTAATGACTTCATTTTTCACTACTTCTTTCATATTAGGATTAAGCCTTCGTTGCATTTCTCTAGAGGGTTTAGCATTTTCCTCCAAATAAATCCTGTGTGTGCAAATCAAAGGGCTAATTCCTTTTATGTCAGCTATGGTCCATCCTAATGCATTTTTGTGCATTTTCAGAGTCTGTAATAACTTACCTTCTTGATGTGCATTAAGTTTGGAAGAGATTATTACCGGAAAAGTTTCATTTTCTCCCAAAAATGAGTATTTGAGATTAAATGGTAACGGCTTCAATTCAGGTTTTGGTGGTTGAACACTTGAAGGTATGGGCTCAATTGATCGTGGTGGCAATTCTTCAATTTGTGGTCTCCAATTGCATGCCTTTGATTCCTGAAAGTAGACCATTTGCAAATCATCAGATTCATCAATCTCAGTTTCACTAGAAGTGGTTTGAAATTGATCATGAACTAATTTTTCAATAAAGTCCACTTCCTGTAAATCATTATCATCTCCAGGTTGCTTGTAAATGTTGAAAATATTCATCTCCAATGTCATGTTTCCAAATGATAGCTTCATCAAGTCCATTCCTACAATTAATCAATGCATTAGAAGTGGCAAGAAATGGACGTCCTAAAATGACAGGAATTGAATTACATGCTTCAACAGGTTGCGTGTCCAAGACAACAAAATCCACAGGATAAATGAATTTATCAACTTGTACTAACAACATCTTCAACTATTCCTCTAGGCACTTTTACAGATCTATCGGCGAGTAAAAGAGTTACAGAGGTTGGTTTTAACTCACCTAGATTGAGACTTGAAAAACTGAATATGGAAGTAAATTCACACTAGCTCCAAGATCAAGTAAGGCTCTTTCAATTTTATGTTCTCCAATAAAGCAAGAAATTGTAGGACAACCAGGGTCTTTATATTTCAAAGCATTATTGTTCTGAAGAATGGCACTTACTTGTTCGGCTAAAAATGCTTTCTTTTTCACATTCAGTTTTCTCTTCACAGTGCACAGATCTTTCAAAAATTTAGCATAGGAAGGAACCTGTTTAATAGCATCCAACAAAGGTATATTGATCCTTACCTGTTTGAAAATTTCAAAGATTTCAGAGTTGTGACTAACTTTCCTTTGTTTGATCATGGCATGAGGAAATGGAAGTGCTGGCGGGGAATCAGCCTTTTCTTTGCAATGTTCAGGTTCAACCCCTTCCTTACCCTCAGAGATAGACTCATCATCTTTCTCACAAGGTTCAAGAATAGGTTTTTCAATAACCTTACCACTACGAAGAGTGATGACTGATTTGACTTGATCCATGTGTTGGCTTCCAGAACTACTTGCATTTGCATTGTATTGCCCTTTGGATTTTGCTGTGGTTGAGAAGGAAACTTACCTTTCTCTTGGAAACTGAGAGCAGATGTTAATTTTGCAAGAGCATCTTTAAAATCGGTCATGCTTTGAGCAAGTTGAGTGTTGATTGTCTCCTGCTTTTCAATGAATGCATGCAATGTTTCCTCAAAATTTCTTCTAGGAGGTGGAGCATAAGGAGGTGCATATCCATGAGAATTTTGGAAATTATGGTGTGCTTGAAACGGTGGATGTGAAGTTTGTGCATTGTTGCTATCACTCTTCCAACTAAAATTTGGGTGATTTCTCCAACCAGGGTTATATGTTTGTGAGTATGGGTTATGGTTGGGTCTTTGGAAACTGTTTAAAGCATGGGCTTGTTCATGGAGGCATTCCTTAAAAGAAGGCAAAGTTGGACAATCATTTGTTGAATGTTCATTGGTTTCACAGATTTGACACACAATGTCTTGAACAGATTTTAATTGACCACTCTTTTTCAATTCTAGTGCCTCGACTTTTCTAGCTAAAGATGCAAACTTGGCTTGGAGGTCATGATCTTCCCTAAGGTTGTGCATACCCCACTAGATGTATGAGGTTGAGTTTTACTTGGTGCCTCATAAGTACCTGTGGTGTCCCAATTTTGAGCATTTTCGGCTAGCAAGTCTAGGTACTCCATTGCTTCATTAGGGTCTTTATCTTCAAAGTTCCATTGCACATCAATTCAACCATTTGCCTATCTCTAGGTGTTAAACCTTCATAAAAATGTGAAACCAATCTCCATGTTTCAAAACCATGATGTGGGCAAGTATTAAGCAAATCTCGATACCTATCCCAACATTGGTAAAATGTTTCTCCTGGCTTTTGAGTGAAAGTGATGATTTGTCTTTTGAAAGAGTTTGTTCTGTGAGATGGAAAAAACTTCTTTAAAAATTGTTGTTGCATTATCATCCCAAGCACGAATGGATCCTGGTCTCAAATTTTGTAGCCATGTTTTAGCTTTATCTTTTAATGAAAAAGGAAAAAGCTTTAATCGAATGGTGTTCATGCTACAATTTGAGTCATTATAGGTATTACAGACCTCCTCAAATTCCCTTAAATGCAAGTATGGATTTTCTAAGTCTAAGCCATGAAAAGATGGTAAAAGTTGAATAATGCCTGGCTTAAAATTAAAATGAGATGCATCAGGAGGGAAAACTATGCATGAGGGTGCACTTGTTCTTGTGGGATTCATGTGGTCTCTAAGTGTTCTCATACGGTTATTCTCATTATTCTCATTATGAAGTGATTGATTATCTTCTTCGGCCATATTTTCTGAAAATGATGAGGATACCCTACAAAGTCGACCACTTAATGTACGTGACCAAACTCTCATGCACGTGTAAGAAGAGAATAAAAGCAAGAAAAGAAAATAGAAGAAAAAGAAACAAAACAAAACAAAGGAAACAAAAATAGATAAAATGAAAAGTGAAAAGAGAAAATAAATTAAATATTATAATTTATACAAGAATTTACCTCCCCGGCAACGGCGCCAAAAACTTGACACGACCAAAAGCTTGATGTCTTTTCCCAAGTGCAGGAGTGTCGAAGTAATAAATAACCCGGCAAGACCGGGGTCGAACCACAGAGAGGTTAATTGTATAAATTATAAATAAACAACAACAACAATAACAATCAACAACAATAATACTCAGTACGTGGCGTTGTTATACCTGAGAATGATCCAAAAGATCGGGTCACAGGTTTCCAGCCTATATACTGAGTTTATGAAAAGATCAAAGAGATATATAAACAGAATGTAAAATAATATTAATAATAATAATATAATAATAATAGAAGTAGAAGAAATTAATGAGAACTTTTGGGAGGTAAGGATTAAACAATGATAAAAACAAATGTCAAGGTTAGAGGATCCACTAATGGTACTTCAAAACAAGTATAATATAAACTCTTATTACTCAATTGGAAACCACACATAAAGGAGGTTCCAATCAGATTATAAATTGTTAACATGATTACATTAGTTATCTTATTCGAATAAAGCTAATACTTGTAAATGTTGGCAGGCATTCATGATTATAACTTATGTTAACAACAAATCAAGTTCCTTTCATAGCTCAGGTGTCGGTTATACCATACAGTTGGGCTATGAAAGTGCCAAGTATTTGTTGTACCAAGTGTTATACAACATAAATCTAGATTAACCATTTAACAAGCAAAGTATTAAAGTGAACAAGATAACAAATATAAAACATGTTAGTATCCAACGTTAAGGTCCATGTTAAGTTTATATTATACTTATTCTTACACCATTAGTGTACCCTTTTCACCTTGACATAATTAACTTAGCTGAACATAATGAAAGAAAGAAACATAAATGAACAAGATAAGAACATAAATGAGAAAGAAGTTAACTAAGTAAAGGAAAGGAAATGAAGTGCATAAACTTGATATTAATGAAAGCAAAACATAAGCAATACAAAGAGAGAAAGCAAGAGCATGATCTTGATCTGGAAAACCAAGATGCCTCAATACATGGTAAGTGCCTCCTTTTATAGGCCAAAATTTGGAACTATTGATTTGTTGACTAATTGATGAGTGGGTGGCCACATCTTGACTAGATAACAATCCTTATCTTCTTGTCTGATCAAGACGTCATTGCTAACATCATAATTTGCCCAGAATCCTCAAGAATGTTCTAGGAAATTGTCTCAGCTTTCCAACAAAAAAAA
>CM055346.1:59888666-59900463 GCA_029228515.1 Populus alba x Populus x berolinensis
TACATCCGACTTTCTTCCACAAACGGCGAAACGCTTTGATCGGTGGTTTCACGGCATTCCGACTTGATGCCCCGGTTGCCGAAATTCAGTTGCCTTTGAATTTGTGTGATCCCTCTTGAGCATGTATGCTTCTGCTACTTGTTCTACATCAAACTTCCTTCCGCAAACGGCGAAACGCTTTGACTCGGTGAGTTTCGCGGCATTCCGACTTCGATGCCCCGGTTGCCGAAATTCAGTTGCCTTTGAATTTTGGTGATCCCTCTTGAGCATGTATGCTTCTGCAATTGTTTACATCAGACTTTCTTCCGCAAACGGCGAAACGCTTTGACTCGTGAGTTTCGCGGCATTCCGACTTGATGCCCCGGTTGCCGAAATTCAGTTGCCTTTGAATTTCGGGTGATCCCTCTAGGCATGTATGCTTCTGCTACTTGTTCTACATCAGACTTCCTTCCGCAACTGGCAAACGCTTTGACTTGGTGAGTTTCGCGGCATTCCGACTTCGATGCCCCGGTTGCCGAAATTCAGTTGCCTTTGAATTTCGGGTGATCCCTCTTGAGCATGTATGCTTATGCTTCTTGTTCTACTTCAGACGTTCCTTCCGGCAAACTAAGAAACGCTTTGACTCGGTGAGTTTCGGGGCATTCCGAATTCGATGACCCGGTTGCCGAAATTCAGTTGCCTTTTGAATTTAGGGTGATCCCTCTTGAGAATGTATGCTTCTGCTACTTGTTCTACATCAGACTTCCTTTCCGCGATTAGCGAAACGCTTGTGACTCGGTGAGTTTCGGCTGGCATTCCGATCTTCGATGCCAGGTGATGACGAAATTCAGTTGCCTTTGAATTTCGGGTGACCCCTCTTGAGCATGTAAGCTTCTGTACTTGTTCTACATTCAGACCTTCCTTACGCAATGGCGAAAACGCTTTGATCTCGGTGATTTTCGCGGGCGTTCCGACTTCTGTATACCCGGTTGCCGAAATTCAGTTGCCTTTGAATTTCGGGTGACCCCTCTTGAGCATGTATGCTTCTGCTACTTGTTCTACATCAGACTTCCTTCCGCAAACGGCGAAACGCTTTGACTCGGTGAGTTTCGCGGCATTCTGACTTCGATGCCCCGTTTTCGAAATTCTGTTGCCTTTGAATTTCGGGGGAGCCCTTTTGAGCATGTATGCTTCAGTTTCTTGTTCTACATCAGACTTCCTTCCGCAAACGGCGAAACGCTTTGACTCGGTGAGTTTTGCGGCATTCCGACTTCGATGCCCCGGTTGCCGAAATTCTGTTGCTTTTTATATTTCGGGCGATCCCTCTTGAGCATGTATGCTTCAGCTACTTGTCCTACATCAGACTTCCTTCCGCAAACTACGAAACGCTTTGACTCGGTGAGTTTCGCGGCATTCCGACATTCGAATGCCCCGGTTGCCGAATATTCAGTTGCCTTTGAATGTCGGCGTGATTCCTCTTGTCGCATGTATGCTTCTGCTACTTGTTCTACATCAGACTTCCTTCCGCATACAGCGAAACGCTTTGACTCGGTGATTTTCGCGGCATTCCGAGTTCGATGCCCCGGTTGCCGAAATTCTGTTGCCTTTGAATTTCGGGTGATCCCTCTTGAGCATGTATGCTTCTGCTACTTGTTCTACATCAGACTTCCTTCCGCAAACGGCGAAACGCTTTGACTCGGTGAGTTTCGCGGCATTCGGACTTCGATGCCCCGGTTGACGAAATTCAGTTGCCTTTGAATTTCGAGTGATCCCTCTTGAGCATGTATGCTTCTGCTACTTGTTCTACACCTGACTTCCTTCCGCAAATGGCGAAACGCTTTGACTCGGTGAGTTTCGCGGCATTCCGACTTCGATGCCCGGTTGCCGAAATTCTGTTGCCTTTGAATTTCGGGTGATCCCTTCTGAGCATGTATGCTTCTGCTACTTGTTCTACATCAGACTTCTTCCGCAAACGGCGGAAGCTTTGACTCGGTGAGTTTCGCGGCATTCCGACTTTGATGCCCGGTTGCCGAAATTCAGTTGCCTTTGAATTTCGGGTGATCCTCTTGAGCATGTATGCTTCTGCTACTTGTTCTACATCACATCTCTTCCGCAACGGCGAAACGCTTTGACTCGGGAGTTTCGCGGCATTTCGACTTCGATGCCCCGGTTGCCGAAATTTAGTTGCCTTTGAATTTCGGGTGATCCCTCTTGAGCATGTATGCTTCTGCTACTTGTTCTACATCAGACTTTTCTTCCGCAATCGGCGAAACGCTTTGACTCGGTGAGTTTTCGCGGCATTCCGACTTCTATGCCCGGTTGCCGAAATTCAGTTGCCTTTGAATTTCAGGTGATCCCTCTTGAGCATGTATGCTTCTGCTACTTGTTCTACATCATACTTCCTTCCGCAAACTGCGAAACGCTTTGACTCGGTGAGTTTCGCGGCATTCCGACTTCGATGCCCCGGTTGCCGAAATTCAGTTGCCTTTGAATTTCGGGTGATCCCTCTTGTGCATGTATGCTTCTGCTACTTGTTCTACATCATACTTCCTTCCGCAAACGGCGAAAACGCTTTGACTCGGTGAGTTTCGCGGCATTCCGACTTCGATGCCCCGGTTGCCGAAATTCAGTTGCCTTTGAATTTCGGGTGATCCCTCTTGAGCATGTATGCTTTCTGCTAATTGTTCTACATCACACTTCTTCCGCAAACGGCGAAACGCTTTGACTCGGTGAGTTTCGCGGCATTCCGACTTCGATGCCACGGTTGCCGAAATTCAGTTGCTTTGAATTTCGGGTGATCCCTCTTGAGCATGTATGCTTCTGCTACTTGTTATAAATCCACATTCTTCCGCAAACGGCGAAACGCTTTGACTCGAGTGAGTTTCGCGGCATTCCGACTTCGATGCCCCGGTTGCCGAATTTCAGTTGCCTTTGAATTTCGGGTGATCCCTCTTGAGCATGTATGCTTCTGCTACTTGTTCTACATCAGACTTTCCTTCCTCAAACGGAGAAACGCTTTGACTCGGTGAGTTTCGCGGCATTCCGACTTCGATGCCCTGGTTGGCGAAATTCAGTTGCCTTGAATTTTCGGGTGATCCCTCTTGAGCATGTATGCTTCTGCTACTTGTTCTACATCAGACTTCCTTCCGCAATAAGGGAAACGCTTTGACTCTGTGAGTTTCGAGGCATTCCGACTTCGATGCACGGTTGCGAATTTCAGTTGCCTTTGAATTTCGGGTGATCCCTGATTAGTACTTAAAAGTGCATGTTTATCAAGGTTTTATATCATCATTTTGCACTTGAAGTATCAATAACTCCTTAACTAAAGCATGTTTTATAATAACAAGTTTGATATTATAAGATACCTTAATTTATGGTAAATGCTCATTTTAAATGCAGGCCGATCACATAAATAAAAGGATTGATTGATGAGTTTAAGTATTGAAAGTTAAAGGACAAAGAGATGGCCAAACTTAGAAAGAGATGTCAGTGCAGTCCAAACCGGAACATTGCTCGGTAATTGGATCATATCTGGAGCTCTAGATCTCGGATTTAGGTCCATTTTATATGGATGGAAAGGTAAGACAAAGGCCTACAACTTTCATGAGGAGCCCAAGATCTAAGAAGGCCGTTTTGAAGTCCAAATTGAAGGAACAACGAAGAAGTCCGAAGCTGTCCTGCAGCCCAGACACTATTTAGTGTTCAGCCCATATCTTGAGTTCTAGAAGTCCAAATGACCTCATCTTTTTTTTGTTGGAAAGCTGAGACAATTTCCTAGAACATTCCTGAGGATTCTGGGCAAATTATGATGTTAGCAATGACGTCTTGTTCAGACAAGAAGATAAGGATTGTCACCAAAGTCAAGATGTGGCCACCCACTCATCAATTAGTCAACAAATCAATAGTTCCAAATTTTGGCCTATAAAAGGAGGCACTTACCATGTATTGAGGCATCTTGGTTTCCAGATCAAGATCATGCTCTTGCTTTCTCTCTTTGTATTGCTTATGTCTTGCTTTCATTAATATCAAGTTTATGCACTTCATTTCCTTTCTTTTACTTAGTTAACTTCTTTCTCATTTATGTTCTTATCTTGTTTATTTATGTTTCTTTCTTTCATTATGTTTAGCTAAGTTAATTATGTCAAGGTGAAAAGGGTACACTAATGGTGTAAGAATAAGTATAATATAAACTTAACATGGACCTTAACGTTGGATACTAACATGTTTTATATTTGTTATCTTGTTCACTTTTAATACTTTGCTTGTTAAATGGTTAATCTAGATTTATGTTGTATAACACTTGGTACAACAAATACTTGGCACTTTCATAGCCCATACTGTATGGTATAACCGACACCTGAGCTATGAAAGGAACTTGATTTGTTGTTAACATAAGTTATAATCATGAATGCCTGCCAACATTTACAAGTATTAGCTTTATTCGAATAAGATAACTAATGTAATCATGTTAACAATTTATAATCTGATTGGAACCTCCTTTATGTGTGGTTTCCAATTGAGTAATAAGAGTTTATATTATACTTGTTTGAAGTACCATTAGTGGATCCTCTAACCTTGACATTTGTTTTTATCATTGTTTAATCCTTACATTAATCTTCCAACTCAAAGTTCTCATTAATTTCTTCCTTCTCTTCTTTATTATTTTGTTATTATTATTATTATTATCTGTTCATAAACTCAGTATATAGGTGGAAACCTGTGACCCGATCTTTTAGATCATTCTCAGGTATAACAACGCCACGTACTGAGTATTATTATTATATTAATATTCTTATTACTACTACTATTATTATTGTTATTATTGTTATTGTTTGTTGTTGTTATTGTTGTTGTGTTGTTATTTATAATTTATACAATTAACCTCTCTGTGGTTCGACCCCGGTCTTGCCGGGTTATTTATTACTTCGACACTCCTGCACTTGGGAGAAGACATCAAGCTTTTGGTCGTGTCAAGTTTTTGGCGCCGTTGCCGGGGAGGTAAATTCTTGTATAAATTATAATATTTAATTTATTTTCTCTTTTCACTTTTCATTTTATCTATTTTTGTTTCCTTTGTTTTGTTTTGTTTCTTTTTCTTCTATTTTCTTTTCTTGCTTTTATTCTCTTCTTACACGTGCATGAGAGTTTGGTCACGTACATTAAGTGGTAGACTTTGTAGGGTATCCTCATCATTTTCAGAAAATATGGCCGAAGAAGATAATCAATCACTTCATAATGAGAATAATGAGAATAACCGTATGAGAACACTTAGAGACCACATGAATCCCACAAGAACAAGTGCACCCTCATGCATAGTTTTCCCTCCTGATGCATCTCATTTTAATTTTAAGCCAGGCATTATTCAACTTTTACCATCTTTTCATGGCTTAGACTTAGAAAATCCATACTTGCATTTAAGGGAATTTGAGGAGGTCTGTAATACCTATAATGACTCAAATTGTAGCATGAACACCATTCGATTAAAGCTTTTTCCTTTTTCATTAAAAGATAAAGCTAAAACATGGCTACAAAATTTGAGACCAGGATCCATTCGTGCTTGGGATGAAATGCAACAACAATTTTTAAAGAAGTTTTTTCCATCTCACAGAACAAACTCTTTCAAAAGACAAATCATCACTTTCACTCAAAAACCAGGAGAAACATTTTACCAATGTTGGGATAGGTATCGAGATTTGCTTAATACTTGCCCACATCATGGTTTTGAAACATGGAGATTGGTTTCACATTTTTATGAAGGTTTAACACCTAGAGATAGGCAAATGGTTGAATTGATGTGCAATGGAACTTTGAAGATAAAGACCCTAATGAAGCAATGGAGTACCTAGACTTGCTAGCCGAAAATGCTCAAAATTGGGACACCACAGGTACTTATGAGGCACCAAGTAAAACTCAACCTCATACATCTAGTGGAGGTATGCACAACCTTAGGGAAGATCATGACCTCCAAGCCAAGTTTGCATCTTTAGCTAGAAAAGTCGAGGCACTAGAATTAAAAAAGAGTGGTCAATTAAAATCTGTTCAAGACATTGTGTGTCAAATCTGTGAAACCAATGAACATTCAACAAATGATTGTCCAACTTTGCCTTCTTTTAAGGAATGCCTCCATGAACAAGCCCATGCTTTAAACAGTTTCCAAAGACCCAACCATAACCCATACTCACAAACATATAACCCTGGTTGGAGAAATCACCCAAATTTTAGTTGGAAGAGTGATAGCAACAATGCACAAACTTCACATCCACCGTTTCAAGCACACCATAATTTTCAAAATTCTCATGGATATGCACCTCCTTATGCTCCACCTCCTAGAAGAAATTTTGAGGAAACATTGCATGCATTCATTGAAAAGCAGGAGACAATCAACACTCAACTTGCTCAAAGCATGACAGATTTTAAAGATGCTCTTGCAAAATTAACATCTGCTCTCAGTTTCCAAGAGAAAGGTAAGTTTCCTTCTCAACCACAGCAAAATCCAAAGGGGCAATACAATGCAAATGCAAGTAGTTCTGGAAGCCAACACATGGATCAAGTCAAATCAGTCATCACTCTTCGTAGTGGTAAGGTTATTGAAAAACCTATTCTTGAACCTTGTGAGAAAGATGATGAGTCTATCTCTGAGGGTAAGGAAGGGGTTGAACCTGAACATTGCAAAGAAAAGGCTGATTCCCCGCCAGCACTTCCATTTCCTCATGCCATGACCAAACAAAGGAAAGTCAATCACAACTCTGAAATCTTTGAAATTTTCAAACAGGTAAGGATCAATATACCTTTGTTGGATGCTATTAAACAGGTTCCTTCCTATGCTAAATTTTTGAAAGATCTGTGCACTGTGAAGAGAAAACTGAATGTGAAAAAGAAAGCCTTTTTAGCCGAACAAGTAAGTGCCATTCTTCAGAACAATAATGCTTTGAAATATAAAGACCCTGGTTGTCCTACAATTTCTTGCTTTATTGGAGAACATAAAATTGAAAGAGCCTTACTTGATCTTGGAGCTAGTGTGAATTTACTTCCATATTCAGTTTTTCAAGTCTCAATCTAGGTGAGTTAAAACCAACCTCTGTAACTCTTTTACTTGCCGATAGATCTGTAAAAGTGCCTAGAGGAATAATTGAAGATGTGTTAGTACAAGTCGATAAATTCATTTATCCTGTGGATTTTATTGTCTTGGACACGCAACCTGTTGAAGCATGTAATTCATTTCCTATTATTTTAGGACGTCCGTTTCTTGCAACTTCTAATGCATTGATTAATTGTAGGAATGGACTCATGAAGTTATCATTTGGAAACATGACATTGGAGATGAATATTTTCAACATTTGCAAGCAACCTGGAGATGATAATGATTTACAAGAAGTAGATCTTATTGAAGAATTAGTTCATGATCAACTTGAATCTACTTTGAGTAAAATTGAGTTGGATGAATATGAAGATTTGCAAATGATTTATTCTCAGGAAGAAATCACAGATGAAAAAGGCACCAAAAATATTGATGCCGATCTTTTGTCAAGAGTGACAACAGATTTGACATCTGACATCCACCAATCGATGATTACTTCCTGAAGAATCCTTACTTTCTCATAGTTCAATGCCTTGGTTTGCTAAAAATATCAATTTTCTTGCAACAGGAGATTTGCCAGCTCACTGGAGTACGAAGACAAAGGAAAGTTTTTGAACGAAGTGAAGAACTTTTATTAGATGACCCTTACTTATTCAAAAATTGTCCTGATCAAATATTTCAAAAATGCATTCCCGACAATGAGGTAAGTAATGTCATTAAACTTTGTCATTCTGAAGCATGTGGGAGTCAATTCTCATCAAGAAAGACGACTGCAAAAATCTTACAATGTGGATTTTATTGGCCCACCATGTTCAAAGACGCATATGTGTTCTGCAAAACTTGTGAAAATTGTCAAAAGTCAGGATTTCATTTCAAAACATAAGGAATCTTTAGATAATCTTTTATTGACGTATGGGGCAGAACCTGGTGAAGATGTGCAGGGTGCATTTCTTGACTTATGACTCCATTTTCATAAAGAACATGCTCGACTTAGTCTTGGGAATCTGACTAAAAAAGACCCTGTTTGCCAGTTTTTAAGAAAACTGGATGGGAAGCCTATCCCCGACCCATAGAGGGCGTTTAAGCCGTTCTTGGACGTAAAACCAAGGGAAGATGTGAGCCACAATCACAACTACCTGTACATACATGCTTTGTCAAAATAAATAAATAGAAGAGAGAGAGTGTGAGACTACAGCTGGCCTACATATAGGTGGTATGATTGCATTTTCACTTTTTCATCTATAAATTCTTCTCTTCCTTCCCTTCATTTCTACTCATCCCATACATTCATCAAATATAGAAGTGTGTAGAAATGGCAGGTTCCTCAAGTCATCACATAAAAAATATTTGTGTTTTCGGTGGATCCAGTCCTGGGAAAGAAAAAGAGTTTTTAGAATCAGCAAATCATCTTGGTCGGGTACTAGCTGAGAGAAAGATTCATTTAGTGTATGGGGGAGGCAGCCTTGGGTTAATGGGAGGTGTGTCAATGGCTGCATTTTTAGGAGGCAGTCAAGTTTTGGGGGTTGTCCCCAAAGCTTTAGCAACTGGGGACATCATTGGAAAAACAATTGGAGAGGAACTACAGGTCCCAACAATGTCTGACCGACTGAATACCATGTTTAACCATGCTGATGCCTTCATTGCCTTACCAGGTGGTCTGGGCACATTGGAAGAGATCTTTCATATTTCATCTTGGGCCCAACTGCACATTCACCATAAACCTATAGGTTTGTTAAATGTTAATGGTTTTTATGATAAGTTGCTGTCTTTCCTTGATCAAGCTGTGGAACAGGAATTTCTAACATCTTCGGCACGACAAATCATAATCTCTGCTGCTACTGCTGAACAATTGATTGACCAACTACAATCTTTCATCCCTGTCATTGATCCTGCATGAGTCGCCTAGATTGGTCAACTAAGGAAAGCCGTAAAAAGCTTAGATTAGATTTGAGCCTTCATCTGTGAAACCTTGTGTCTTTTGGTTTTATTAATAGCATATTATTTTGTTTTGTTACTTCTTATGTTTGTTTAAGTGTGTTTCAGGTTTGTCATTGTTCGCTGTTTCAGGTGATGTCTTCTATACTCTATCTTTCTACCTTCGGACATTGAGGACAATGTCTCGTTTTGGTTGGGGGGAGAGGGTAGTAGTTTAAAAAAAAAAAAAAAAAAAACTAACTTGCTAACTGTTTTTGCTATTATTAAAACCATTTGACAAAATTGTTATTAGGATGGCAGAGTATGGAATCAATTTTATTGACTCTAGAGACGCATCTTAGTAAGTTTCATTACCAAGGTCTATCATAATACTTCTTGAAATATTCAGGTTTACAAACTCTCACATTGTTATCACTTGATTCTGCTCCTATACTCATTTAACAAGTATTATTAAACCTTCATTTTCACACACACACTTTAACATATGATTGTGGGTTGCACATTGGATTATTACATTAATTATGTTCTTTTGTTGAAGGTAACAACTAAGGGAAAAGGATAGTATATAATTTGCAAAAAAAAAAAAAAAAAAAAAAAAAAAAAAAAAAGATAGTATTGATGATAATAAAACGTGGATAAGTTTGGTTTCGTAGCCTCCCTAACCTAAGCAATTAAGCCCGAAGGGGTGTTTTAACACCTAATACCCTAAAGTCAACTGACTTGGGAGCTATTGGCCCAAAGCTTGTTACATGGGTTAAGGAGAAAAGCTTAAGGGAATCAAACATTGCACTATCTACGTATCAGTATCTGCAACCCGAGTTGTTAAGCTCGTAGGGGTGTCTCAACACCTAATGCCCTAAGACCAACTGGTCTGGGAGTCATTAGCCTAAAACTCGTTACATGGGTTAAAGATACATTGTGTTTTAAGTTGTATGTGTATATAAATAAAAAAAGAAAAAAAAAAAAAAAAAAAAAATCCCAACCCAAGGAAGTTCACCTTAAACATTTGAACATAATATTGTTTTCTTCCAACAAAAGCCCATCATCTATGTTTTCATTGAGCACACAAAAGAAGGTTTATTAATATCTTGTTTAAGAAGTATGAAGCAGAATATAAATTTAATGAGAGTTTGTTTATCTGGATAGATTAATGGAAGTTGAATGATGAATGCCTTGCTTTGTGGAACTTGCAAATTGTTTCTCTATTTTAACGCTTTAGATTACTAGGGACTAGTAATAAGCTGGTTGGGGGGTGTGATTAGTACTTAAAAGTGCATGTTTATCAAGGTTTTATATCATCATTTTGCACTTGAAGTATCAATAACTCCTTAACTAAAGCATGTTTTATAATAACAAGTTTGATATTATAAGATACCTTAATTTATGGTAAATGCTCATTTTAAATGCAGGCCTATCACATAAATAAAAGGATTGATTGATGAGTTTAAGTATTGAAAGTTAAAGGACAAAGAGATGGCCAAACTTAGAAAAGAGATGTCGGTGCAGTCCAAACCGGAACATTGCTCGGTAATTGGATCATATCTGGAGCTCTAGATTCGGATTTAGGTCCATTTTATATGGATGGAAAGGTAAGACAAAGGCCTACAACTTTCATGAGGAGCCCAAGATTTAAGAAGGCCGTTTTGAAGTCCAAATTGAAGGAACAACGAAGAAGTCCGAAGCTGTCCTGCAGCCCAGACACTATTTAGTGTTCAGCCCATATCTTGAGTTCTAGAAGTCCAAATGACCTCATCTTTTTTTTGTTGGAAAGCTGAGACAATTTCCTAGAACATTCTTGAGGATTCTGGGCAAATTATGATGTTAGCAATGACGTCTTGTTCAGACAAGAAGATAAGGATTGTCACCAAAGTCAAGATGTGCCACCCACTCATCAATTAGTCAACAAATCAATAGTTCCAAATTTTGGCCTATAAAAGGAGGCACTTACCATGTATTGAGGCATCTTGGTTTCCAGATCAAGATCATGCTCTTGCTTTCTCTCTTTGTATTGCTTATGTCTTGCTTTCATTAATATCAAGTTTATGCACTTCATTTCCTTTCTTTTACTTAGTTAACTTCTTTCTCATTTATGTTCTTATCTTGTTTATTTATGTTTCTTTCTTTCATTATGTTTAGCTAAGTTAATTATGTCAAGGTGAAAAGGGTACACTAATGGTGTAAGAATAAGTATAATATAAACTTAACATGGACCTTAACGTTGGATACTAACATGTTTTATATTTGTTATCTTGTTCACTTTTAATACTTTGCTTGTTAAATGGTTAATCTAGATTTATGTTGTATAACACTTGGTACAACAAATACTTGGCACTTTCATAGCCCATACTGTATGGTATAACCGACACTGAGCTATGAAAGGAACTTGATTTGTTGTTAACATAAGTTATAATCATGAATGCCTGCCAACATTTACAAGTATTAGCTTTATTCGAATAAGATAACTAATGTAATCATGTTAACAATTTATAATCTGATTGGAACCTCCTTTATGTGTGGTTTCCAATTGAGTAATAAGAGTTTATATTATACTTGTTTGAAGTACCATTAGTGGATCCTCTAACCTTGACATTTGTTTTTATCATTGTTTAATCCTTACGTTAATCTTTCATCTCAAAGTTCTCATTAATTTCTTCCTTCTCTTCTTTATTATGTTGTTGTTATTATTTTATTATTGTTCAATTAAACTCAGTATATAGGCTGGAAACGTGACCGATCTTTAGATACATTCTCAGTATGTATAACAAGCACGTACTGAGTATTATTTTATTACTATTAATATTCTTA
>CM055346.1:59903063-59905563 GCA_029228515.1 Populus alba x Populus x berolinensis
GCAGCAGGCCGACAGTTCGGTGCACAAGCACGGAGCCTGCCGACACGGACAGCCCAATTACCGCTCATGCGACTCTGCGTACACGCGACAACAATCCCGACGAGCGAACCACGGCCACGAGGGCAAGTGGAAACACCCGAGAGAGATCGTGCCCGCACCGCTGGACGCGAAAGGATCTCGAAGGGACAAGCAACACGCCGCTGGGGGACGCGAAGGATTCTCGAAGGGACAAGCAAACAAGCCGCGGGGGACGCGGGGGATCTCGAAGGGACACGCAACAAGCCGCGGGGGACGCGGCGGATCTCGAAGGGACAGGCCGCGGGGGGGAGCAACAGGGACAATCATTCGGGGGGCCATCTGCCTCAGCTCGGAAGACGGAGGCCAGGCCTCGGCAGCGGGCACATCGCGCAGGAGCTTTGGGGATGGCGACGAGAGCCAGCACCTTGGCACGAGCGCGCAGCAACTGAATGCGGCACGCCCACGCGGTACAGCTCTCCTCGGCAATCCCCAAGCTCGGCGGTCCGCACCAGACACGTTCGGCCAGGCCTCCAGCTTGCGAGCACAGGGAGAGGCCACCGCTGCCGTGACGTCGCGCCAAGCCGTTGGGCGCGTTGGGGCTTGGCCAGCACCTTGGCACGAGGGGAATCCTGTTAAGGCCCCACACCCGAGACCGCGGATAAGCAGCCCCAACGCGCCCAACGGCTTGGAGCGGGTCACGACAGCGGTGGCCGGAATCAGGACGTCGCCGTTACGTAGCGCCAAGCCGTTGGGCGCGTTGGGGCTGCCAGCACCTTGGCACGAGGGGAATCCTGTTAAGGCCCCACGCCCGAGACCGCGGATAAGCAGCCCCAACGCGCCCAACGGCTTGGAGCGGGTGACGGGCAGGGATTCCGGCCACCGCCACCGGGACGTCGCGGCAAGCTGAGAGGCGCGCGTCAGCTGCCAGCACCTTGGAACGAGCGCGGCTTGTTAAGGCCCCACGCCCACGCCGCGGAATAAGCAGCCCAAACGCGCCCAACGGCTTGGAGCGGGTCCCGGGGACGGTGGCCGGAATCGTGACGTCGCGCCAAGCCGTTGGGCGCGTTGGGGCTGCCTATTGGTTGGCACGAGCGCTGGCAAATCAGAGTGCCGTGCGCGCCCGCAGCCGCGGATAAGCAGCCCAACGCGCCCAACGGCTTGGGGCGGGTCACAGGGACGGTGGCCGGAATCGTGACGTCGCGCCAAGCCGTTGGGCGCGTTGGGACTGCCTATTGGTTGGCACGAGCGCTGGCAAATCAGAGTGCGTGCGCGCCCGCAGCCGCGGATAAGCAGCCCCAACGCGACCAACGGCTTGGAGCGGGTCACAGGGACGGTGGCCGGAATCATCATGACGTCGCGCCAAGCCGTTGGGCGCGTTGGGGCTGCCTATTGGTTGGCACGAGCGCTGGCAAATCAGAGTGCTATGTGCGCGCACGCAGCCGCGGATAAGCTGCCCCAACGCGCCCAACGGCTTGGAGCGGGTCACAGGGACGGTTGGCCGGAATCGGGTCGTCGCCCGGCCGGAAAACGGGTCATCGATGGCGGCGTTACTTCGGGCCGTGAGGCCCCCACGTTAGTCAGAGCATAGCAGCAGCCCACAAATCCCCCGCGGCAGGCCTATGGGCGCCAGCCATCGCGCCCCATGGCCCAGCCAGGGGGCACCCCCCTAAAGAGCTATAAGTGTTATTGCAGCTCTGGCAGGGGTTAGACACTACTAGGTCCCAGCTGTCACCCCCCTCTAAAAAAATTCATTTCTTGGTATTTTGAGCTGAAATTTTGCACATATGTTGGCAAAAATCCAATCCAACTTTATAAATTTTCCCAGATTTTTTTCGAGGTCGGGAAGTATTTCTTTTATTTTCCTACCATTAAAAATCAAGGAAATACGCAAAAATAGGAACCGGCCCGGAATGACCCCAAATTCGGCTGGCAGCCTCACAAAAAATATGGCTGATTTTACTGGATTGGTTTTCATGTGGAAAGCACGACGTTTTCTTGGCGGGATGCGAGAAAAACCGGCAGCGCGCATGCGCGGCAGCGACGTCGGGCTTGGCCCCAGCAGCGCCTAGCCTCTCCCGCGCGGGGGGCAGGCAAGAGCGCAGGGGCCCCGGGCCCGAAGGCAGCCCCCCCGGGCAAGACAGCAAGCCAGCGGGGGCTGTCCGCGCTGCCGATTTTTCCCACTGCTGGCATCGCTGCCGCTGACCCGGGCCCGAAGGCAGCCCCCCCGCGGGCAAGACAGCAAGCCAGCGGGGCTGTCCGCGCTGCCGATTTTTCCCACTGCTGGCATCGCTGCCGCTGCCCGGGCCCGAAGGCAGCCCCCCCGCGGGCACGACAGCAAGCCAGCGGGGGCTGTCGCGCTTGCCGATTTTTCACACTGCTGGCATCGCTTGCCGCTAGCCCCGGGGCCCCAGAAAGGCAGCCCCCACCAGCATGGGCACGACAGCAAGCCAGACGGGTGGCTTGTCCGCTGCTGTCGATTTTT
>CM055346.1:59915563-59918063 GCA_029228515.1 Populus alba x Populus x berolinensis
TAAGCAGCCCCCAACAAGCACGACCTCAAAAACTCGGCTTGGAGCGGGTCCACTAAGGGGAACGGTGGCCGAACTCGAGAGTGACGTCGCGCCAAGCCGTCAGGGCACCGCCTTGGGGCTCTGCCTATTGACGGGAACACCGAGCGCTAGGCAAATCAGAGTGCGTTGCGCGCACCGCTAGCCAGCGGATAAGCAGCCCCAACGCGCGCAACGGCTTGGAGCCGGGTCACAGGGACGGTGTGGACCTGAATCATGACGCTCCACGGCGCCCAAGACCGAATGGGAACTCGTCGTTGGAGTTCTTAATGCCATATTTGGTATGGCAACGAGCGCAATCGCGGCAAATCAGACAGTTGACGTGCGCGCCCGCAGCCGCGGATAAGCAGCCCCAACAGCCCAACGGCTTGGGAGCTACACACTCCACAGCGGGGACGGTGGCTACGTGAATCGTGGTCGTCCGCCGTAGCCGGAAAACGGGACATGCTGAATGGCCGCGTTACTGAATCGGAGTGCCGTGAGGCCCCCAACGATTATAGTCGCGGACGAGCATAGCATCAGGCCCACAAATCCCCCGCGGTTCCAGCACCTATGGGCGCCAGCTCTATGCGCGCCCTCATGGCCCAGCCAACGCTGGGGCACCCCCCTAAAGAGCGTATAAGCATGTTATTGATGCAGCTCTGGGCGCAGGGGGGCACAAGACACTACTAGGTCCCAGCTGTCACCCCCGCCTCTGAAACAAAATTCATTTCTTGGTATTTTGAGCTGAAATTCCTAAGAATAGTATTCTTGCACATATGCGTTGGCCAAAAATCCCATCCAACTTTATAAATTTTTTCCCAGATTTTTTCGAGGTCGGGAAGTAGTTTTCTCTTTAATCTTCCTACCATTAAAAATCAAGAGAACATACAGCAAAAATAGGAACCTAGGCCCTAATGACCCCAAATTTCGGTTGCTGGCAGCCCTAGCAAAAACTATGGCTGATTTTACTGGATTGGTTTCAATGTGGAAAACCACGACGTTTTCTCTTGGCGGGATGCTAGAAAACCGGCAGCGCGCAAGCGCGTCCAGCGACGTCGGGCTGGCCCCCCATCAGCGCCTAGCCTCATCCCGCGCAGGGGTGGAGGCAAGATCTTGCAGGGGCCTACCGGGCCCGAAGGCAGAGCCCCCCCGCGGGCAAGACATCAAGCCCGCGAGGGCTGACTCCGCTTGCTTCAGCCAGGATTTTTATCCCACTGCCTTGAGCATCGCCTGCCAGCTAGCCCCACACCGCCGGCCACCGAAGGCAGCCCCCTCCGCGGGCAAGACAGCAAGCGCAGTCGGAGGCTGACCGCGCTTGCCAAACAAGATTTCTTTTTCCCACAAATACTGCTAGGCATCGCTAGGCCGCTGCCCCGGGCACCCAGATAGGCAGCGCCCGACAACCCCGGCGGGCACGCGACAGCAAGCCAGACGGGGGCTGTCTCGCTCCTCAAGATTTTTCCCACTGCCTGGCTCGCTCCATTCCACTAGTTTGCTGCCACTGCCATACCTATACGTAAGGATCCGGCGAGAGGCAGCCCCCCATCCAAGCTGGAGACACGACAGCAAGCCAGCGGGGAGTGCCTGTCACAGCTCTGCCGAATTTTATCCAGCTATCTGGCATCAGGCTGCCGCAGCCATCCAAATTCCGCGGCCCGAAGGCAGCCCCACCCGCGGGCATGACAAGCAAGACTGCGGGGGCTGTTCTCCAGCAGCTGCCCGATTTTCTTCCCACTGCTTCGGCATCGACTGGTGCTGCTCAAGCTCGCCGGACCGGGCCCGAAGGTCAGCCCCCACCTGCGGCGAACAGACAGCAAAAGCCAGCGGGGGCTGTCCGCGCTGCCCGATTTTTCCCACTAGCTGGCCATCCGCTTTGCCGCGCAGAGTGTGCGTAGCCTCTCCCATCTCCCCGCGCCGGGGGGCAGGCAAGACGCGGCGCAAATATAGAAAAAGTGAGGGGGCGGCAAGGACCCGAAGGGACGACTAGCCCCCGACCCGCGGGTAGGGGAGAGATCGCCAGCCAGCAGGGTGCTGTCCCCAGAAGCCCCTACCATTGCGTCAGCCACACGTTACCTATAGCGCATGCGCGGCCATGGAAATCCATTTGCCGCGCTCCCTCCTTGCGTTCTATCTTGCTTCCGCTGCCCTAATTTGCCCAACTCGCTCCAAGAGCCCAAGGGCCCCCATAGGTGCCCCAGAGTCCCTCCAGGCCCACAGCGCACCTCAGCGCCAAGCGCAGACCACGCGGCGCGCCCCCCGCAACCTCCGGTGCCGGCGGTGCCAAGCCAGGAGCCTTGCGCCCTCGCGAACCACCAAAATGCGCAAAGCCTCGTGTGAATTTTTATAGCGGCGGCTGGTCGGAAAATCGGAAAATTCTGTCGTCCCGGGGCCGGAAACCAGGTAGTCAGTCTGATGTGCGGCGTTACATTCGGGCCGTGAGGCCCCCCACCCGTACGTAGTAGCCAGCAGCATCCGCACTAAT
>CM055346.1:59928063-59930563 GCA_029228515.1 Populus alba x Populus x berolinensis
CGGGTCACAGGGACGGTGGCCGGAATCATGACGTCGCGCCAAGCCGTTGGGCGCGTTGGGGCTGCCTATTGGTTGGCACGAGCGCTGGCAAATCAGAGTGCGTGCGCGCCCGCAGCCGCGGATAAGCAGCCCCAACGCGCCCAACGGCTTGGAGCGGGTCACAGGGACGGTGGCCGGAATCGGGTCGTCGCCGGCCGGAAAACGGGTCATCGATGGCGGCGTTACTTCGGGCCGTGAGGCCCCCCACGTTAGTCCGAGCATAGCAGCAGCCCACAAATCCCCCGCGGCAGGCCTATGGGCGCCAGCCTGCGCGCCCCATGGCCAGCCAGGGGGCACCCCCCTAAAGAGCTATAAGTGTTATTGCAGCTCTGGCAGGGGTAGACACTACTAGGTCCCAGCTGTCACCCCCCCTCTAAAAAATTCATTTCTTGGTATTTTGAGCTGAAATTTTGCACATATGTTGGCAAAAATCCAATCCAACTTTATAAATTTTCCCAGATTTTTTCGAGGTCGGGAAGTATTTTCTTTTATTTTCCTACCATTAAAAATCAAGGAAATACGCAAAAATAGGAACCGGCCCGGAATGACCCCAAATTCGGCTGGCAGCCTCACAAAAATATGGCTGATTTTACTGGATTGGTTTCATGTGGAAAGCACGACGTTTTCTTGGCGGGATGCGAGAAAAACCGGCAGCGCGCATGCGCGGCCAGCGACGTCGGGCTGGCCCCAGCAGCGCCTAGCCTCTCCCGCGCGGGGGGCAGGCAAGAGCGCAGGGGCCCCGGGCCCGAAGGCAGCCCCCCCGCGGGCAAGACAGCAAGCCAGCGGGGGCTGTCCGCGCTGCCGATTTTTCCCACTGCTGGCATCGCTGCCGCTGCCCCGGGCCCGAAGGCAGCCCCCCCGCGGGCAAGACAGCAAGCCAGCGGGGGCTGTCCGCGCTGCCGATTTTTCCCACTGCTGGCATCGCTGCCGCTGCCCCGGGCCCGAAGGCAGCCCCCCGCGGGCACGACAGCAAGCCAGCGGGGGCTGTCCGCGCTGCCGATTTTTCCCACTGCTGGCATCGCTGCCGCTGCCCCGGGCCCGAAGGCAGCCCCCCCGCGGGCACGACAGCAAGCCAGCGGGGGCTGTCCGCGCTGCCGATTTTTCCCACTGCTGGCATCGCTGCCGCTGCCCCGGGCCGAAGGCAGCCCCCCCGCGGGCACGACAGCAAGCCAGCGGGGGCTGTCCGCGCTGCCGATTTTTCCCACTGCTGGCATCGCTGCCGCTGCCCCGGGCCCGAAGGCAGCCCCCCCGCGGGCACGACAGCAAGCCAGCGGGGGCTGTCCGCGCTGCCGATTTTTCCCACTGCTGGCATCGCTGCCGCAGAGTGTGCGTAGCCTCTCCCGCGCGGGGGGCAGGCAAGAGCGCAGGGGGGCAAGGCCCGAAGGCAGCCCCCCCGCGGGTAAGATAGCCAGCCAGCAGGGGCTGTCCCCGCGTCAGCCCCCGTTGCGCAGCGCGGCATGGAAATCATTGCCGCGCGCGCGCGCGCGCCCAATCGCCCAAGAGCCCAAGGGCCCCCAAGGGCCCCAGGCCCTCAGGCCCCAGCGCCCCAGCGCCAAGCGCAGACGCGGGCGCGGCGCGGGCGGGCGCGCGCGCGCGTGTGATTTTTATAGGGCGGTGGTCGGAATCGGGTCGTCGCCGGCCGGAAAACGGGTCATCGATGGCGGCGTTACTTCGGGCCGTGAGGCCCCCCACGTGTGTAGCAGCAGCTCGCAAATCCCCCGCGGCAGGCCTATGGGCGCCAGCCAGCGCGCCCCATGGCCAGTCGGGGGGCACCCCCCTAAAGAGCTATAAGTGTTATTGCAGCTCTGGCAGGGGCAGACACTACTTGGTCCCAGCTGTCACCCCCCCTCTAAAAAATTCATTTCTTGGTATTTTGAGCTGAAATTTTGCACATAGGTTGGCAAAAATCCAATCCACCTTTATAAATTTTCCCAGATTTTTTCGAGGTCGGGAAGTATTTTTTTTTATTTTCCTACCATTAAAAATCAAGGAAATACGCAAAAATAGGAACCGGCCCGGAATGACCCCAAATTCGGCTGGCAGCCTCACAAAAATATGGCTGATTTTACTGGATTGGTTTCACGTGGAAAGCACGACGTTTTCTTGGCGGGATGCGGGAAAACCGGCAGCGCGCATGCCGCGGCCACCGGAGGAGCCCCGGGAAAACTCTTGCTTTCACGGTCTTGGCCTCCCCTCACCACCATGGCCGGCCTCTAATCCCCCCCATCAGCAGTTGTGGCCGATAGGGCAGTGATTTGAACGACGCCGCCGGGTAATCGCACCCGGCCGACGCGGGGAGGAAGAGATCTCTTCTTCCAAGATAGCGAACAACACATCGGGAGTTATGTTGATAGGGCAGAGAATTGAATGACTCGTTGCGGGCAGCCAGCTGATAGGGCCTCCAGCTGCACAAATCCGCGCTGCCGATTTTTCCGACGTTGCCGATTTGTCTGAAC
Source organism: Populus alba x Populus x berolinensis (assembly GCA_029228515.1). Taxonomy (NCBI): domain Eukaryota; kingdom Viridiplantae; phylum Streptophyta; class Magnoliopsida; order Malpighiales; family Salicaceae; genus Populus; species Populus alba x Populus x berolinensis. The sequence goes on from CM055346.1 coordinate 59,930,559, forward strand.
AGCCC
>CM055346.1:59940191-59945191 GCA_029228515.1 Populus alba x Populus x berolinensis
TCGGCAGAATCGGCAGCCGGTGCTTTGCGATGAACTCCTACGATTTATATGTCCCAGGCAGTTGACGGAAACGACTGGGGGCTACTAGACACACTACTGGGCAGTGGCCACCTCTATGCCTAACAGATGGGAAAAATCGGCAGCGCAGATTTTTTTGACGAACATGGGCTTGGACGCTGGGACCTGTCCTAGGACCAGGCAGGAAAAAAATCGACCAACGGGATGCGCTGACGAAGCAAAAGGTCAGGGTGCTGTTCAGACACAGCGGGCAGTGTTGGAATCGGCAGCGCCGACGAAATTGGAGAAGTCGGCAGAAGTCGGCAGCCGGTGCTGGCGATGAGTCTGGACTGTTTATAGTCCTAGGCGTGACGAAAAAGACTGGGGGCCTAGGCAGCAAGGCAGCGATGCCAACAGTGGGAAAAATCGGCAGCGCGGAGATCCGCAGCTGGAGGCCCGACGGGAAAATCGGCAGCGCAGATTTGTTTGACGAACACGGGCTGGACGCTGGGCTGTCGAGGCCAGGCAGGAAAATTCGTCAAGGGGACGCGCTGACGAAACAGGGGCTGTTCAGACACAGCAGGCAGTGTTGGAATCGGCAAGCGCGGACGAACGAGGGGCTGTTCAGACAAATCGGCAACGTCGGAAAAATCGGCCGCGCGGATTTGTGCAGCTGGAGGCCCTATCAGCTGGCTGCCCGCAACGAGTCATTCAATTCTCTGCCCTATCAACATAACTCCCGATGTGTTGTTCGCTATCTTGGAAGAAGAGATCTCTTCCTCCCCGCGTCGGCCGGTGCGATTACCCGGCGGCGTCGTTCAAATCACTGCCCTATCGGCCACAACTGCTGATGGGGGGGGATTAGAGGCCGGCCATGGTGGTGAGGGAGGCCAAGACCGTGAAAGCAAGAGTTTTCCCGGGGCTCCTCCGGTGGCCGCGGCATGCGCGCTGCCGGTTTTCCCGCATCCCGCCAAGAAAACGTCATGCTTTCCACGTGAAATCAATCCAGTAAAATCAGCCATATTTTTGTGAGGCTGCCAGCCGAATTTGGGGTCATTCCGGGCCGGTTCCTATTTTTGCGTATTTCCTTGATTTTTAATGGTAGGAAAATAAAAAAAAATACTTCCCGACCTCGAAAAAATCTGGGAAAATTTATAAAGGTGGATTGGATTTTTGCCAACCTATGTGCAAAATTTCAGCTCAAAATACCAAGAAATGAATTTTTTAGAGGGGGGGTGACAGCTGGGACCTAGTAGTGTCTGCCCCTGCCAGAGCTTTGCAATAACACTTATAGCTCTTTAGGGGGGTGCCCCCCGACTGGCCATGGGGCGCGCTGGCTGGCGCCCATAGGCCTGCCGCGGGGGATTTGCGAGCTGCTGCTACACACGTGGGGGGCCTCACGGCCCGATATAACGCCGCCATCGATGACCCTTTTTCCGGCCGGCGACGACCCGATTCCGACCACCGCCCTATAAAAATCACACGCGCGGCGCCCGCCCGCGCCCTCGCCGCGTCTGCGCTTGGCGCTGGGGCGCTGGGGCCTGAGGGCCTGGGGCCCTTGGGGGCCCTTGGGCTCTTGGGCGATTGGGCGCGCGCGCGCGCGGCAATGATTTCCATGCCGCGCTGCGCAACGGGGGCTGACGCGGGGACAGCCCCTGCTGGCTGGCTATCTTACCCGCGGGGGGGCTGCCTTCGGGCCTTGCCCCCCTGCGCTCATGTTGCCTGCCCCCCGCGCGGGAGAGGCTACGCACACTCTGCGGCAGCGAGGCCAGCAGTGGGAAAAATCGGCAGCGCGGGACAGCCCCCTCGCTGGCCTTGCTGTCGTCGTACCCCCAGCGGGGGGGCTGCCTTGCGGCCCGGGGCAACGGTCCGCGAATGCCAGCAGTGGGAAAAATGCGGCAGCGCGGAACAAGCCCCCGTCTGGCTTGCTTTCGTGCGCCTAGCGGAGGGGCGTGGCTTCGGGCCCGGTGTCAGCGTTCAGCGATGCCAAGGCAGTGGGAAAAATCGGCGTAGCTGCGGACATGCCCCCGCTGGCTTGCTGTCGTGCCCTCAGGGGTTGGCTGCCTTCGGGCCCGGGGCAGCGGCAGCGATGCCAGCATTGGTGAAAAAGTCTGGCAGCGCGGACAAGCCCCGCTGGCTTGCTGTCGTGCCCGAGTTAGCTGGGGGGAGCGCTGCCTTCGGGCCCGGGGCAGCGGCAGCGATGCCAGCAGTGGGAAAAATCGGCAGCGCGGACAGCCCCCGCTGGCTTGCTGTCGTGCCCGCGGGGGGGCTGACTTCGGGCCACGGGGCAGCGGCAAAAGCGATGCCAGCTGTGGGGAAAACAGCGGCAGCGCGGATCAGCCCCACGCTGGCTTGGTGTCGTGCCCGCGGGGGGGCTTTTGCCATTCGGGCCCGGGGCAGTCGCAGCTGATGCCAACAGTTGGGAAAAATCGGCAGCAGGCGGACAGGCCCCTCGTTGGCATTTTGGCTGTCTTGCCCGCGGGGGGGGCTGCCTTCGGGCCCAGGGCAGCGGACAGCGATGCCAGCAGTGGGAAAAATCGTCAGCGCGAGCAGGCTCCCCTCTTGCTATGCTGCTCTTGCCGCGCGGGGGGCTGCCTTCGGGCCCGGAGGCAGGCGGCAGCGAAGACAGCAGTGTAAAAATCGGCAGCGCGGACAGCCCCCGCTGGCTGTAGCGTGACGTGTCCCCCCGCGAGGGGGGCTGCCTTCGGCCCCCGGGCTTCGGCAGCGATGCCAGCATTGGGAAAAATCGGCAGCGTAGCGGGTAACCAGCCCCCGCGGACTTGCTGTCCCTCGCCCGCAAGCTGGGGGAGCTGCCTATCGGCTCCATGGGCAGCGGTCATCGATGCCAGCAGTGGGAAAAATCGGCAGCAGCGCGAGACAGCCCCCGCTGGCTTGCTGTCTTGGTCTTGCCGCGACGGAGGGGCTGCCTTCGGGCCCAGGGTCCCCGGCAGCGATGCCAGCAGTGGGAAAAATCGGCAGCGCGGACACCCCCCCCTGGCTTGCTGTCTTGCCCCCGGGGGGGCTGCCATTCGGGGCCCAGGGCCCCTGCGCTCTTGCCTAGCCCCCCGCTATGCGTGAGAGGCTTATGGCGCTGCTAGGGGCCAACTGCGCCGACGAACCTAGGCCGCGGCACCCGCGCTGCCGGTTTTCCCTCTGGGCATCCCGCCAAGAAAACGTCCGTGCTTATCCAACTTGAAACCAATCCAGAAAAATCAGCCATATTTTTGTGAGGCTGACTGCCGGAATTTTGGGGTCATTATTCCCCGGCCGGTTCCTTTTTTGGCGTATATCCTTGATTTTTAATGGTAGGAGAAAATAATAAAAAATACTTCCCGACCTCGAAAAAATCTCGGAAATATTTATAAAGTTGGATTGGATTTTTGCCAACATACTGATGCGCAAAATTTAAGCTCAAAAGACCAATAAAAGAATTTTTTAAGAGGGGGGGTGACAGCTGGGACCCTTAGTATTGTCTACCCCTGCCAGAGCTGCAATAACACTTATAGCTCTAAGGGGGGTGTGTGCCCCCTGGCAGGACCATGGGGCGCGCTGGCTAGCGCCCATATCAAGGCCTGCCGCGGGGGATTTCGTGGGCTGCTGCTATGCTCGGGATTTACTAACGTGGGGGGCCTCATGGCCCGAAGTAACGCCGCCATCGAATGACTAGCCGTATTCCTCCGGCCAGCGGACGACCCGATTCCGGCCACCGTCCCTTGGAGTGACCCGCTCCAAAAAATCCGTTGGGCGCGCATGGGGGCTTGCATATCGCGCGGCTGCGGGCGCTGCACAACAACAGAGCACTCCTGATTTTGCCAGCATAGCTTCCGTGCCAACCAATAGGTCTGGCCCCAACGCGCCCAAACGCTTTGCGCGACGATCACGAATTTTCCGGCCCACCGTCCCTGTAGACCCGCTCCAAGCCGTTGGGCGCGGTGGGGCTCTAAGCTTATCCGCGCTTGCGGGCTCGCACGCATTAAGCTTTGCCAGCGCACGTGCCAACCAATAGGCAGCCCCAACGCGCCCAACGGCTTGGCGCGACGTCACGATTCCGGCCACCGTCCCTGTGACCCGCTCCAAGCCGTTGGGCGCGTTGGGGCTGCTTATCCGCGGCTGCGGGCGCGCATGCACTCTGATTTGCCAGCGCATCGTAAGCCAACCCAATAGGCAGGCCCAACGCGCTCCCTACTCTTGGCGCGACGTCAAGATTCCGGACCACTCAGCCTCGGGATTCCCTAGTGACTCCGCTCCAAGCCGTTGGGCGCGTTGGGGCTGCTTATATCCGCGACAGCGGGCGCGCAAGCACTCTGATTTGCCAGCGCTCGTGCCAACCAATAGGCAGCCCCAACGCGCCCAACGGCTTGGCGCGACGTCACGATTCCGGCCACCGTCCCTGTGACCCGCTCCAAGCCGTTGGGCGCGTTGGGGCTGCTTATCCGCGGCTGCGGGCGCGCACGCACTCTGATTTGCCAGCAGCGTCGTGCCAACCAATATGGCATCCCCAACCCACCCAACAGCTTGGCGGCGACGTCATCGGATTCCGGCCAATTACCACGTCCCCGGTCCCGCTCCAACGCTCCGTTGGGCGCGTTGGGGCTGCTTATTTCTCGCGGCGTGGGCGTGGGGCCTTAACAAGCCGCGGCTCGTTTCCAAGGTGCTGGCAGCAAGAACTCGCGCCTCTACAGCTTGCCGCGCACGTCCCGGTGGCGGTGGGCCGGAATCCCTGCCACGTCACCACGCATCCAAGCCGTTGGGACGCGTTGGGGCTGCTTATATCCCGCGGTTTCGTGCGCGTGGGGCCTTAAACACAGGATTTCCCCTCGGCCCAAGAGTTGCTGGCAGCCCCAACGCGCCCAACGGCTCTTGCGCTACGTAACGGCGGACTCCCTGATTCGGATGCCTACCGCTGCCGTGACCACGCTCAACAAGCCGTTGGGCGCGTTGGGGCTGCTTTTCCGCGGTCGTCGGGTGTGGGGCCCGTTAACAGGATTCCCCTCAGTGCCAAG
>CM055346.1:59961583-59964083 GCA_029228515.1 Populus alba x Populus x berolinensis
GGGGACGGTGGCCGGAATCGTGACGTCGCGCCAAGCCGTTGGGCGCGTTGGGGCTGCCTATTGGTTGGCACGAGCGCTGGCAAATCAGAGTGCGTGCGCGCCCGCAGCCGCGGATAAGCAGCCCCAACGCGCCCAACGGCTTGGAGCGGGTCACAGGGACGGTGGCCGGAATCGTGACGTCGCGCCAAGCCGTTGGGCGCGTTGGGGCTGCCTATTGGTTGGCACGAGCGCTGGCAAATCAGAGTGCGTGCGCGCCCGCAGCCGCGGATAAGCAGCCCCAACGCGCCCAACGGCTTGGAGCGGGTCACAGGGACGGTGGCCGGAATCGTGACGTCGCGCCAAGCCGTTGGGCGCGTTGGGGCTGCCTATTGGTTGGCACGAGCGCTGGCAAATCAGAGTGCGTGCGCGCCCGCAGCCGCGGATAAGCAGCCCCAACGCGCCCAACGGCTTGGAGCGGGTCACAGGGACGGTGGCCGGAATCGGGTCGTCGCCGGCCGGAAAACGGGTCATCGATGGCGGCGTTACTTCGGGCCATGAGGCCCCCCACGTTAGTCCGAGCATAGCAGCAGCCCACAAATCCCCCGCGGCAGGCCTATGGGCGCCAGCCAGCGCGCCCCATGGCCAGCCAGGGGGCACCCCCCTAAAGAGCTATAAGTGTTATTGCAGCTCTGGCAGGGGTAGACACTACTAGGTCCCAGCTGTCACCCCCCCTCTAAAAAATTCATTTCTTGGTATTTTGAGCTGAAATTTTGCACATATGTTGGCAAAAATCCAATCCAACTTTATAAATTTTCCCAGATTTTTTCGAGGTCGGGAAGTATTTTTTTTTATTTTCCTACCATTAAAAATCAAGGAAATACGCAAAAATAGGAACCGGCCCGGAATGACCCCAAATTCGGCTGGCAGCCTCACAAAAATATGGCTGATTTTACTGGATTGGTTTCATGTGGAAAGCACGACGTTTTCTTGGCGGGATGCGAGAAAACCGGCAGCGCGCATGCGCGGCCAGCGACGTCGGGCTGGCCCCAGCAGCGCCTAGCCTCTCCCGCGCGGGGGGCAGGCAAGAGCGCAGGGGCCCCGGGCCCGAAGGCAGCCCCCCCGCGGGCAAGACAGCAAGCCAGCGGGGGCTGTCCGCGCTGCCGATTTTTCCCACTGCTGGCATCGCTGCCGCTGCCCCGGGCCCGAAGGCAGCCCCCCCGCGGGCACGACAGCAAGCCAGCGGGGGCTGTCCGCGCTGCCGATTTTTCCCACTGCTGGCATCGCTGCCGCTGCCCCGGGCCCGAAGGCAGCCCCCCGCGGGCACGACAGCAAGCCAGCGGGGGCTGTCCGCGCTGCCGATTTTTCCCACTGCTGGCATCGCTGCCGCTGCCCCGGGCCCGAAGGCAGCCCCCCCGCGGGCACGACAGCAAGCCAGCGGGGGCTGTCCGCGCTGCCGATTTTTCCCACTGCTGGCATCGCTGCCGCTGCCCCGGGCCCGAAGGCAGCCCCCCCGCGGGCACGACAGCAAGCCAGCGGGGGCTGTCCGCGCTGCCGATTTTTCCCACTGCTGGCATCGCTGCCGCTGCCCCGGGCCCGAAGGCAGCCCCCCCGCGGGCACGACAGCAAGCCAGCGGGGGCTGTCCGCGCTGCCGATTTTTCCCACTGCTGGCATCGCTGCCGCTGCCCCGGGCCCGAAGGCAGCCCCCCCGCGGGCACGACAGCAAGCCAGCGGGGGCTGTCCGCGCTGCCGATTTTTCCCACTGCTGGCATCGCTGCCGCTGCCCCGGGCCCGAAGGCAGCCCCCCCGCGGGCACGACAGCAAGCCAGCGGGGGCTGTCCGCGCTGCCGATTTTTCCCACTGCTGGCATCGCTGCCGCAGAGTGTGCGTAGCCTCTCCCGCGCGGGGGGCAGGCAAGAGCGCAGGGGGGCAAGGCCCGAAGGCAGCCCCCCCGCGGGTAAGATAGCCAGCCAGCAGGGGCTGTCCCCGCGTCAGCCCCCGTTGCGCAGCGCGGCATGGAAATCATTGCCGCGCGCGCGCGCGCCCAATCGCCCAAGAGCCCAAGGGCCCCCAAGGGCCCCAGGCCCTCAGGCCCCAGCGCCCCAGCGCCAAGCGCAGACGCGGGCGCGGGCGCGGGCGGGCGCGCGCGCGCGTGTGATTTTTATAGGGCGGTGGTCGGAATCGGGTCGTCGCCGGCCGGAAAACGGGTCATCGATGGCGGCGTTACTTCGGGCCGTGAGGCCCCCCACGTGTGTAGCAGCAGCTCGCAAATCCCCCGCGGCAGGCCTATGGGCGCCAGCCAGCGCGCCCCATGGCCAGTCGGGGGGCACCCCCTAAAGAGCTATAAGTGTTATTGCAGCTCTGGCAGGGGCAGACACTACTAGGTCCCAGCTGTCACCCCCCCTCTAAAAAATTCATTTCTTGGTATTTTGAGCTGAAATTTTGCACATAGGTTGGCAAAAATCCAATCCACCTTTATAAATTTTCCCAGATTTTTTCGAGGTCGGGAAGTATTTTTTTTTA
>CM055346.1:59984083-59987891 GCA_029228515.1 Populus alba x Populus x berolinensis
CGCGTCAGCTGCCAGCACCTTGGAACGAGCGCGGCTTGTTAAGGCCCCACGCCCACGCCGCGGATAAGCAGCCCCAACGCGCCCAACGGCTTGGAGCGGGTCCCGGGGACGGTGGCCGGAATCGTGACGTCGCGCCAAGCCGTTGGGCGCGTTGGGGCTGCCTATTGGTTGGCACGAGCGCTGGCAAATCAGAGTGCGTGCGCGCCCGCAGCCGCGGATAAGCAGCCCCAACGCGCCCAACGGCTTGGAGCGGGTCACAGGGACGGTGGCCGGAATCGTGACGTCGCGCCAAGCCGTTGGGCGCGTTGGGGCTGCCTATTGGTTGGCACGAGCGCTGGCAAATCAGAGTGCGTGCGCGCCCGCAGCCGCGGATAAGCAGCCCCAACGCGCCCAACGGCTTGGAGCGGGTCACAGGGACGGTGGCCGGAATCGTGACGTCGCGCCAAGCCGTTGGGCGCGTTGGGGCTGCCTATTGGTTGGCACGAGCGCTGGCAAATCAGAGTGCGTGCGCGCCCGCAGCCGCGGATAAGCAGCCCCAACGCGCCCAACGGCTTGGAGCGGGTCACAGGGACGGTGGCCGGAATCGGGTCGTCGCCGGCCGGAAAACGGGTCATCGATGGCGGCGTTACTTCGGGCCATGAGGCCCCCCACGTTAGTCCGAGCATAGCAGCAGCCCACAAATCCCCCGCGGCAGGCCTATGGGCGCCAGCCAGCGCGCCCCATGGCCAGCCAGGGGGCACCCCCCTAAAGAGCTATAAGTGTTATTGCAGCTCTGGCAGGGGTAGACACTACTAGGTCCCAGCTGTCACCCCCCCTCTAAAAAATTCATTTCTTGGTATTTTGAGCTGAAATTTTGCACATATGTTGGCAAAAATCCAATCCAACTTTATAAATTTTCCCAGATTTTTTCGAGGTCGGGAAGTATTTTTTTTTATTTTCCTACCATTAAAAATCAAGGAAATACGCAAAAATAGGAACCGGCCCGGAATGACCCCAAATTCGGCTGGCAGCCTCACAAAAATATGGCTGATTTTACTGGATTGGTTTCATGTGGAAAGCACGACGTTTTCTTGGCGGGATGCGAGAAAACCGGCAGCGCGCATGCGCGGCCAGCGACGTCGGGCTGGCCCCAGCAGCGCCTAGCCTCTCCCGCGCGGGGGGCAGGCAAGAGCGCAGGGGCCCCGGGCCCGAAGGCAGCCCCCCCGCGGGCAAGACAGCAAGCCAGCGGGGGCTGTCCGCGCTGCCGATTTTTCCCACTGCTGGCATCGCTGCCGCTGCCCCGGGCCCGAAGGCAGCCCCCCCGCGGGCACGACAGCAAGCCAGCGGGGGCTGTCCGCGCTGCCGATTTTTCCCACTGCTGGCATCGCTGCCGCTGCCCCGGGCCCGAAGGCAGCCCCCCCGCGGGCACGACAGCAAGCCAGCGGGGGCTGTCCGCGCTGCCGATTTTTCCCACTGCTGGCATCGCTGCCGCTGCCCCGGGCCCGAAGGCAGCCCCCCCGCGGGCACGACAGCAAGCCAGCGGGGGCTGTCCGCGCTGCCGATTTTTCCCACTGCTGGCATCGCTGCCGCTGCCCCGGGCCCGAAGGCAGCCCCCCCGCGGGCACGACAGCAAGCCAGCGGGGGCTGTCCGCGCTGCCGATTTTTCCCACTGCTGGCATCGCTGCCGCTGCCCCGGGCCCGAAGGCAGCCCCCCGCGGGCACGACAGCAAGCCAGCGGGGGCTGTCCGCGCTGCCGATTTTTCCCACTGCTGGCATCGCTGCCGCTGCCCGGCCCGAAGGCAGCCCCCCCGCGGGCACGACAGCAAGCCAGCGGGGGCTGTCCGCGCTGCCGATTTTTCCCACTGCTGGCATCGCTGCCGCTGCCCCGGGCCCGAAGGCAGCCCCCCCGCGGGCACGACAGCAAGCCAGCGGGGCTGTCCGCGCTGCCGATTTTTCCCACTGCTGGCATCGCTGCCGCTGCCCCGGGCCCGAAGGCAGCCCCCGGGGCACGACAGCAAGCCAGCGGGGGCTGTCCGCGCTGCCGATTTTTCCCACTGCTGGCATCGCTGCCGCAGAGTGTGCGTAGCCTCTCCCGCGCGGGGGGCAGGCAAGAGCGCAGGGGGGCAAGGCCCGAAGGCAGCCCCCCCGCGGGTAAGATAGCCAGCCAGCAGGGGCTGTCCCCGCGTCAGCCCCCGTTGCGCAGCGCGGCATGGAAATCATTGCCCGCGCGCGCGCGCGCCCAATCGCCCAAGAGCCCAAGGGCCCCCAAGGGCCCCAGGCCCTCAGGCCCCAGCGCCCCAGCGCCAAGCGCAGACGCGGGCGCGGGCGCGGCGCGGGCGCGCGCGCGCGTGTGATTTTTATAGGGCGGTGGTCGGAATCGGGTCGTCGCCGGCCGGAAAACGGGTCATCGATGGCGGCGTTACTTCGGGCCGTGAGGCCCCCCACGTGTGTAGCAGCAGCTCGCAAATCCCCCGCGGCAGGCCTATGGGCGCCAGCCAGCGCGCCCCATGGCCAGTCGGGGGGCACCCCCTAAAGAGCTATAAGTGTTATTGCAGCTCTGGCAGGGGCAGACACTACTAGGTCCCAGCTGTCACCCCCCCTCTAAAAAATTCATTTCTTGGTATTTTGAGCTGAAATTTTGCACATAGGTTGGCAAAAATCCAATCCACCTTTATAAATTTTCCCAGATTTTTTCGAGGTCGGGAAGTATTTTTTTTTATTTTCCTACCATTAAAAATCAAGGAAATACGCAAAAATAGGAACCGGCCCGGAATGACCCCAAATTCGGCTGGCAGCCTCACAAAAATATGGCTGATTTTACTGGATTGATTTCACGTGGAAAGCATGACGTTTTCTTGGCGGGATGCGGGAAAACCGGCAGCGCGCATGCCGCGGCCACCGGAGGAGCCCCGGGAAAACTCTTGCTTTCACGGTCTTGGCCTCCCCTCACCACCATGGCCGGCCTCTAATCCCCCCCATCAGCAGTTGTGGCCGATAGGGCAGTGATTTGAACGACGCCGCCGGGTAATCGCACCCGGCCGACGCGGGGAGGAAGAGATCTCTTCTTCCAAGATAGCGAACAACACATCGGGAGTTATGTTGATAGGGCAGAGAATTGAATGACTCGTTGCGGGCAGCCAGCTGATAGGGCCTCCAGCTGCACAAATCCGCGCTGCCGATTTTTCCGACGTTGCCGATTTGTCTGAACAGCCCCTCGTTCGTCCGCGCTGCCGATTCCAACACTGCCTGCTGTGTCTGAACAGCCCCTGTTTCGTCAGCGCGTCCCCTTGACGAATTTTCCTGCCTGGCCTCGACAGCCCAGCGTCCAGCCCGTGTTCGTCAACAAATCTGCGCTGCCGATTTTCCGACACTGCGGCATCTGCGCTGCCACTGCCCCAGTTGGCATCGCTGTGCCTAGGCCCCCAGTCGTTTTCGTCACGCCTAGGACTATAAATCGTCCGGACTCATCGCCAGCACCGGCTGCCGATTCTGCCGACTTCTCCGATTTCGTCGGCGCTGCCGATTCCAACACTGCCTGCTGTGTCTGAACAGCCCCTGTTTCGTCAGCGCTGCCGATTCCAACACTGCCTGCTGTGTCTGAACAGCCCCTGTTTCGTCAGCGCGTCCCCTTGACGAATTTTCCTGCCTGGCCTCGACAGCCCAGCGTCCAGCCCGTGTTCGTCAACAAATCTGCGCTGCCGATTTTCCCCGACGGGCCTCCAGCTGCGGATCTCCGCGCTGCCGATTTTTCCCACTGTTGGCATCGCTGCCCCTGCCTAGGCCCCCAGTCTTTTTCGTCACGCCTAGGACTATAAACAGTCCAGACTCA
>CM055346.1:59990144-60016592 GCA_029228515.1 Populus alba x Populus x berolinensis
GCGTTTCGCCGTTTGCGGAAGAAGTCTGATGTAGAACAAGTAGCAGAAGCATACATGGTCAAGAGGGATCACCCGAAATTCAAAGCTAACTTAATTTCGGCAACCGGGGCATCGAAGTCGGAATGCCGCGAAACTCACCGAGGCAAAGCGTGTCGCCGTTTGTGGAACAAGTCTGATGTAGAACAAGTAGCAGAAGCATACATGCTCAAAAGGGAGCACCCGAAATTCAAAGGCAACTGAATTTAGGCAACCGTGGCATCGAAGTCGGAATGTCGCGAAACTCACCGAGGCAAAGCGTTTCGCCGTTGCCGGAAGAAATCTGATGTATAACAAGTAGCAGAAGCATACATGCTCAAGAGGGATCACCCGAAATTCAAAGGCAACTGTATTTCGGCAACCGGGGCATCGAAGTCGGAATGCCGCGAAACTCACCGAGGCAAAGCCTTTCGCCGTTTGCGGAAGAAGTCTGATGTAGATCAAGTAGCAGAAGCATACATGCTCAAGAGGGATCATCGATACTCAAAGGCAAACTGAATTTCGGAAACTGCAGGCATCGACTGTCGGAATGCCGCGAAAACTCACCGAGTCAAAAGAGTTTCGCCGCTAGTGGAAGAAAGTCTGATGTAGAACAAGTAGAAGAAGCATTCATGCTCAAGAGGGATCACCCGAAATTCAAAGGCAACTGAATTTCGGCCAACCGGGGCATCGTAGTCAGAATGTCCGGCGAATCTCACCGAGTCAACGCGTTTCAGCAGTTTGCTGATGGAAAGTCTGAGTTAGATCCCAAGTAGCAGAAGCATACATGCTCAAGAGGGATCACCCGAAATTCAACGGCAACTGGAATTGCGGCAACCAGGGTCATCGTGTCGGAATGATTACCACGAAACTCACCGAAGTCAAAGCGTTTCGCGCTACGCGGAAGAAGAAAGTCTGAAGTATAAACAAGTTAGCAGAAAGCATACGATGATCAAGAGGGATCTCCGAAATTCAAATGCAACTGAATTTCGGCAACGGGTGGTATCGTGGTCCGAAAAAGCCACGAAACTCACCGAAGGTCAAAGACGTTTTTGCCATTGGGGAGAAAGTCTAAAAGTAGACCATAAAGTAGCAGAAGCATACATGCTCAAGAGGGATCACCCGAAATTCAAAGGCAACTGAATTTCCGCTTGAAACCGGGGCATTCGTTTAGTCGGAATGACGCGAAACTCAAGAGTCAAAGCGTTTCGCCTTTTGGGGAAGAAAGTATGAAGTAGAACAAGTAGGCAGAAAGAAGCAGACATGCCCAAGGAGGGATCACCCCGAAAATTCAAAGGGAATCTGAATTTCGGCAACCGGGGCATCCTTAGGTCGAAGAATGCCGCGAAAACTCATGGAGTCAATAGAGTTTCGCCGCTAGCGCAGAAAGTCATGATGTAGAACAAGTAGAAAGAAAGCATACTATGCTCAAGAGGGATCACCCGAAATTCAAAGTCAACTGAATTTCAGTAACCGGGGCATCGTTGTGCGGAATGTCATGGGAAAACTCATGGGTCAAAAGCGTTTCGCGCTAGCGGAAGGAAGTCTGATGTAGAACAAGTAGAATGTAGAACATACAAAGCATACATGCCCAAGAGGGATCACCCCGAATTCTCAAAGGCAACTGAATTTCGGCAACCGGGGCATCCTAGACGGAATGCCGCGAAACTCATGGGTCATACGCGTTTCGCCGCTAGCGGTAAGAAAGTCTGATGTAGAACAAGTAGAAGAAGCATACATACTCAAGAGGGATCACCCGAAATTCAAAGGCAACTGAATTTCGGCTTCCGGGGCATCGTCAGTCGGAATGCCGGGAAAATCACCGAGTCAAAGGCGTTTTCGCCGTTTTGTGAAGAAGTCTGAGTTAGAACATGAAGCAGATGCATACTATGCACAAGGAGGGATAAACCGAAATTCAAATGCAACTGAATCTTCGGACAACCGGGCCTCGTAGTCGGAAAGCCGCGCACCTCATCGAGTCAAAGCGTTTCGCTGTTTGGGGAAGAAAAAGTTTGAAGTAGAACACGTTAGCGGAAGCATAAATGCTCAAGAGGGATCACCCGAAAGTTCAAAGGAAACTGAATTTTCGGCAACCGGGGCCATCGTGGTTCGGAATGCCACGTAAATCACCGAGTCAAAGGGTTTCGCTCTTTGTGGAAGAAAGTCTGAAGTAGATACAAAGTAGCAGAAGGCTACATGCTCAAGAGGCGATCACCCGAAATTCAAAAGGCAACTGATTATCGGCAACCGGGCCTTCGTTGTCTCGGAATGCCGCGAATCTCATGAGTCAACGCGTTTCGCCTTTTGGGGAAGGAAAGTCTGATGTTGAACAAGTAAGCAGAAGCATTCATGCCCAAGAGGGGATCACCCCCGAAATTCAAAGGGAACTGAATTTCGGCTAACGGTGCATCCTAGGTCGGGAAAATGCTGTGGACTTCTCATGGTATAGTGTCTAAGCGTTTCGCCGTTAGCGGGAAGAAAGTCTGAGGTTAGAGCAAGTAGAAGAAGCATACTTGCTCAAGAGGGGATCACCCGAAAATTCAAAGGCAACTGAATTTCGGCAACCGGGGCATCGAAGTCGGAATGCCGCGAAACTCACCGAGTCAAAGCGTTTCGCCGTTTGCGGAAGAAGTCTGATGTAGAACAAGTAGCAGAAGCATACATGCTCAAGAGGGATCACCCGAAATTCAAAGGCAACTGAATTTCGGCAACCGGGGCATCGAAGTCGGAATGCCGCGAAACTCACCGAGTCAAAGCGTTTCGCCGTTTGCGGAAGAAGTCTGATGTAGAACAAGTAGCAGAAGCATACATGCTCAAGAGGGATCACCCGAAATTCAAAGGCAACTGAATTTCGGCAACCGGGGCATCGAAGTCGGAATGCCGCGAAACTCACCGAGTCAAAGCGTTTCGCCGTTTGCGGAAGAAGTCTGATGTAGAACAAGTAGCAGAAGCATACATGCTCAAGAGGGATCACCCGAAATTCAAAGGCAACTGAATTTCGGCAACCGGGGCATCGAAGTCGGAATGCCGCGAAACTCACCGAGTCAAAGCGTTTCGCCGTTTGCGGAAGAAGTCTGATGTAGAACAAGTAGCAGAAGCATACATGCTCAAGAGGGATCACCCGAAATTCAAAGGCAACTGAATTTCGGCAACCGGGCATCGAAGTCGGAATGCCGCGAAACTCACCGAGTCAAAGCGTTTCGCCGTTTGCGGAAGAAGTCTGATGTAGAACAAGTAGCAGAAGCATACATGCTCAAGAGGGATCACCCGAAATTCAAAGGCAACTGAATTTCGGCAACCGGGGCATCGAAGTCGGAATGCCGCGAAACTCACCGAGTCAAAGCGTTTCGCCGTTTGCGGAAGAAGTCTGATGTAGAACAAGTAGCAGAAGCATACATGCTCAAGAGGGATCACCCGAAATTCAAAGGCAACTGAATTTCGGCAACCGGGGCATCGAAGTCGGAATGCCGCGAAACTCACCGAGTCAAAGCGTTTCGCCGTTTGCGGAAGAAGTCTGATGTAGAACAAGTAGCAGAAGCATACATGCTCAAGAGGGATCACCCGAAATTCAAAGGCAACTGAATTTCGGCAACCGGGGCATCGAAGTCGGAATGCCGCGAAACTCACCGAGTCAAAGCGTTTCGCCGTTTGCGGAAGAAGTCTGATGTAGAACAAGTAGCAGAAGCATACATGCTCAAGAGGGATCACCCGAAATTCAAAGGCAACTGAATTTCGGCAACCGGGGCATCGAAGTCGGAATGCCGCGAAACTCACCGAGTCAAAGCGTTTCGCCGTTTGCGGAAGAAGTCTGATGTAGAACAAGTAGCAGAAGCATACATGCTCAAGAGGGATCACCCGAAATTCAAAGGCAACTGAATTTCGGCAACGGGGCATCGAAGTCGGAATGCCGCGAAACTCACCGAGTCAAAGCGTTTCGCCGTTTGCGGAAGAAGTCTGATGTAGAACAAGTAGCAGAAGCATACATGCTCAAGAGGGATCACCCGAAATTCAAAGGCAACTGAATTTCGGCAACCGGGGCATCGAAGTCGGAATGCCGCGAAACTCACCGAGTCAAAGCGTTTCGCCGTTTGCGGAAGAAGTCTGATGTAGAACAAGTAGCAGAAGCATACATGCTCAAGAGGGATCACCCGAAATTCAAAGGCAACTGAATTTCGGCAACCGGGGCATCGAAGTCGGAATGCCGCGAAACTCACCGAGTCAAAGCGTTTCGCCGTTTGCGGAAGAAGTCTGATGTAGAACAAGTAGCAGAAGCATACATGCTCAAGAGGGATCACCCGAAATTCAAAGGCAACTGAATTTCGGCAACCGGGGCATCGAAGTCGGAATGCCGCGAAACTCACCGAGTCAAAGCGTTTCGCCGTTTGCGGAAGAAGTCTGATGTAGAACAAGTAGCAGAAGCATACATGCTCAAGAGGGATCACCCGAAATTCAAAGGCAACTGAATTTCGGCAACCGGGGCATCGAAGTCGGAATGCCGCGAAACTCACCGAGTCAAAGCGTTTCGCCGTTTGCGGAAGAAGTCTGATGTAGAACAAGTAGCAGAAGCATACATGCTCAAGAGGGATCACCCGAAATTCAAAGGCAACTGAATTTCGGCAACCGGGCATCGAAGTCGGAATGCCGCGAAACTCACCGAGTCAAAGCGTTTCGCCGTTTGCGGAAGAAGTCTGATGTAGAACAAGTAGCAGAAGCATACATGCTCAAGAGGGATCACCCGAAATTCAAAGGCAACTGAATTTCGGCAACCGGGGCATCGAAGTCGGAATGCCGCGAAACTCACCGAGTCAAAGCGTTTCGCCGTTTGCGGAAGAAGTCTGATGTAGAACAAGTAGCAGAAGCATACATGCTCAAGAGGGATCACCCGAAATTCAAAGGCAACTGAATTTCGGCAACCGGGGCATCGAAGTCGGAATGCCGCGAAACTCACCGAGTCAAAGCGTTTCGCCGTTTGCGGAAGAAGTCTGATGTAGAACAAGTAGCAGAAGCATACATGCTCAAGAGGGATCACCCGAAATTCAAAGGCAACTGAATTTCGGCAACCGGGGCATCGAAGTCGGAATGCCGCGAAACTCACCGAGTCAAAGCGTTTCGCCGTTTGCGGAAGAAGTCTGATGTAGAACAAGTAGCAGAAGCATACATGCTCAAGAGGGATCACCCGAAATTCAAAGGCAACTGAATTTCGGCAACCGGGCATCGAAGTCGGAATGCCGCGAAACTCACCGAGTCAAAGCGTTTCGCCGTTTGCGGAAGAAGTCTGATGTAGAACAAGTAGCAGAAGCATACATGCTCAAGAGGGATCACCCGAAATTCAAAGGCAACTGAATTTCGGCAACCGGGGCATCGAAGTCGGAATGCCGCGAAACTCACCGAGTCAAAGCGTTTCGCCGTTTGCGGAAGAAGTCTGATGTAGAACAAGTAGCAGAAGCATACATGCTCAAGAGGGATCACCCGAAATTCAAAGGCAACTGAATTTCGGCAACCGGGGCATCGAAGTCGGAATGCCGCGAAACTCACCGAGTCAAAGCGTTTCGCCGTTTGCGGAAGAAGTCTGATGTAGAACAAGTAGCAGAAGCATACATGCTCAAGAGGGATCACCCGAAATTCAAAGGCAACTGAATTTCGGCAACCGGGGCATCGAAGTCGGAATGCCGCGAAACTCACCGAGTCAAAGCGTTTCGCCGTTTGCGGAAGAAGTCTGATGTAGAACAAGTAGCAGAAGCATACATGCTCAAGAGGGATCACCCGAAATTCAAAGGCAACTGAATTTCGGCAACCGGGGCATCGAAGTCGGAATGCCGCGAAACTCACCGAGTCAAAGCGTTTCGCCGTTTGCGGAAGAAGTCTGATGTAGAACAAGTAGCAGAAGCATACATGCTCAAGAGGGATCACCCGAAATTCAAAGGCAACTGAATTTCGGCAACCGGGGCATCGAAGTCGGAATGCCGCGAAACTCACCGAGTCAAAGCGTTTCGCCGTTTGCGGAAGAAGTCTGATGTAGAACAAGTAGCAGAAGCATACATGCTCAAGAGGGATCACCCGAAATTCAAAGGCAACTGAATTTCGGCAACCGGGGCATCGAAGTCGGAATGCCGCGAAACTCACCGAGTCAAAGCGTTTCGCCGTTTGCGGAAGAAGTCTGATGTAGAACAAGTAGCAGAAGCATACATGCTCAAGAGGGATCACCCGAAATTCAAAGGCAACTGAATTTCGGCAACCGGGGCATCGAAGTCGGAATGCCGCGAAACTCACCGAGTCAAAGCGTTTCGCCGTTTGCGGAAGAAGTCTGATGTAGAACAAGTAGCAGAAGCATACATGCTCAAGAGGGATCACCCGAAATTCAAAGGCAACTGAATTTCGGCAACCGGGGCATCGAAGTCGGAATGCCGCGAAACTCACCGAGTCAAAGCGTTTCGCCGTTTGCGGAAGAAGTCTGATGTAGAACAAGTAGCAGAAGCATACATGCTCAAGAGGGATCACCCGAAATTCAAAGGCAACTGAATTTCGGCAACCGGGGCATCGAAGTCGGAATGCCGCGAAACTCACCGAGTCAAAGCGTTTCGCCGTTTGCGGAAGAAGTGTGATGTAGAACAAGTAGCAGAAGCATACATGCTCAAGAGGGATCACCCGAAATTCAAAGGCAACTGAATTTCGGCAACCGGGGCATCGAAGTCGGAATGCCGCGAAACTCACCGAGTCAAAGCGTTTCGCCGTTTGCGGAAGAAGTCTGATGTAGAACAAGTAGCAGAAGCATACATGCTCAAGAGGGATCACCCGAAATTCAAAGGCAACTGAATTTCGGCAACCGGGGCATCGAAGTCGGAATGCCGCGAAACTCACCGAGTCAAAGCGTTTCGCCGTTTGCGGAAGAAGTCTGATGTAGAACAAGTAGCAGAAGCATACATGCTCAAGAGGGATCACCCGAAATTCAAAGGCAACTGAATTTCGGCAACCGGGGCATCGAAGTCGGAATGCCGCGAAACTCACCGAGTCAAAGCGTTTCGCCGTTTGCGGAAGAAGTCTGATGTAGAACAAGTAGCAGAAGCATACATGCTCAAGAGGGATCACCCGAAATTCAAAGGCAACTGAATTTCGGCAACCGGGGCATCGAAGTCGGAATGCCGCGAAACTCACCGAGTCAAAGCGTTTCGCCGTTTGCGGAAGAAGTCTGATGTAGAACAAGTAGCAGAAGCATACATGCTCAAGAGGGATCACCCGAAATTCAAAGGCAACTGAATTTCGGCAACCGGGGCATCGAAGTCGGAATGCCGCGAAACTCACCGAGTCAAAGCGTTTCGCCGTTTGCGGAAGAAGTCTGATGTAGAACAAGTAGCAGAAGCATACATGCTCAAGAGGGATCACCCGAAATTCAAAGGCAACTGAATTTCGGCAACCGGGGCATCGAAGTCGGAATGCCGCGAAACTCACCGAGTCAAAGCGTTTCGCCGTTTGCGGAAGAAGTCTGATGTAGAACAAGTAGCAGAAGCATACATGCTCAAGAGGGATCACCCGAAATTCAAAGGCAACTGAATTTCGGCAACCGGGGCATCGAAGTCGGAATGCCGCGAAACTCACCGAGTCAAAGCGTTTCGCCGTTTGCGGAAGAAGTCTGATGTAGAACAAGTAGCAGAAGCATACATGCTCAAGAGGGATCACCCGAAATTCAAAGGCAACTGAATTTCGGCAACCGGGGCATCGAAGTCGGAATGCCGCGAAACTCACCGAGTCAAAGCGTTTCGCCGTTTGCGGAAGAAGTCTGATGTAGAACAAGTAGCAGAAGCATACATGCTCAAGAGGGATCACCCGAAATTCAAAGGCAACTGAATTTCGGCAACCGGGGCATCGAAGTCGGAATGCCGCGAAACTCACCGAGTCAAAGCGTTTCGCCGTTTGCGGAAGAAGTCTGATGTAGAACAAGTAGCAGAAGCATACATGCTCAAGAGGGATCACCCGAAATTCAAAGGCAACTGAATTTCGGCAACCGGGGCATCGAAGTCGGAATGCCGCGAAACTCACCGAGTCAAAGCGTTTCGCCGTTTGCGGAAGAAGTCTGATGTAGAACAAGTAGCAGAAGCATACATGCTCAAGAGGGATCACCCGAAATTCAAAGGCAACTGAATTTCGGCAACCGGGGCATCGAAGTCGGAATGCCGCGAAACTCACCGAGTCAAAGCGTTTCGCCGTTTGCGGAAGAAGTCTGATGTAGAACAAGTAGCAGAAGCATACATGCTCAAGAGGGATCACCCGAAATTCAAAGGCAACTGAATTTCGGCAACCGGGGCATCGAAGTCGGAATGCCGCGAAACTCACCGAGTCAAAGCGTTTCGCCGTTTGCGGAAGAAGTCTGATGTAGAACAAGTAGCAGAAGCATACATGCTCAAGAGGGATCACCCGAAATTCAAAGGCAACTGAATTTCGGCAACCGGGGCATCGAAGTCGGAATGCCGCGAAACTCACCGAGTCAAAGCGTTTCGCCGTTTGCGGAAGAAGTCTGATGTAGAACAAGTAGCAGAAGCATACATGCTCAAGAGGGATCACCCGAAATTCAAAGGCAACTGAATTTCGGCAACCGGGGCATCGAAGTCGGAATGCCGCGAAACTCACCGAGTCAAAGCGTTTCGCCGTTTGCGGAAGAAGTGTGATGTAGAACAAGTAGCAGAAGCATACATGCTCAAGAGGGATCACCCGAAATTCAAAGGCAACTGAATTTCGGCAACCGGGGCATCGAAGTCGGAATGCCGCGAAACTCACCGAGTCAAAGCGTTTCGCCGTTTGCGGAAGAAGTCTGATGTAGAACAAGTAGCAGAAGCATACATGCTCAAGAGGGATCACCCGAAATTCAAAGGCAACTGAATTTCGGCAACCGGGGCATCGAAGTCGGAATGCCGCGAAACTCACCGAGTCAAAGCGTTTCGCCGTTTGCGGAAGAAGTCTGATGTAGAACAAGTAGCAGAAGCATACATGCTCAAGAGGGATCACCCGAAATTCAAAGGCAACTGAATTTCGGCAACCGGGCATCGAAGTCGGAATGCCGCGAAACTCACCGAGTCAAAGCGTTTCGCCGTTTGCGGAAGAAGTCTGATGTAGAACAAGTAGCAGAAGCATACATGCTCAAGAGGGATCACCCGAAATTCAAAGGCAACTGAATTTCGGCAACGGGGCATCGAAGTCGGAATGCCGCGAAACTCACCGAGTCAAAGCGTTTCGCCGTTTGCGGAAGAAGTCTGATGTAGAACAAGTAGCAGAAGCATACATGCTCAAGAGGGATCACCCGAAATTCAAAGGCAACTGAATTTCGGCAACCGGGGCATCGAAGTCGGAATGCCGCGAAACTCACCGAGTCAAAGCGTTTCGCCGTTTGCGGAAAGAAGTCTGATGTAGAACAAGTAGCAGAAGCATACATGCTCAAGAGGGATCACCCGAAATTCAAAGGCAACTGAATTTCGGCAACCGGGGCATCGAAGTCGGAATGCCGCGAAACTCACCGAGTCAAAGCGTTTCGCCGTTTGCGGAAGAAGTCTGATGTAGAACAAGTAGCAGAAGCATACATGCTCAAGAGGGATCACCCGAAATTCAAAGGCAACTGAATTTCGGCAACCGGGGCATCGAAGTCGGAATGCCGCGAAACTCACCGAGTCAAAGCGTTTCGCCGTTTGCGGAAGAAGTCTGATGTAGAACAAGTAGCAGAAGCATACATGCTCAAGAGGGATCACCCGAAATTCAAAGGCAACTGAATTTCGGCAACGGGGCATCGAAGTCGGAATGCCGCGAAACTCACCGAGTCAAAGCGTTTCGCCGTTTGCGGAAGAAGTCTGATGTAGAACAAGTAGCAGAAGCATACATGCTCAAGAGGGATCACCCGAAATTCAAAGGCAACTGAATTTCGGCAACCGGGGCATCGAAGTCGGAATGCCGCGAAACTCACCGAGTCAAAGCGTTTCGCCGTTTGCGGAAGAAGTCTGATGTAGAACAAGTAGCAGAAGCATACATGCTCAAGAGGGATCACCCGAAATTCAAAGGCAACTGAATTTCGGCAACCGGGCATCGAAGTCGGAATGCCGCGAAACTCACCGAGTCAAAGCGTTTCGCCGTTTGCGGAAGAAGTCTGATGTAGAACAAGTAGCAGAAGCATACATGCTCAAGAGGGATCACCCGAAATTCAAAGGCAACTGAATTTCGGCAACCGGGGCATCGAAGTCGGAATGCCGCGAAACTCACCGAGTCAAAGCGTTTCGCCGTTTGCGGAAGAAGTCTGATGTAGAACAAGTAGCAGAAGCATACATGCTCAAGAGGGATCACCCGAAATTCAAAGGCAACTGAATTTCGGCAACCGGGGCATCGAAGTCGGAATGCCGCGAAACTCACCGAGTCAAAGCGTTTCGCCGTTTGCGGAAGAAGTCTGATGTAGAACAAGTAGCAGAAGCATACATGCTCAAGAGGGATCACCCGAAATTCAAAGGCAACTGAATTTCGGCAACCGGGCATCGAAGTCGGAATGCCGCGAAACTCACCGAGTCAAAGCGTTTCGCCGTTTGCGGAAGAAGTCTGATGTAGAACAAGTAGCAGAAGCATACATGCTCAAGAGGGATCACCCGAAATTCAAAGGCAACTGAATTTCGGCAACCGGGGCATCGAAGTCGGAATGCCGCGAAACTCACCGAGTCAAAGCGTTTCGCCGTTTGCGGAAGAAGTCTGATGTAGAACAAGTAGCAGAAGCATACATGCTCAAGAGGGATCACCCGAAATTCAAAGGCAACTGAATTTCGGCAACCGGGGCATCGAAGTCGGAATGCCGCGAAACTCACCGAGTCAAAGCGTTTCGCCGTTTGCGGAAGAAGTCTGATGTAGAACAAGTAGCAGAAGCATACATGCTCAAGAGGGATCACCCGAAATTCAAAGGCAACTGAATTTCGGCAACCGGGCATCGAAGTCGGAATGCCGCGAAACTCACCGAGTCAAAGCGTTTCGCCGTTTGCGGAAGAAGTCTGATGTAGAACAAGTAGCAGAAGCATACATGCTCAAGAGGGATCACCCGAAATTCAAAGGCAACTGAATTTCGGCAACCGGGGCATCGAAGTCGGAATGCCGCGAAACTCACCGAGTCAAAGCGTTTCGCCGTTTGCGGAAGAAGTCTGATGTAGAACAAGTAGCAGAAGCATACATGCTCAAGAGGGATCACCCGAAATTCAAAGGCAACTGAATTTCGGCAACCGGGCATCGAAGTCGGAATGCCGCGAAACTCACCGAGTCAAAGCGTTTCGCCGTTTGCGGAAGAAGTCTGATGTAGAACAAGTAGCAGAAGCATACATGCTCAAGAGGGATCACCCGAAATTCAAAGGCAACTGAATTTCGGCAACCGGGGCATCGAAGTCGGAATGCCGCGAAACTCACCGAGTCAAAGCGTTTCGCCGTTTGCGGAAGAAGTCTGATGTAGAACAAGTAGCAGAAGCATACATGCTCAAGAGGGATCACCCGAAATTCAAAGGCAACTGAATTTCGGCAACCGGGCATCGAAGTCGGAATGCCGCGAAACTCACCGAGTCAAAGCGTTTCGCCGTTTGCGGAAGAAGTCTGATGTAGAACAAGTAGCAGAAGCATACATGCTCAAGAGGGATCACCCGAAATTCAAAGGCAACTGAATTTCGGCAACCGGGGCATCGAAGTCGGAATGCCGCGAAACTCACCGAGTCAAAGCGTTTCGCCGTTTGCGGAAGAAGTCTGATGTAGAACAAGTAGCAGAAGCATACATGCTCAAGAGGGATCACCCGAAATTCAAAGGCAACTGAATTTCGGCAACCGGGGCATCGAAGTCGGAATGCCGCGAAACTCACCGAGTCAAAGCGTTTCGCCGTTTGCGGAAGAAGTCTGATGTAGAACAAGTAGCAGAAGCATACATGCTCAAGAGGGATCACCCGAAATTCAAAGGCAACTGAATTTCGGCAACCGGGGCATCGAAGTCGGAATGCCGCGAAACTCACCGAGTCAAAGCGTTTCGCCGTTTGCGGAAGAAGTCTGATGTAGAACAAGTAGCAGAAGCATACATGCTCAAGAGGGATCACCCGAAATTCAAAGGCAACTGAATTTCGGCAACCGGGGCATCGAAGTCGGAATGCCGCGAAACTCACCGAGTCAAAGCGTTTCGCCGTTTGCGGAAGAAGTCTGATGTAGAACAAGTAGCAGAAGCATACATGCTCAAGAGGGATCACCCGAAATTCAAAGGCAACTGAATTTCGGCAACCGGGGCATCGAAGTCGGAATGCCGCGAAACTCACCGAGTCAAAGCGTTTCGCCGTTTGCGGAAGAAGTCTGATGTAGAACAAGTAGCAGAAGCATACATGCTCAAGAGGGATCACCCGAAATTCAAAGGCAACTGAATTTCGGCAACCGGGCATCGAAGTCGGAATGCCGCGAAACTCACCGAGTCAAAGCGTTTCGCCGTTTGCGGAAGAAGTCTGATGTAGAACAAGTAGCAGAAGCATACATGCTCAAGAGGGATCACCCGAAATTCAAAGGCAACTGAATTTCGGCAACGGGGCATCGAAGTCGGAATGCCGCGAAACTCACCGAGTCAAAGCGTTTCGCCGTTTGCGGAAGAAGTCTGATGTAGAACAAGTAGCAGAAGCATACATGCTCAAGAGGGATCACCCGAAATTCAAAGGCAACTGAATTTCGGCAACCGGGGCATCGAAGTCGGAATGCCGCGAAACTCACCGAGTCAAAGCGTTTCGCCGTTTGCGGAAGAAGTCTGATGTAGAACAAGTAGCAGAAGCATACATGCTCAAGAGGGATCACCCGAAATTCAAAGGCAACTGAATTTCGGCAACCGGGGCATCGAAGTCGGAATGCCGCGAAACTCACCGAGTCAAAGCGTTTCGCCGTTTGCGGAAGAAGTCTGATGTAGAACAAGTAGCAGAAGCATACATGCTCAAGAGGGATCACCCGAAATTCAAAGGCAACTGAATTTCGGCAACCGGGGCATCGAAGTCGGAATGCCGCGAAACTCACCGAGTCAAAGCGTTTCGCCGTTTGCGGAAGAAGTCTGATGTAGAACAAGTAGCAGAAGCATACATGCTCAAGAGGGATCACCCGAAATTCAAAGGCAACTGAATTTCGGCAACCGGGCATCGAAGTCGGAATGCCGCGAAACTCACCGAGTCAAAGCGTTTCGCCGTTTGCGGAAGAAGTCTGATGTAGAACAAGTAGCAGAAGCATACATGCTCAAGAGGGATCACCCGAAATTCAAAGGCAACTGAATTTCGGCAACCGGGGCATCGAAGTCGGAATGCCGCGAAACTCACCGAGTCAAAGCGTTTCGCCGTTTGCGGAAGAAGTCTGATGTAGAACAAGTAGCAGAAGCATACATGCTCAAGAGGGATCACCCGAAATTCAAAGGCAACTGAATTTCGGCAACCGGGCATCGAAGTCGGAATGCCGCGAAACTCACCGAGTCAAAGCGTTTCGCCGTTTGCGGAAGAAGTCTGATGTAGAACAAGTAGCAGAAGCATACATGCTCAAGAGGGATCACCCGAAATTCAAAGGCAACTGAATTTCGGCAACCGGGGCATCGAAGTCGGAATGCCGCGAAACTCACCGAGTCAAAGCGTTTCGCCGTTTGCGGAAGAAGTCTGATGTAGAACAAGTAGCAGAAGCATACATGCTCAAGAGGGATCACCCGAAATTCAAAGGCAACTGAATTTCGGCAACCGGGGCATCGAAGTCGGAATGCCGCGAAACTCACCGAGTCAAAGCGTTTCGCCGTTTGCGGAAGAAGTCTGATGTAGAACAAGTAGCAGAAGCATACATGCTCAAGAGGGATCACCCGAAATTCAAAGGCAACTGAATTTCGGCAACCGGGGCATCGAAGTCGGAATGCCGCGAAACTCACCGAGTCAAAGCGTTTCGCCGTTTGCGGAAGAAGTCTGATGTAGAACAAGTAGCAGAAGCATACATGCTCAAGAGGGATCACCCGAAATTCAAAGGCAACTGAATTTCGGCAACCGGGGCATCGAAGTCGGAATGCCGCGAAACTCACCGAGTCAAAGCGTTTCGCCGTTTGCGGAAGAAGTCTGATGTAGAACAAGTAGCAGAAGCATACATGCTCAAGAGGGATCACCCGAAATTCAAAGGCAACTGA
Source organism: Populus alba x Populus x berolinensis (assembly GCA_029228515.1). Classification (NCBI taxonomy): domain Eukaryota; kingdom Viridiplantae; phylum Streptophyta; class Magnoliopsida; order Malpighiales; family Salicaceae; genus Populus; species Populus alba x Populus x berolinensis. The sequence goes on from CM055346.1 coordinate 60,004,312, forward strand.
ATTTCGGCAACCGGGGCATCGAAGTCGGAATGCCGCGAAACTCACCGAGTCAAAGCGTTTCGCCGTTTGCGGAAGAAGTCTGATGTAGAACAAGTAGCAGAAGCATACATGCTCAAGAGGGATCACCCGAAATTCAAAGGCAACTGAATTTCGGCAACCGGGGCATCGAAGTCGGAATGCCGCGAAACTCACCGAGTCAAAGCGTTTCGCCGTTTGCGGAAGAAGTCTGATGTAGAACAAGTAGCAGAAGCATACATGCTCAAGAGGGATCACCCGAAATTCAAAGGCAACTGAATTTCGGCAACCGGGGCATCGAAGTCGGAATGCCGCGAAACTCACCGAGTCAAAGCGTTTCGCCGTTTGCGGAAGAAGTCTGATGTAGAACAAGTAGCAGAAGCATACATGCTCAAGAGGGATCACCCGAAATTCAAAGGCAACTGAATTTCGGCAACCGGGGCATCGAAGTCGGAATGCCGCGAAACTCACCGAGTCAAAGCGTTTCGCCGTTTGCGGAAGAAGTGTGATGTAGAACAAGTAGCAGAAGCATACATGCTCAAGAGGGATCACCCGAAATTCAAAGGCAACTGAATTTCGGCAACCGGGGCATCGAAGTCGGAATGCCGAGAAACTCACCGAGGCAAAGCGTTTCGCCGTTTGCAGAAGAAGTCTGATGTAGAACAAGTAGCAGAAGCATACATGCTCAAGAGGGATCACCCGAAATTCAAAGGCAACTGAATTTCGGCAACCGGGGCATCGAAGTCGGAATGCCGTGAAACTCACCGAGTCAAAGCGTTTCGCCAGTTGCGGAAGAAGACTGATGTAGAACAAGTAGCGGAAGCATAAATGCTCAAAAGGGATCACCCGAAATTCAAAGGCAAATGAATTTCGGCAACCAGGGCATCGAAGTCGGAATGCCGGGAAACTCACCGAGTCAAAGCGTTTCGCGGTTTGCGGAAGAAGTTTGATGTAGAACAAGTAGCAGAAGCATACATGCTCAAGAGGGATCACCCGAAATTCAAAGGCAACTGAATTTCGGCAACCGGGGCATCGAAGTCGGAATGCCGCGAAACTCACCGAGTCAAAGCGTTTCGCCGTTTGCGGAAGAAGTCTGATGTAGAACAAGTAGCGGAAGCAAACATGCTCAAGAGGGATCACCCGAAATTCAAAGGCAACTGAATTTCGGCAACCGGGGCATCGAAGTCGGAATGCCGCGAAACTCACCGAGTCAAAGCGTTTCGCCGTTTGCGGAAGAAGTCTGATGTAGAACAAGTAGCGGAAGCATACATGCTCAAGAGGGATCACCCGAAATTCAAAGGCAACTCAATTTCGGCAACCGTGGCGTCGAAGTCGGAATGCCGCGAAACTCACCGTGTCAAAGCGTTTCGCCGTTTGGGGAAGAAGTCTGATGTAGAACAAGTAGCGGAAGCGTACATGCTCAAGAGGGATCACCCGAAATTCAAAGGCAACTGAATTACGGCAACCGGGGCATCGAAGTCGGAATGCCGTGAAAATCACCGAGTCAAAGCGTTTCGCCATTTGCGAAAGATGACTGATGTAGAACAAGAGGGTTCACCCCAAATTCAAGGGCAACTGAATTTCGGCAACCGGGGAATCGAAGTGGAATGCCGCGAAACTCACCGAGTCAAAGCGTTTCGCCGTTTGGGAAGAAGTCTGATGTAGAACAAGTAGCAGAAGCATACATGCTCAAGAGGGATCACCCGAAATTCAAAGGCAACTGAATTTCGGCAACGGGGGCATCGAAGTCGGAATGCGGCGAAACTCACCGAGTCAAAGCGTTTCTTCGTTTGCGGAAGAAGCGTGATGTAGAACAAGTAGCAGAAGCATACATGCTCAAGAGGGATCACCCGAAATTCAAAGGCAACTGAATTTCGGCAACCTGGGCATCGAAGTCGGAATGCCGCGAAACTCACCGAGTCAAAGCGTTTCTCCGTTTGCGGAACAAGTCTGATGTAGAACAAGTAGCAGAAGCATACATGCTCAAGAGGGATCACCCTAAATTCAAAGGCAACTGAATTTCGGCAACCGGGGGATCGAAGTCGGAATGCCGCGAAACTCACCGAGTCAAAGCGTTTTGCTGTTTGCGGAAGAAGTCTGATGTAGAATAAGTAGCAGAAGCATACATGCTCAAGAGGGATTGATTGTGCATCAAAAGTATCATTAAGTCTTTTATTTTACATATGTATTTATTGTTTTTATTTGGGTTTTTATAATAAGTGATGTGCTTTTTAGTAATGAAGTTTCTTTTAATGTTTTGATAGGTTTATGGAGCTTAAATGAATTATTTCAGAAAATTCAACGTCAGAATTCAGAACAAAGAATTGAAGAGAAATTTAGTTGAAGATTGAAGCAAATCTTGGTTCAAATTAGTGCTCTAAATTTGCCCCAAAAATCAATTATATTCCAATTCTAGAAAAGAATATCATATGATCTATTTCAAGCCCAAACTTGCCTTATGTTGTGTGCAAACTTCAACCATCAAACACTCAAGGTTTCAATGTCAATCTTAGCCCAAATAATATGTACATTTGTATACTTATTTGATGCTCAAATTCAGCCTCAAGTTCAGCCCCAAATCAGCCCCAAATCAGCCTCCAAATCAGCCCAAGCACAATCCATGATCTTACATGTCCACACAACAAATAACATTTGATTTATTTTGGGCAATTAATTGATCCAAGAGGGCAAGCACATGGATGGAAAGCTGGAGGGGACATTGTGACATTATTTTGGGTCAAAAAGAAGAAAGAAACAGCTCATAAAGGAGGAAGAAAAACGTGCACCAAAGTGTTCTCCAAGTTGGCCTGATTTAATTTTCCAGAACACCTTTCGGTGTTTTGCCCATAACCGTTGACTCAGATTTCCAAATGAGCTATTCTTTAATGATCTGGAAAGATAACAGAATTGCCTATAAATATGTCTCTAATAGCCATCTCCAGGGAAGGCTTCTAAGAGGGTCGAATTGCTGTCCAAATTTAGAGTCAGATTTGTGTCCGAATTTTTACTGAAATTCTGTTGTGTTCTTCTTTGTAGATTTCGGTTCTTTAGTTTGTAAAACTTATTATTTCAGTTTGATTCAAGTTATTTCATGTTTATTAAAGTGTTCTTACATATAATCATGGTTGGCTAATCTCTTTCTTGGATCCAAATCAAGGATGATGGTGATTGAGGTGAGTTCTTTAAGATATGAATGAATCTTAATGTTTATCTTCTCATTTTCTTCATGAATGTTTTATTATTGCAAAGAAATTTTAGAAATCATTTAGGTAATGTTATAATCTTGAATTTTTATGCACAAACCTTAGTTTTGGTATAGAGATTGCTTGATTCAATGTCTTACTTAATTTGAAAGTACTTGTTCATTCTTAAGCAATAATTAATCTTCATCTTTTTAAACTTCATTGTAATATCTTCCGATCTAATATCACCATCGTTAATATTAGGTTGAGTTATCTTATATATGTTGAAGAAATCAGCAATACATCACCATTAAAATTGATTTGGACCAAGACTTACTTTTTCTTGTCTTTTAAAATCTATTTACACTTTTTCATCTTTGAAAACAAATCCATCCATTATTTTCAACCAAGTTATTGTTAATTTAATTTCTCTTGAGTTTTTTTTGTTGTTACCTAGCTTATTTTCCAGATCTAGCTCTCTGTGGATATGCACTCGATCTTACCGAGTTAGAATTGCTACATCGCTCACTCGTGCACTTGCGGAGTTTTAAAACAAGCCGATCCACAAAATAGCGGTCAAGCAATTTTGGCGCCGTTGATCGGGGGAGCTCTAGCAAGCAAAGGTAACAAAATTTAGCAATTTTGATTATTGAAAAAAAAAAATCTCTAATATAAATAAAAAATCAATTTGGCAGGGTTTCACCGCACTCACAAAAACTACAAATTTGACCTCAACTTTTTGGATATTGGTCTATTCATTGTTGGATTTTGGTTGGTTCAACCATTTTTCTTTTATGGTTTATTCTAGATAGTTTCTAATATTAATTATTTATATTATTAATAGGCTGGTTTTACCGCCTCTTGTTTATTTTATTTTGTTGTGTGTTAATTTCTTTCTAATCTTTATTGTAACTAAAGTGCTTGGAGGTTTTACCGCTCTCTTGTTTATTTTATTATGTTTTTATTTTTTGTTGTTATCTTCTTTCTATATTTATTGTCTTGAGTGCTTGGCCGGTATTACCGCCATCTATGTTTATTTTTTTTTGTTGTTATTCTGTTTATTTTATTTGTTGTTATTTTATTGTTTTATTATTTCTTTAAATACATTATTGTTTGAAGTGCTTGGCCGGTTTTACCGACTCTTTATTCCATGCTTGTTATACTTATCTTTCACTTAATGTTTATTGGTTGTTTGAATCATTGTTTATTCAGTTGGAGAGTCGAATTTCTTAATTTGTTGTATTTTTTATTTTTAGAGCCATTACTCTATCTTGTACGTTGCATTTACTTTTAGTGCAAATTGTTTTTTTTTTTGTTTTTTTTGTTTTTGTTTTTTTTTTCTCTCATTTCCTTTCGTATTCAGTATAATTGTTATATTATCTATCTATTATTATTATTTTATCATGGTCTAATGTTGAAGATGTAGAGGGTGAAGGGGAGTGTTCAAGGTAATGGACCTCCACAATTTATAATGATCAACCTACATTTCGAATACTCTTAGAGAGATATCTTCACCCGGCTAGACAAAGTACAACCTTCGTGTATTTATCTTGCCTCTTATCCAACAAGCTTTCAATTTGAAACCGGGCATGATATAACTTCTTCCCCTCATTTCACGCGGTATGGATTATGAAAATCCATACATACACATTAAGGACTTTGAATGAGGTTTGTAATACTTTTATTGGATAAGAACATGCACTGAGCAAAATATTCGGCTTAAATTGTTCCCATTCTCTCTAAAGCGATAAAGCCAAGCTTTGGCTTAAACTCCGTACGTCCTTGGTCTATAGGTAACATGGGAGTGAAAGGCAAGTCTGAATTTTTGAAAAATATTATTCCCCTCTCACTTATGACGGCAGCCTTACAACGTCAAATGAATGAATTTTTCTTGTAGTCCAATATGGACGTCATTTCACCAAGCTTGGGAAAGGTTCAAAGACTTGTTAAATGCATGCCCCCACCATGGTTTTGAGATGTGGAGGTTAGTGAGTTTCTTCTAGGACTCTCTTATCGCAGATTTTAAAAAGCTAGTGTCAACCATGTGTAATGGTGAGTTTTATGACAAAGAACCAAGTGAAGCCTTTGATTTTTTTGATCAATTGGCTGAAAACACAAAGCAATGGGAGACTTCTATGCCACTTCATGTTGAGTCTAGAAACACCATTTCTCATTCAAGTGGGAAGTTCCAATTAAAAGAGACTGATGATCTTAATGTTAGATTAGCCTCATTGGCTAGGAAAGTAGAGTCTCTTGAGATTAAAAAAGTGCATGTCATGAGTGAACAACAAGAGGAAAGTTGTGTTGTTTGTGAGAGCAAAGGGCATAGGACAACTGAGTGTCCTACCATTCCAGCCTTCAAGGAAGTGCTATATGGCCAAACTTCTGATTCAAGTAATGTTAGAAAGCCATTTTCAAACCAAGTAGGCAATCCCTACTCTGAGACCTATAATCCTGGATGGAGGAACCACCCAAATTTTGGATGGAGAAATGAGGGCTCTTCAGTACCTCAAACATTTCAACCTCCACCCCAACCATTTCATGCTCCCACACATAACACGTACCAACCACCTCATAAGAGATCCCTAGAGGATACTCTTCAACAATTAATGCAAAAACAAGGGAGGATATCAACAACCCAAGCCTTACTAATTACAAGACCAGACCAATAGGACCTTAGATGACATTCGAAGTCTAACTCACCAAGTTGACTCAATCACTAAGCATTCAAGAGAAGGGAAAGATCCCAGCCTCAACCAATGCCAAATCCTAGAGGTCAGGTACAGATGAGTGAATCCTCACTTAGTGAACCTTCAAACCATGAAACAAGTCCAAGCCATCACTACTCTTAGAAGTGGAATGATTGTTGGACAAAAGCTATAGGTTTTGGGATTCCTAAAGGTATTGTGGAGGAGAAATCTAGGGAGAGCTTTGAGTGAAGAGGGGAATCAAACAACACAAGTGACCAATGAGAGTTTGAGTGACAAAGAAGGCGAGGATAAATGAGAAAGAGTATGAGTGAGAAAGGAGATGATTCAGGAAAAATTGGAGTCAAAGTGAAGTGATTTAGGGAATTTGTTCCATAGTAGCACCATTTTCCACAGAGGTTAGAGGGAAACCTAAACATGGATCTTATGAACTCGGACATCTATGGAATTGTTCAAACAAGTGAAAGTCAAACATTCCACTCCTTGATGCAATTAAACAAGTCCTATTCTTATGCAACGATCCTTAAGGACTTTTATGCACACGTAAAAAGGAGATTTGAATGTCGATAAGAATGAGCCTTTCTAACTGAGCATGCTCTGTGCCATCATCCAGTTTAAGACCCCTCCCAAATACAATGATCCTGGTTGTCCTACCATTTCATGCATTATTGGAAGTCATAAGGATAGACCAAGCTTTGTTGGATTTAGGAGCATGTGTGAATTTTGATACCCTACATTGTTATACGAACAATTAGGTTTTAGGATAATTCAACAAAGCCATTACTCACGAATCACCCTTCATTTAGCTGATAGGTCAACAAAGATTCCTAGGGGTATTGTTGAGGATGTGTTGGTCCAAGTAGATAAATTATACTTTCCGCGTTGATTTTGTAGTGTTAGACACCGCACACTATTCATGGTTCTAATGCTCCCATCCTTATAACAAACCCGGCTTTCCAAGCCCCAACACAAACAGTAATTTTTTTTTATTATATATATATTTGATCAACATGGTGCTGGAAATCAAAGAACTTGAATTCTCACATCATCAAAAATACAATCCCATACAATCATCCATTTCAATTTAAGAGCGAATTCTTACACAAGCACATAATTTTTAGTGGCATTGATTTGAAGTTAGTATTTAAAAATATATACATGGGGACATGAGTTTGCATTCTCTATCCTACTAATAGTCATCACAATTTTTTAAAACAAAAAGGATCTAATAAAAGTAATACCATTTAGTACATTTGATCCATACAAAATACATTGTGATTTAAGTATACATCTACATAGTTCCCTTGCAAAAGTAGGTCTCCCGTGTATATCGGGTTTCCTAGGACATCTCGTTTGGTGTGAAGTCCCTTGCAGCAATAACTAAACATTTAAGAGAATGCAAATATTTAATAATAATAAGAAATGGTAACTCACGGTTTGGCAATTAAATAAAACATTAAACAATTATAATTTCTTCGATGTATTTGCTACAAACAACTAGTAGTATCATATAGATACAACAAGTTTTCGGATGCAAATTCGCCATAAACTAGTCATTCCATTTGTGTCGCGGCCATCTATGGCGAAAGCTGCGTCGCTGCACCGATCCAGAATCGTGCAGCGGAAAATCTTGCGTCGCTGCCGATTTCTGTATCGGGCAGCAGGGAATCTAGCGTCGCTGCCGATATTCTGTCATCGGCCTAGCAGAATCTGCGTCGCTGCCGATCCAGAATCTGCGTCGCTGCTGATCCAGAATCGACAAGCGGGAATCTGCGTCAGCTGCCAATTTTCTGTATCTGGCAGCAGAATCACTCTTTTTATCCCGGCCATCCATCCGTTTGGATGCCATTAGCCGAATGCTATTCAGTCCTTCATCCGTCGTCCATCCATTCGGACGCCATTAGCCAAAGCTAATCATTCTTTGTCCCGGCCATCCGTTTGGATGCCATTCAGCCGAAGCTAATCACTCCTTTGTCCCGGCCATACCTTTCGGATGCCATTAGCCGAAGCTAATCATTCTTTTGTCACCTGGCCATCCCTTCTGACGCCATTAGCCGAAGCTAAATCATTTTTTTTTGTCGCCCGGCCATCCGTTTGGATGCCATTAAGCCGAAGCTAATCACTCTTTTGTCCCGGCCATCCCCTATCCGGACGCCATTAGCCGAAGCTAATCTTTCTTTGTCCCGGCCATCCGTTTGGATGCCATTAGCCGAAGCTAATCACGTCTTTTGTCCCGGCCATCCATTTTTTATTTTTTTTTTCGGGGGATGCCATTAGCCGGCAAGCTAATCAATCTTTTAATTCAACTTTTAAGCGTTCATCAAATCTAATATCGGTATCCTAACAAAATATGGATAGTACTCGAGTTAAAATATTTCAAGATTCAACGTAAGAAAAAGGAAGGTGCAAGTCACCTAACCTGCTCCACCTGTGGGTCGATCTCTGTCTTGATTGATGGTCCAATCCCGACCGCACCACCTAAAGACAATCAATAGTCACAAATCAACACACAGTTGCATTTATTTTATTTTTGAATCATACTCATCATCACAACTCTATTTCAAAGAGTTCAGATGTTCCACATTCAAGTGTTCCATATTTTACACTATCATTAACATGAGATTGTTAACTAGCATTTAAGTCATTCCTGCCTAGGAGGCTTATTGTCAGGAATTCGGCGGCTGATGAACTGGTTCGCTGGAAAACGGGCTGCCAGTTCGGCAGCGAAAACTGCATCGCTGTTGGTGCCGCTAGTTTCGCTTGCACCAATCGCACAACTTGGCAACGACATATCAATTCGCTGCAGGAAGTTCAGTCCCTGCGGCAGGCGAAAACATAATTTCGCCTGGCGCAACACACAAAACTCGTTGGCAGCGAATAATCAATTTCGCTGCAGGGGTAGGAGGTTGTCAGTTGCGAGCACGCGAAACAGAATTTCGCTGCGCAACACACAAATCGGCAGCGAATTTTCAATTCGCTGCAGCAGGTTCAGTTGCGGCAGCGAAACAAAATTTCGCTGCGCAACACACAAATCGGCAGCGAATATCAATTCGCTGCAGCAGGTTCAGTTGCGGGAGCGAAACAGAATTTCGCTGCGCAACACACAAATCGGCAGCGAATATCAATTCGCTGCAGGAGGTTCCGTTGCGGCAGGGAAACAGAATTTCGCAACTCGGAAACCATCAATATCAGCACATAGTTCTTCAACAAAATTCCAGCAATAACATCACAGCAGAACACATTAAATTCCAGCACTAACATTCACAGCAGAACACATTAAATTCCAGCAAGAACATCACAGCAGAACACATTAATTGCAGCAACAATCATCACAACAAAACACATTAATTCCAGCAGCAACATCTCAACAGAACACATTTAATTTCGCACCAACATCACAGCAGAAACACATTCATTCCAGCAGAACACACACACATGCATGATGGCTTTCCCTATAGTTAAAGCCAGCTTCTACCATAATTGTTAGATGTTCTGAAATTGACTTTATTTCACTTCTGTTTGCTAGATCTCCTAGTTAATTTCAGTTTCCCCCATAGTTGGCTTAAGTCTTAGATTAATTTTTCTTAGGGCTTTTCTTCTTCATTTTCGTTTTTGATCTTAAGGGGGAGAGGAAAGGGAGTTCCATGACCCATACCTTCTTATTTTAACCAAGTTTGAGGAAGGTTTGACACTATTCTTTTCTCTTCAGCTGCTGGTTCTCCTCCTTCTCTTCCTCTACGTTTTCCAGCTCTCTTTTTCCTCTCCTCTATGCAGCTGCCCACTCCTCTCTCAAGTTCTCATCTCTCCCTCACAAGCTCACAAGACACTCTACTAGTTTGATTCATGTTTTTGATGTGAAAGGGGAAGGGAAGAATGACATGCAGCTGCTGGTTTGGGAAGAAGATGGGTCCTTCTCTCTCCCCTCTTTGTATTTATACTACCCATCAAATGAATTGGGTTGTTTGGGGGTGGGTTTAGGTGTGTCCTTATCCTTGTTTGGTTTATCTAAAACCAGTTTTTTACCCCTCCCTCCCAGCTGTGCATCACTGTTGATTGAGAATTCGGCAGCCCAAAACAGCGTCGCTGTCGATTTCTGCATCGGCAGCGAAAACTGCGTCGCTGCCCAATCCAGAATCGGCAGCGAAAACTGCGTCGCTGCCCAAACCAGAATCGGCAGCAAAAACTGCGTCGCTGCCGATTTCTGCATCGGCAGCGAAAACTGCGTCGCTGCCGGATTTCTGCATCGGCAGTGAAAACTGCGTTCATCACCATCTTTCTCTCTCTCTTTCTCTTTATATATATATATATATATATAGACATATATATATTTTCGTTTGGGTGTTTACAATCCCAGCCATCTTAGGTAGACCTTTCCTTAGCTTACATCCAGATGCTTTAATTAACTGTAGGAATGGGGTGATTGAAATTGTCTTTTGTAGGAATATGACTGTGGAGAGGACATTAGAGAGGTAGAATTGGATCCAAACAATTTGTCAAGAACACTTTGAGAGAGAATGGGTAAAGGATCCATTGGAAAAGAACTTTAATTAATGATGAAAGACTTTATTCTTTGGAATGTGTTGATTGAGGGGAAAGTAATGAGGAACTCGAGGACTTATCTAATCCTAATGCCTATTATGTCAACTAGGTTCAATGGACCCCATCGTTTGAGCCTTTGAATTTCACCCAAGTGAAAGTGGAGGCATCTCTTGTCCAACCTTTATAAAACCAGAAAGGGAAGCCTTTACCGAGTGATCTTTAAGTATCGCTTTTCTAGGGGAAGATGAATCAAATATCCTATTGTGATTCATCACAAACTTAGCATAGAGCAGGAACAAGGAACTTTTCGAGAGTGGTGAGAAAACACAAGAAAGCAATTGGAGTGGACAATCAGCTGACTTGAAAGGAAGATGTCTGATATGTATGAAGATGTCTGATGTAAGAACAAGTCGGGCAGAAAGTGCATACGTGCTCAAGAGGGATCACCCCTGAAATTCAAGGGCACCTGGGAATTTCGGCAACCGGGGCATCGAAGTCGGAATTCAATGCCGCGAAACTCACCGAAGTCAAAGCGTTTCGCCGTTTGTGGTAAGAATTGTCTGATCTAGATACATGTAGCAGAAGCATACATGCTCAAGAGGGTTCACCCCAAATTTCAAGGGCACACTGAATTTCAGCAATCGGGGAATTTGAAGTTGGAATGCCGTGAAACTAACCGATGTCTAAAGCGTTTCGCCGTTTGGGAAGATGTCTGATGTAGAAACATGTAGCAGATAGCATTACCATGCTCAAGAGGATCACCCGAAATTTCAAGAGGCAACTGAATTTCAGCAACGGGGGCATCAAAGTCGGAATACGGTTGAAAACTCACGAGGCAAAGCGTTTTAACCATTTGTGCGGAAGATGTCTGATGTAGAACAAGTGGACAAAAGCGCTTACATGCTCAAGAGGGATTCACCCGAAATTCAATGGCAGACTGAATTTCAGCAACTGGGGCATCGATTGTCGCGGAATGCCTGCCAACTCACCGGGGCACAAGCGTTTCCCTGTTTTGCGGAACAAGTCTGATGAAGAACAAGTAGCAAAAGCATACATGCTATAAGAACGTTGCTGATGTAGAACACGTAGCTAGAAGCAAGGAGTGCCTCAAGAGGGTATCAACCGAAATTCAAAGGCAACTGAATTTCAGGCAACCGGGGATATCGAAGTTGGAATGCCGCGAAAACTCACCGAGTCAAAGCGTTTCGCTGTTCAGGGACAGAAGTCTGATGTAGAACAAGTCGCAAAAGCAAACATGCTCAAGAGGGTTCACCCGGAAATTCAAGGGGCAACTGAATATCTGGCCAAACCTGGGCATCGATGTCGGAATGCCGCCAAACTCACCGAGGCAAAGCATTTCGCGTTTGTGGAAAAATGTCTGATGTAGACCATGTAGCTAGAAGCATACATGCCTCAAGAGGGATAACCCGAAATTCAAGGGCAAATGAATTTCGGCAACGGGGGGCATCAAAGTCGGAATGTGGTGAAACTCACCGTGGCAACGCGTTTATCCGTTTGCCGGGAAGATGTTTGATGTAGAACAATGTGGCCCAGAAGCTTACATGCTTAAGAGGGATCACCCGAAATTCAAAGGCAACTGTAATTTCGGCAACCGGGGCAACAAAGTCGATATGCCATGATACTCACCGAGGCACCGGGCAAGCCGTTTCTCCGGTTGCGGAAGATGTTCTGATGTCAGAAAAAAGTAGCAGAAGCTTACATGCTCAAGAGGCATCACCGAAATTAAAGGGCAAACAAAATTCGGCAACCGGGGCATCGAAGTCGGAATGCCACGAAACTCACCGAGTCAAAGCGTTTCGCCGTTTGGGGAAGATGT
>CM055346.1:60016692-60030115 GCA_029228515.1 Populus alba x Populus x berolinensis
AAATTCAAAGGCAACTGAATTTCGGCAATCGGGGCATCGAAGTCGGAATGACGCGAAACTCATCCAGTCAAAGAGTTTCGCCGTTTGAGGACGAAGTCTGATGTAGAACAAGTAGCGGAAGCATACATGCTCAACAGGGATCACCCGAAATTCAAAGGCAACTGAATTTCGGCAACCAGGGCGTCGAAGTCGGAATGCCGCGAAACTCACCGAGTCAAAGCGTTTCGCTGTTTGCGGAAGAAAGTATGATGTAGAACAAGTAGCAGAAGCATACATGCTCAAGAGGGATCACCCGAAATTCAAAGGCAACTGAATTTCGGCAACCGGGGCATCGAAGTCGGAATGCCGCGAAACTCACCGAGTCAAAGCGTTTCGCGTTTGCGGAAGAAGTCTGATGTAGAACAAGTAGCAGAAGCATACATGCTCAAGAGGGATCACCCGAAATTCAAAGGCAACTGAATTTCGGCAACCGGGGCATCGAAGTCGGAATGCCGCGAAACTCCGAGTCAAAGCGTTTCCGTTTGCGGAAGAAGTCTGATGTAGAACAAGTAGCAGAAGCATACATGCTCAAGAGGGATCACCCGAAATTCAAAGGCAACTGAATTTCGGCAACCGGGGCATCGAAGTCGGAATGCCGCGAAACTCACCGAGTCAAAGCGTTTCGCCGTTTGCGGAAGAAGTCTGATGTAGAACAAGTAGCAGAAGCATACATGCTCAAGAGGGATCACCCGAAATTCAAAGGCAACTGAATTTCGGCAACCGGGGCATCGAAGTCGGAATGCCGCGAAACTCACCGAGTCAAAGCGTTTCGCCGTTTGCGGAAGAAGTCTGATGTAGAACAAGTAGCAGAAGCATACATGCTCAAGAGGGATCACCCGAAATTCAAAGGCAACTGAATTTCGGCAACCGGGGCATCGAAGTCGGAATGCCGCGAAACTCACCGAGTCAAAGCGTTTCGCCGTTTGCGGAAGAAGTTGATGTAGAACAAGTAGCAGAAGCATACATGCTCAAGAGGGATCACCCGAAATTCAAAGGCAACTGAATTTCGGCAACCGGGGCATCGAAGTCGGAATGCCGCGAAACTCACCGAGTCAAAGCGTTTCGCCGTTTGCGGAAGAAGTCTGATGTAGAACAAGTAGCAGAAGCATACATGCTCAAGAGGGATCACCCGAAATTCAAAGGCAACTGAATTTCGGCAACCGGGGCATCGAAGTCGGAATGCCGCGAAACTCACCGAGTCAAAGCGTTTCGCCGTTTGCGGAAGAAGTCTGATGTAGAACAAGTAGCAGAAGCATACATGCTCAAGAGGGATCACCCGAAATTCAAAGGCAACTGAATTTCGGCAACCGGGGCATCGAAGTCGGAATGCCGCGAAACTCACCGAGTCAAAGCGTTTCGCCGTTTGCTGAAGAAAGTCTGATGTAGAACAAGTAGCAGAAGCATACATGCTCAAGAGGGATCACCCGAAATTCAAAGGCAACTGAATTTCGGCAACCGGGGCATCGAAGTCGGAATGCCGCGAAACTCACCGAGTCAAAGCGTTTCGCCGTTTGCGGAAGGGAGTCTGATGTAGAACAAGTAGCAGAAGCATACATGCTCAAGAGGGATCACCCGAAATTCAAAGGCAACTGAATTTCGGCAACCGGGGAATCGAAGTCGGAATGCCGAAACTCACCGAGTCAAAGCGTTTCGCCGTTTGCGGAAGGAAGTCTGATGTAGAACAAGTAGCAGAAGCATACATGCTCAAGAGGGATCACCCGAAATTCAAAGGCAACTGAATTTCGGCAAACGGGGCATCGAAGTCGGAATGCCGCGAAACTCACCGAGTCAAAGCGTTTCGCCGTTTGCGGAAGAAGTCTGATGTAGAACAAGTAGCAGAAGCATACATGCTCAAGAGGGATCACCCGAAATTCAAAGGCAACTGAATTTCGGCAACCGGGGCATCGAAGTCGGAATGCCGCGAAACTCACCGAGTCAAAGCGTTTCGCCGTTTGCGGAAGAAGTGTGATGTAGAACAAGTAGCAGAAGCATACATGCTCAAGAGGGATCACCCGAAATTCAAAGGCAACTGAATTTCGGCAACCGGGCATCGAAGTCGGAATGCCGCGAAACTCACCGAGTCAAAGCGTTTCGCGTTTGCGGAAGAAGTCTGATGTAGAACAAGTAGCAGAAGCATACATGCTCAAGAGGGATCACCCGAAATTCAAAGGCAACTGAATTTCGGCAACCGGGGCATCGAAGTCGGAATGCCGCGAAACTCACCGAGTCAAAGCGTTTCGCCGTTTGCGGAAGAAGTGTGATGTAGAACAAGTAGCAGAAGCATACATGCTCAAGAGGGATCACCCGAAATTCAAAGGCAACTGAATTTCGGCAACCGGGCATCGAAGTCGGAATGCCGCGAAACTCACCGAGTCAAAGCGTTTCGCCGTTTGCGGAAGAAGTATGTGTAGAACAAGTAGCAGAAGCATACATGCTCAAGAGGGATCACCCGAAATTCAAAGGCAACTGAATTTCGGCAACCGGGGCATCGAAGTCGGAATGCCGCGAAACTCACCGAGTCAAAGCGTTTCGCCGTTTGCGGAAGAAGTCTGATGTAGAACAAGTAGCAGAAGCATACATGCTCAAGAGGGATCACCCGAAATTCAAAGGCAACTGAATTTCGGCAACCGGGGCATCGAAGTCGGAATGCCGCGAAACTCACCGAGTCAAAGCGTTTCGCCGTTTGCGGAGAGAAGTTGATGTAGAACAAGTAGCAGAAGCATACATGCTCAAGAGGGATCACCCGAAATTCAAAGGCAACTGAATTTCGGCAACCGGGGCATCGAAGTCGGAATGCCGCGAAACTCACCGAGTCAAAGCGTTTCCCGTTTGCGGAAGAAGTCTGATGTAGAACAAGTAGCAGAAGCATACATGCTCAAGAGGGATCACCCGAAATTCAAAGGCAACTGAATTTCGGCAACCGGGGCATCGAAGTCGGAATGCCGCGAAACTCACCGAGTCAAAGCGTTTCGCGTTTGCGGAAGAAGTCTGATGTAGAACAAGTAGCAGAAGCATACATGCTCAAGAGGGATCACCCGAAATTCAAAGGCAACTGAATTTCGGCAACCGGGGCATCGAAGTCGGAATGCCGCGAAACTCACCGAGTCAAAGCGTTTCGCCGTTTGCGGAAGAAGTCTGATGTAGAACAAGTAGCAGAAGCATACATGCTCAAGAGGGATCACCCGAAATTCAAAGGCAACTGAATTTCGGCAACCGGGGCATCGAAGTCGGAATGCGCGAAACTCACCGAGTCAAAGCGTTTCGCCGTTTGCGGAAGAAGTCTGATGTAGAACAAGTAGCAGAAGCATACATGCTCAAGAGGGATCACCCGAAATTCAAAGGCAACTGAATTTCGGCAACCGGGGCATCGAAGTCGGAATGCGCGAAACTCACCGAGTCAAAGCGTTTCGCCGTTTGCGGAAGAAGTGTGATGTAGAACAAGTAGCAGAAGCATACATGCTCAAGAGGGATCACCCGAAATTCAAAGGCAACTGAATTTCGGCAACCGGGGCATCGAAGTCGGGCGCGGGGGGGGGGGGGGGGGAGCGGGGCAGGGAGGGATCGGGGAAAAAAAAAGGCAAATGAATTTCGGCAACCGGGGCATCGAAGTCGGAATGCGCGAAACTCACCGAGTCAAAGCGTTTCGCCGTTTGCGGAAGAAGTCTGATGTAGAACAAGTAGCAGAAGCATACATGCTCAAGAGGGATCACCCGAAATTCAAAGGCAACTGAATTTCGGCAACCGGGGCATCGAAGTCGGAATGCCGCGAAACTCACCGAGTCAAAGCGTTTCGCCGTTTGCGGAAGAAGTCTGATGTAGAACAAGTAGCAGAAGCATACATGCTCAAGAGGGATCACCCGAAATTCAAAGGCAACTGAATTTCGGCAACCGGGGCATCGAAGTCGGAATGCGCGAAACTCACCGAGTCAAAGCGTTTCGCCGTTTGCGGAAGAAAGTCTGATGTAGAACAAGTAGCAGAAGCATACATGCTCAAGAGGGATCACCCGAAATTCAAAGGCAACTGAATTTCGGCAACCGGGGCATCGAAGTCGGAATGCCGCGAAACTCACCGAGTCAAAGCGTTTCGCCGTTTGCGGAAGAAGTCTGATGTAGAACAAGTAGCAGAAGCATACATGCTCAAGAGGGATCACCCGAAATTCAAAGGCAACTGAATTTCGGCAACCGGGGCATCGAAGTCGGAATGCCGCGAAACTCACCGAGTCAAAGCGTTTCGCCGTTTGCGGAAGAAGTCTGATGTAGAACAAGTAGCAGAAGCATACATGCTCAAGAGGGATCACCCGAAATTCAAAGGCAACTGAATTTCGGCAACCGGGGCATCGAAGTCGGAATGCCGCGAAACTCACCGAGTCAAAGCGTTTCGCCGTTTGCGGAAGAAGTCTGATGTAGAACAAGTAGCAGAAGCATACATGCTCAAGAGGGATCACCCGAAATTCAAAGGCAACTGAATTTCGGCAACCGGGCATCGAAGTCGGAATGCCGCGAAACTCACCGAGTCAAAGCGTTTCGCCGTTTGCGGAAGAAGTCTGATGTAGAACAAGTAGCAGAAGCATACATGCTCAAGAGGGATCACCCGAAATTCAAAGGCAACTGAATTTCGGCAACCGGGGCATCGAAGTCGGAATGCCGCGAAACTCACCGAGTCAAAGCGTTTCGCCGTTTGCGGAAGAAGTCTGATGTAGAACAAGTAGCAGAAGCATACATGCTCAAGAGGGATCACCCGAAATTCAAAGGCAACTGAATTTCGGCAACCGGGGCATCGAAGTCGGAATGCCGCGAAACTCACCGAGTCAAAGCGTTTCGCCGTTTGCGGAAGAAGTCTGATGTAGAACAAGTAGCAGAAGCATACATGCTCAAGAGGGATCACCCGAAATTCAAAGGCAACTGAATTTCGGCAACCGGGGCATCGAAGTCGGAATGCCGCGAAACTCACCGAGTCAAAGCGTTTCGCCGTTTGCGGAAGAAGTCTGATGTAGAACAAGTAGCAGAAGCATACATGCTCAAGAGGGATCACCCGAAATTCAAAGGCAACTGAATTTCGGCAACCGGGGCATCGAAGTCGGAATGCCGCGAAACTCACCGAGTCAAAGCGTTTCGCCGTTTGCGGAAGAAGTCTGATGTAGAACAAGTAGCAGAAGCATACATGCTCAAGAGGGATCACCCGAAATTCAAAGGCAACTGAATTTCGGCAACCGGGGCATCGAAGTCGGAATGCCGCGAAACTCACCGAGTCAAAGCGTTTCGCCGTTTGCGGAAGAAGTCTGATGTAGAACAAGTAGCAGAAGCATACATGCTCAAGAGGGATCACCCGAAATTCAAAGGCAACTGAATTTCGGCAACCGGGGCATCGAAGTCGGAATGCCGCGAAACTCACCGAGTCAAAGCGTTTCGCCGTTTGCGGAAGAAGTCTGATGTAGAACAAGTAGCAGAAGCATACATGCTCAAGAGGGATCACCCGAAATTCAAAGGCAACTGAATTTCGGCAACCGGGGCATCGAAGTCGGAATGCCGCGAAACTCACCGAGTCAAAGCGTTTCGCCGTTTGCGGAAGAAGTCTGATGTAGAACAAGTAGCAGAAGCATACATGCTCAAGAGGGATCACCCGAAATTCAAAGGCAACTGAATTTCGGCAACGGGGCATCGAAGTCGGAATGCCGCGAAACTCACCGAGTCAAAGCGTTTCGCCGTTTGCGGAAGAAGTCTGATGTAGAACAAGTAGCAGAAGCATACATGCTCAAGAGGGATCACCCGAAATTCAAAGGCAACTGAATTTCGGCAACGGGGCATCGAAGTCGGAATGCCGCGAAACTCACCGAGTCAAAGCGTTTCGCCGTTTGCGGAAAAGAAGTCTGATGTAGAACAAGTAGCAGAAGCATACATGCTCAAGAGGGATCACCCGAAATTCAAAGGCAACTGAATTTCGGCAACCGGGGCATCGAAGTCGGAATGCCGCGAAACTCACCGAGTCAAAGCGTTTCGCCGTTTGCGGAAGAAGTCTGATGTAGAACAAGTAGCAGAAGCATACATGCTCAAGAGGGATCACCCGAAATTCAAAGGCAACTGAATTTCGGCAACCGGGCATCGAAGTCGGAATGCCGCGAAACTCACCGAGTCAAAGCGTTTCGCCGTTTGCGGAAGAAGTCTGATGTAGAACAAGTAGCAGAAGCATACATGCTCAAGAGGGATCACCCGAAATTCAAAGGCAACTGAATTTCGGCAACCGGGGCATCGAAGTCGGAATGCCGCGAAACTCACCGAGTCAAAGCGTTTCGCCGTTTGCGGAAGAAGTCTGATGTAGAACAAGTAGCAGAAGCATACATGCTCAAGAGGGATCACCCGAAATTCAAAGGCAACTGAATTTCGGCAACCGGGCATCGAAGTCGGAATGCCGCGAAACTCACCGAGTCAAAGCGTTTCGCCGTTTGCGGAAGAAGAAGTCTGATGTAGAACAAGTAGCAGAAGCATACATGCTCAAGAGGGATCACCCGAAATTCAAAGGCAACTGAATTTCGGCAAACGGGGCATCGAAGTCGGAATGCCGCGAAACTCACCGAGTCAAAGCGTTTCGCCGTTTGCGGAAGAAGTCTGATGTAGAACAAGTAGCAGAAGCATACATGCTCAAGAGGGATCACCCGAAATTCAAAGGCAACTGAATTTCGGCAACCGGGGCATCGAAGTCGGAATGCCGCGAAACTCACCGAGTCAAAGCGTTTCGCCGTTTGCGGAAGAAGTCTGATGTAGAACAAGTAGCAGAAGCATACATGCTCAAGAGGGATCACCCGAAATTCAAAGGCAACTGAATTTCGGCAACCGGGGCATCGAAGTCGGAATGCCGCGAAACTCACCGAGTCAAAGCGTTTCGCCGTTTGCGGAAGAAGTCTGATGTAGAACAAGTAGCAGAAGCATACATGCTCAAGAGGGATCACCCGAAATTCAAAGGCAACTGAATTTCGGCAACGGGGCATCGAAGTCGGAATGCCGCGAAACTCACCGAGTCAAAGCGTTTCGCCGTTTGCGGAAGAAGTCTGATGTAGAACAAGTAGCAGAAGCATACATGCTCAAGAGGGATCACCCGAAATTCAAAGGCAACTGAATTTCGGCAACCGGGCATCGAAGTCGGAATGCCGCGAAACTCACCGAGTCAAAGCGTTTCGCCGTTTGCGGAAGAAGTCTGATGTAGAACAAGTAGCAGAAGCATACATGCTCAAGAGGGATCACCCGAAATTCAAAGGCAACTGAATTTCGGCAACCGGGGCATCGAAGTCGGAATGCCGCGAAACTCACCGAGTCAAAGCGTTTCGCCGTTTGCGGAAGAAGTCTGATGTAGAACAAGTAGCAGAAGCATACATGCTCAAGAGGGATCACCCGAAATTCAAAGGCAACTGAATTTCGGCAACCGGGGCATCGAAGTCGGAATGCCGCGAAACTCACCGAGTCAAAGCGTTTCGCCGTTTGCGGAAGAAGTCTGATGTAGAACAAGTAGCAGAAGCATACATGCTCAAGAGGGATCACCCGAAATTCAAAGGCAACTGAATTTCGGCAACGGGGCATCGAAGTCGGAATGCCGCGAAACTCACCGAGTCAAAGCGTTTCGCCGTTTGCGGAAGAAGTCTGATGTAGAACAAGTAGCAGAAGCATACATGCTCAAGAGGGATCACCCGAAATTCAAAGGCAACTGAATTTCGGCAACCGGGGCATCGAAGTCGGAATGCCGCGAAACTCACCGAGTCAAAGCGTTTCGCCGTTTGCGGAAGAAGTCTGATGTAGAACAAGTAGCAGAAGCATACATGCTCAAGAGGGATCACCCGAAATTCAAAGGCAACTGAATTTCGGCAACCGGGGCATCGAAGTCGGAATGCCGCGAAACTCACCGAGTCAAAGCGTTTCGCCGTTTGCGGAAGAAGTCTGATGTAGAACAAGTAGCAGAAGCATACATGCTCAAGAGGGATCACCCGAAATTCAAAGGCAACTGAATTTCGGCAACCGGGGCATCGAAGTCGGAATGCCGCGAAACTCACCGAGTCAAAGCGTTTCGCCGTTTGCGGAAGAAGTCTGATGTAGAACAAGTAGCAGAAGCATACATGCTCAAGAGGGATCACCCGAAATTCAAAGGCAACTGAATTTCGGCAACCGGGGCATCGAAGTCGGAATGCCGCGAAACTCACCGAGTCAAAGCGTTTCGCCGTTTGCGGAAGAAGTCTGATGTAGAACAAGTAGCAGAAGCATACATGCTCAAGAGGGATCACCCGAAATTCAAAGGCAACTGAATTTCGGCAACCGGGCATCGAAGTCGGAATGCCGCGAAACTCACCGAGTCAAAGCGTTTCGCCGTTTGCGGAAGAAGTCTGATGTAGAACAAGTAGCAGAAGCATACATGCTCAAGAGGGATCACCCGAAATTCAAAGGCAACTGAATTTCGGCAACCGGGGCATCGAAGTCGGAATGCCGCGAAACTCACCGAGTCAAAGCGTTTCGCCGTTTGCGGAAGAAGTCTGATGTAGAACAAGTAGCAGAAGCATACATGCTCAAGAGGGATCACCCGAAATTCAAAGGCAACTGAATTTCGGCAACCGGGCATCGAAGTCGGAATGCCGCGAAACTCACCGAGTCAAAGCGTTTCGCCGTTTGCGGAAGAAGTCTGATGTAGAACAAGTAGCAGAAGCATACATGCTCAAGAGGGATCACCCGAAATTCAAAGGCAACTGAATTTCGGCAACCGGGGCATCGAAGTCGGAATGCCGCGAAACTCACCGAGTCAAAGCGTTTCGCCGTTTGCGGAAGAAGTCTGATGTAGAACAAGTAGCAGAAGCATACATGCTCAAGAGGGATCACCCGAAATTCAAAGGCAACTGAATTTCGGCAAACGGGGCATCGAAGTCGGAATGCCGCGAAACTCACCGAGTCAAAGCGTTTCGCCGTTTGCGGAAGAAGTCTGATGTAGAACAAGTAGCAGAAGCATACATGCTCAAGAGGGATCACCGAAATTCAAAGGCAACTGAATTTCGGCAACGGGGCATCGAAGTCGGAATGCCGCGAAACTCACCGAGTCAAAGCGTTTCGCCGTTTGCGGAAGAAGTCTGATGTAGAACAAGTAGCAGAAGCATACATGCTCAAGAGGGATCACCCGAAATTCAAAGGCAACTGAATTTCGGCAACCGGGGCATCGAAGTCGGAATGCCGCGAAACTCACCGAGTCAAAGCGTTTCGCCGTTTGCGGAAGAAGTCTGATGTAGAACAAGTAGCAGAAGCATACATGCTCAAGAGGGATCCCGAAATTCAAAGGCAACTGAATTTCGGCAACCGGGGCATCGAAGTCGGAATGCCGCGAAACTCACCGAGTCAAAGCGTTTCGCCGTTTGCGGAAGAAGTCTGATGTAGAACAAGTAGCAGAAGCATACATGCTCAAGAGGGATCACCCGAAATTCAAAGGCAACTGAATTTCGGCAACGGGGCATCGAAGTCGGAATGCCGCGAAACTCACCGAGTCAAAGCGTTTCGCCGTTTGCGGAAGAAAGTGCTGATGTAGAACAAGTAGCAGAAGCATACATGCTCAAGAGGGATCACCCGAAATTCAAAGGCAACTGAATTTCGGCAACCGGGGCATCGAAGTCGGAATGCCGCGAAACTCACCGAGTCAAAGCGTTTCGCCGTTTGCGGAAGAAGTCTGATGTAGAACAAGTAGCAGAAGCATACATGCTCAAGAGGGATCACCCGAAATTCAAAGGCAACTGAATTTCGGCAACCGGGGCATCGAAGTCGGAATGCCGCGAAACTCACCGAGTCAAAGCGTTTCGCCGTTTGCGGAAGAAGTCTGATGTAGAACAAGTAGCAGAAGCATACATGCTCAAGAGGGATCACCCGAAATTCAAAGGCAACTGAATTTCGGCAACCGGGGCATCGAAGTCGGAATGCCGCGAAACTCACCGAGTCAAAGCGTTTCGCCGTTTGCGGAAGAAGTCTGATGTAGAACAAGTAGCAGAAGCATACATGCTCAAGAGGGATCACCCGAAATTCAAAGGCAACTGAATTTCGGCAACGGGGCATCGAAGTCGGAATGCCGCGAAACTCACCGAGTCAAAGCGTTTCGCCGTTTGCGGAAGAAGTCTGATGTAGAACAAGTAGCAGAAGCATACATGCTCAAGAGGGATCACCCGAAATTCAAAGGCAACTGAATTTCGGCAACCGGGCATCGAAGTCGGAATGCCGCGAAACTCACCGAGTCAAAGCGTTTCGCCGTTTGCGGAAGAAGTCTGATGTAGAACAAGTAGCAGAAGCATACATGCTCAAGAGGGATCACCCGAAATTCAAAGGCAACTGAATTTCGGCAACCGGGGCATCGAAGTCGGAATGCCGCGAAACTCACCGAGTCAAAGCGTTTCGCCGTTTGCGGAAGAAGTCTGATGTAGAACAAGTAGCAGAAGCATACATGCTCAAGAGGGATCACCCGAAATTCAAAGGCAACTGAATTTCGGCAACCGGGGCATCGAAGTCGGAATGCCGCGAAACTCACCGAGTCAAAGCGTTTCGCCGTTTGCGGAAGAAGTCTGATGTAGAACAAGTAGCAGAAGCATACATGCTCAAGAGGGATCACCCGAAATTCAAAGGCAACTGAATTTCGGCAACCGGGGCATCGAAGTCGGAATGCCGCGAAACTCACCGAGTCAAAGCGTTTCGCCATTTGCGGAAGGAAGTGTGGTGTAGAACAAGTAGCAGAAGCATACATGCTCAAGAGGGATCACCCGAAATTCAAAGGCAACTGAATTTCAGCAACCGGGGCATCGAAGTCGGAATGCCCTGAAAGTCACCGAGTCAAAGCGTTTAGCCATTTGCGGAAGGAAGTGAGATGTAGAACAAGTAGCACAAGCATACATGCTCAAAAGGGATCACCCGAAATTCAAAGGCATTTGAATTTCGGCAACCGGGGCATCGAAGTCGAAAGCCGCGAAACTCACCGAGTCAAAGCGTTTCGCCATTTGCGGAAGGAAGTGAGCTGTAGAACAAGTAGCAGAAGCATACAAGCTCAAGAGGGAACAACCGAAATTCAAAGGCAACTGAATTGCGGCAAACCGGGGCCATCGAAGTAGGAAATGCCGCGAATATCACAGAGTCAAAGCGTTTCGCCATTTGCGGAAGAAGTGAGTTGTAGAACAAGTAGAAGAAGCATACATGCTCAAAAGGGATCACCCGAAATTCAAAGGCAACTTAACTTCGGCAACCGGGCCATCGAAGTCAGAAATGCCGCGAAACTCCCCGACGTCACAGCGTTTCGAATTTGCGGAAGGAAGTGTGATGTAGAACAAGTAGCAGAAGCATACATGCTCAAGAGGGATCACCCGAAATTCTAAGGCATTTGAATTTCGGCAACGGGGGCAAGGGGGCATCGGAATTCGGAATGCCGCGAAAAAATCACCGAGTCAAAGCGTTTATCGCATTTGCGGAAGAAGTCTGATGTAGAACAAGTAGACCAGAAGTAGCGTGAGTGATAATGCTCAAGAGGGATCACCGAAATTCAAAGGCAACTGAATTTCGGCAACCGGGGCATCGAAGTCGGAATGCGCGAAACTCACCGAGTCAAAGCGTTTCGCCGTTTGCGGAAGAAGTTGATGTAGAACAAGTAGCAGAAGCATACATGCTCAAAGGGATCACCGAAATTCAAAGGCAACTGAATTTCGGCAACCGGGGCATCGAAGTCGGAATGCCGCGAAACTCACGAGTCAAAGCGTTTCGCCGTTTGCGGAAGAAAGTCTGATGTAGAACAAGTAGCAGAAGCATACATGCTCAAGAGGGATCACCCGAAATTCAAAGGCAACTGAATTTCGGCAACCGGGGCATCGAAGTCGGAATGCCGCGAAACTCACGAGTCAAAGCGTTTCGCGTTTGCGGAGAAGTCTGATGTAGAACAAGTAGCAGAAGCATACATGCTCAAGAGGGATCACCCGAAATTCAAAGGCAACTGAATTTCGGCAACCGGGCATCGAAGTCGGAATGCCGCGAAACTCACCGAGTCAAAGCGTTTCGCGTTTGCGGAAGAAGTCTGATGTAGAACAAGTAGCAGAAGCATACATGCTCAAGAGGATCATCCGAAATTCAAAGGCAACTGAATTTCGGCAACCGGGGCATCGAAGTCGGAATGCGCGAAACTCACCGAGTCAAAGCGTTTCGCGTTTGCGAAAGAAGTCTGATGTAGAACAAGTAGCAGAAGCATACATGCTCAAGAGGGATCACCCGAAATTCAAAGGCAACTGAATTTCGGCAACCGGGGCATCGAAGTCGGAATGCCGCGAAACTCACCGAGTCAAAGCGTTTCGCCGTTTGCGGAAGAAGTCTGATGTAGAACAAGTAGCAGAAGCATACATGCTCAAGAGGGATCACCCGAAATTCAAAGGCAACTGAATTTCGGCAACCGGGGCATCGAAGTCGGAATGCCGCGAAACTCACCGAGTCAAAGCGTTTCGCCGTTTGCGGAAGAAGTCTGATGTAGAACAAGTAGCAGAAGCATACATGCTCAAGAGGGATCACCCGAAATTCAAAGGCAACTGAATTTCGGCAAACCGGGGCATCGAAGTCGGAATGCCGCGAAACTCACCGAGTCAAAGCGTTTCGCCGTTTGCGGAAGAAAGTCTGATGTAGAACAAGTAGCAGAAGCATACATGCTCAAGAGGGATCACCCGAAATTCAAAGGCAACTGAATTTCGGCAACCGGGGCATCGAAGTCGAAATGCCGCGAAACTCCGAGTCAAAGCGTTTCGCGTTTGCGAAAGAAGTGTGATGTAGAACAAGTAGCAGAAGCATACATGCTCAAGAGGGATCACCCGAAATTCAAAGGCAACTGAATTTCGGCAACGGGGCATCGAAGTCGGAATGCCGCGAAACTCACCGAGTCAAAGCGTTTCGCGTTTGCGGAAGAAAGTCTGATGTAGAACAAGTAGCAAAGCATACATGCTCAAGAGGGATCACCGAAATTCAAAGGCAACTGAATTTCGGCAAACGGGGATCGAAGTCGGAATGCCGCGAAACTCACCGAGTCAAGCGTTTCGCCTTTGCGGAAGAAGTCTGATGTAGAACAAGTAGCAGAAGCATACATGCTCAAGAGGGATCACCCGAAATTCAAAGGCAACTGAATTTCGGCAACCGGGGCATCGAGTCGGAATGCCGCCACTCACCGAGTCAAAGCGTTTCGCCTTTTGCGGAAAGAATTTATGTAGAACAATAAGCAGAAGAAACATGCTCAAGAGGGATCACCTGAAATTCAAAGGCAACTGAATTTCGGCAACCGGGCATCGAAGTCGTAATGCCGCGAAACTCACGAGTCAAAGCGTTTCGCCGTTTGCGGAAGAAGTCTGATGTAGAACAAGTAGCAGATTAC
>CM055346.1:60030215-60041107 GCA_029228515.1 Populus alba x Populus x berolinensis
CCGGAGTGATAATTTGAGTAACAAAATTTCGAAAAAAGAAAAAAATAAAGAGCGGAGAGAATTTGACACCACAGCATTCACGGTACTGCTGTAAAATGAGGTTAACGATGATCAACAGATAACCTATAAAGTGTAAATGTGACCGACTGTTCACTTGGAATTCATACTTAAATAATATCATTCACTATCAAGGAATTCGAATATTTCTACTGTTGAATCACTGTCACGGTACAAAATCTGTACAGCCTTGTTGCTCGATAGATGAAACTTGTAATGAGTACAGGGGAGGTTAATAACACACTGCTGTCAGATGTAAAAAAGAAAACTATGTGCATAAGCCATCTCTACTGTGGTGAATACAATAATTTCCAGCTTTAGGTTTCAGCTTGGAAAACCTATAACCCTTCTCCAAATTATTGTTCCTCTGGCAATAGATTCTACTGCTCAATTATTTTCTCTGGCAATGACAAAATTGCAGAAACAATGCATTGATTCTATTGGAGGTAGTATTTTGCATCCCAAGTCCCAGCTATCTCAAGAAAACTTTGCAGACAAGCCTCAATCATAGCTATCTCAAAATTTGTATCCTAGACAAAGGATCAGAAATCATGTCAACTTGGTGTTCAATGGGTCACGAATCAAGTCAGCAGAGAAACATCCTCCCACGTCTCAGAGACAGTGGGCATCAGAACAACCAATCGGAGCTTCCCTGATTGGCATTGTCTTGCGGGATTTCTGAATGTTGTGACCCTAGCTTTATTATTACCTAAAAGTACATGAAGAATGCTAAAACATTCACCCTTTTCAACTGCAAAGTGCCACTCTCTAAATGATATTTCAAACCAGTTCTTCATAGAGGATCTTGTTGCTTTAACTTCAATGTACTCTTTACTACTTCCCACTTCTATAACCATGTCATAGGGTAACCCAGTCTCATTATCCTGATTAACCCACTTCACGACTTGACCAAATTTTTGAGTCAAATGGTTGAAAGCAACTTGCTCACCTTCTCTCCCAGTAGCCATTGCTTGTATTGCATTAGCTGTCCCAGGACGAAGCTGATCTGTCCTGAATATTTTAGATGGACCCAATTCAGGGCCATTGAAATTAGGAGACTGGGTGTCCACATTATCAGACTCTGGCAACTCATCTGCTTTGTTTTCAATGGTGAAATCCGCATTGTTCTTAGCTGGAACTACACTAACTGCTTCTGTGACAATCTCCTCATCATTTATGCTACATCGGCTGCTATGAAAATCTGGTGCAGTTTTCCAGTCTGCAGGTGGCCAATATGAACTGACACTGGCTTTCAACTTCAAGTTTGAGGGTTTCTGTTCGTTTATTGATGTTGGAGAAACATCTATTTTGGGAGTGATTCCTCATTCGATGTCAAAGACTGAGTTGAGGAGAGTAGCCACAACGATTCTTCGTCAGGAAGCTTTGACACCTTCTGGCTGTTCACAATGAAGAATTCCGTTTGCTCCTCTGTGGAGCCAGATTCAGCCATGGTTGTAATCATATGAAGGAAATTTGCCAAGTGCAATTCTGGAGTACCATCAAAGAATAAACGAGAAAGCTCCAAAAACAAAGCGTGTGTATCAGATTCCAACCTGGTGTACAAAGTATTGCCCTGAAAAATTATAATTGAAAGGGTAAGGTCATAATAATTTTTTCCATTTCCAAAATCATGAAAGGGTAAGGGTCATTTAATGCGCAGAGGTCTTGTATATCCTCAAGATCTTGCATTTCAAAATTAACAACAAAGTTCCAATGAACTTTGGTAACTTGTCCAATCCTAATTTCACATGATTCTTGCCGGCAGTTTATCAGCACTAGTCAGCTGCACAAAAATGAGAGAAATGAAATAAGTAGAATAAGCAATATCATTCCATACCTCCAGGAGACAGCTACATTGTTCTTGCCTCTTAGAAGCAAGGTGACATTTTTTTATGGCATAGTGGAAGGATAACTTTTCAACAGCAATAACCTGCAGTTGCTTTAGATGATTGAATCCAGACTGCTTGAGTTTAGAGTATTTATCAGGGTGTGTGCTATATATGTAGCGCTGAGCATATGGAAGAGCCCAGTTAATCAATGAAGCTTTGAAGCTAGAGTCTGCTGGACCATCATATATTGCCTTACGAGTTACAAACCTGCATGAAGAAAAATGATGAAGACTTCCCCAAGTGGTTATTTATACAAGGGATTTTAGACTGGAACAATCCTGCAGCCCTGCCTTTGGTTTCACGCAGAACAAGAATCTAAAAATGCTTTCCCTCAAAAAAAAAAAAAAAAACTGTATTTTCAAAATCAGTTCCATTAGTGACAAAAGGAAACTAGCAATTACATACTATAATGATCAAATGAGTATAAACGGCACATCAATAAAAGAATGCCAATCACAATGCATTACTGTTATTCGAACCACTTGAGATACAGTTCAATTAGAAATTATTTATGCTTTCATAAGTTGGTGTATACTGTATAGTGTATAGCACACTATCTGAAAAATAAGTAGGTGGATACCTCGTAAAGACAACCATTATATGCATACATGATGTTTGAAGAAATGGAAAAACTTTAAATAAAACATTCTGAGCAATCACATAGAAATTGGTGAGAGTATTACGGAGAGAGTCCTAACATAACATGCAAAATCATTGGTAAGTTAGAATTTTATAATTAATTGATTTCATGAACATTTTGCAGTACTCTTTTGGTGAGTCAACATGTTCATTTAACTGGCATAACTAAGGTGTAAGTTTACAAGTTTCCATCAAAGATTGTGAAAATAATTCAACTGACAAGGCAGAGGCAGGCAGGGAAGGAGTGCTTACCTCTGAGAGAGCAGGTATCCCCAATTTTTGCAGGAGGAGAGACACTTTAGTTTGAAGCATCTCTTGCTCACTGCCACTCAGATTGCCAAAGTACAAGAATTCTATATTATTGAAATTCTTAAATATCTTCCTCAAGTTTTTATCATCGGACCAGCATACCAGACCAAAAGATGGGTCCAAAGAAACCCATTTATCTTGTGCTGTAGGCAGTACAGTATAATCCAATTTTGTCAGACATTCTTTCAAGTGAATGATTTCTTCTGTACTTAGAGATCCAGATTCCAGTCCCTCAGTCCACATCAACAAGACTTTGAAAACCTATGACAACGAAAAAGAAACCTTAGATTGCCACACAACACGATCAGTTTAAGGTCAAATTATTTTTCAATTTGGGAACTTACTGCACTAGCAGCTTGTGAAGGCAAAACAGCAGTTGATAACTGCAGTAAAATATCAAGATAGCTATGGCAAGTAGGGATTTCAGATACTCCGCACTCATTAACAAAAAAGTCATGAAGGCCTGGATAAACATTGCACAATATCTTGCTTAACAGGCACTGAATAACACTTGTTGACCCGCCCTGAGAATGGATCTTTTTCCAATCGGTCCATAGAGCCAGTTGGATCATGCCAATATACATCTTCAGCAGACAAAAATACACCAGGTAACAAATCCTTGTGATTAGAGCCAGATTTACTAGGAACGAAAATAAATGGTCCTGAACGGAATGCCTCTGAAACTTTGTTCCTTGAAGAAGATATTTCATCCCAGATAAATGTGTAGAATTTTTGACATTTGTGCTATGCTGTAGAGGAAAAAATGTCAGTTTGTCATTTAAATGAGTAAGATCAAAGAAAAAGCTAACAAACAGCACACAGAAAATGGAATAAATAATGTAGCAAATATGGAAAAGATAGCTGGATTTTAAATGTAGAGATAGGCAAGAAAATAAAGATACAGTTGACTTAATAAGGATATATTCAGAATCGAGCAGAATGACAAAATGAGGTTTTACAGACTCCCAATTAGTGAGTTGAATTTACAAATCCACAAAATCCATAAGAGATTGAAATCTTTGTGTGCACCATTTTAGCATTGTAAGTACACATAATAATGATAAATATCATGTCTTACACAACTCATGAGCCACGTGTCCATCTAGCACAACAAAAGTAACAGCAGTACCTGGCCTTGAAAGTGGTTTCAGATTTTCTCCATGCTTTTATAATTTCCAGAACATCATCAATAGTGACTTCAGTCTTCAGGCCAAGCTCACTACAATAACTTTCTACTTCTCACCTGTTACAAAAGGAATATAGTGGTGCAAATTAGATTAAGAAGATGCAGCCACAGTATATAATGTGTCAGAAATCATATCAGCTCAACTAAACCAAGAACTGCAAGTTTTCCCATTTGACAACTGCGGATGTTTATTCCAATCTACTATGAGCATTCACCTAATGAGGAGGTGTCTACTTTAAACCATCTCACAAGCGAAAAACACCCACCCTACCCCTGTCTCCCCTCCCCCCACCCATCCCTGTCTCCCTTTCCCTTTTTGGGGCAGGAAATAAAACAAAACAAACAAAGAGCACTACGTAAGGGACTAATATTTGCAGAAACACAGATTTCATATGGAATCTGATAATGACAAAATTTCACTGTATATAGCTATCTCACAAACATGTGCACCTGTGACCATCTATTTTGTTTTGATGTCACTTTATGATACCCATCAATTGCAAAACCTTTGATAAGTGCTATTCCTTTACTGCCCCTTGGTGTTATAATCAATGCAATGAAAAGAGGAAAAATTAAAAGAAAACAGTTTATTTATAATTCTACTTCCTATAAAAAATTGCAGGTAATATTGGGCTTAAAGTGGGATGGACAACTATTATAAACTAAGAATCCATTTGCTAGTCATGAACATCGACCTAACCTTTGGAAGAGCATATGGCGCAGAAGCACCAAGGATAGAGCGTACTGCATCACAATCATAGAATAAATCTTTAGGGTAGTGAAGTTCATTGTCCATGCAAGAAACTACCCACTGAAAGTCACAGATTTTGCTTATAAAGGAAGACTTGAAGGATCTCCCATTATCACTGGACTTTAAATCATAGTAAATGGTAGCTTTGTCACTAAAGTTATCATCCCATAGCGTGTCAAGGACCTCCAAGAGATATTTACAAGCGTTCTCCATCACCACTTGTGGACAGAATAAACAATAGATGTGCCAGCTCACTGGATTCCCAATCTTTTGCTGTTGATCCAGGGGAAATCAGGTCTGTATCCCATGCCATATTATGTGGGAACACTAATGACATTAAATCAGCCATACACTCTTTTCAATCTGAATTAACTCAGTCACAAAGTCTGCAACGCCAATTTCCTGCAAAAATTCCCTCCACTTGCGTCAAATCCATTTGAGATATGGGATTTGCTTAGACTGGAAGGTTTCAGATAGATGATATCAACCTCATGACCCCCCCCATCTCATTTCCGCTGATATTAATTAAATTCAGTTCACATCAATAGGATTCCCAAATTCCATTCTGGCCATGAAAATGAATTGATGTCTCAACAGGCCTTCTATATCCATGATTTGTCAAGTATATAAGCTTTATTTTGCCCCTAATTCTCATAAGATAATGTGGCTTCCTCTCAAGCCACAATCAATTAGGGCTCAGCCAGATTGTAGGTGGATCATTATAAAGCAGAAGATAATCTAATCATTAGATCCTTGTCCCTATCAGTGATTCGGGTCATCAGAGATAGCTTGCCAAAATAATGAACCTTAATAATTTCACTGTGCAGACAGCTCTTAATCCACAATCCAATTCTATGAAGCATACCTAGACAACATTGCTCCGACTGAAGTCTCATCGACAGCTGATGCAGAAAGAAATGGCCGGATTTACAAACTGAAGTTTTGGCATTCAATTTTGGAAAAGCCTCAAGTCTGTGCACACGATCAAACCTCAGTGCTTAAGGTATCAGAGTAGATAACCAAATAGTACAAACATCCACTGATCTATACCCGCTCCATCTGAAAGTGGAATAAATGGAATATTTTGAAATGTTTATCTATAAGATCCATTTTGCCCAGAAGATCGAGATAAGCATTGCAGAGAGGGTGTTTAGCCAAGAACGATAGCCAACCCGAAAATTAAAAAGTAATGCCCTAAATGCCAACCAACTTTAAAGAGCCATTCTACCTGTGCGACATAAATGGGTCCATAAATTTAAATTAATGTTTATCCAGGCCCATACTCATGATAACCCAGTGCCCTTGCCAAGTGAATCAGACAAAACTATATTCTTGTCCCAAGAAATCCAAGTCCGAAGGTACTCTTGAAGCAATCTATCAGGTAGAACATTCCGAGACCTGGCATATCCCAACCTCCCTCAGAAAACACTGCAAGGAGGGAACCATTTTAACGCGCTGTTTCCTCCTTCAATAAGCAGGCAGCTTGTTCTTCGTAATTCTAAAATAATTGCTTTAGGAAGGCCAGAAAAGAAACCATGGGGCACCTCCCCGACAAGTGGAACAAAGCTCATATAGAGTGGCCACAAGCTTTGGCCTGGATTCTCCCTAAAACAAGAAAGAGCACAAAAAGATCTCTCTGCACTAACAAACAAACCAGGAAACTTGGTCAACAACCATTCATTCCAAGGATTATTCTTGTCCACTTCCTCTCTTGATGAAGGTAGAATACAAATTCGCCTTGAAGAATAAATTTCAGACCATAAGAATCTTATAGGAAGAAAAACAAAAACAGGCTGTTGGTCAAAACGTGGATTATACTCCCCATTATCTGACTCCTCGAGCGTAAATGCTATGGCAATTTCAGTTCCTTGCACTTTAGGACGACTAGCATGTGCCTCCAACTTCTGAGATGCTACAAGCCATGACATTTTATCTTTCCCACATGAAACCTTTACAATACCATCTTCCAAAATTTCTTTCCGCATGACGATGACTGAATCATTGAGCATGTGTTTCGGAACATGATACATTGGAGGCGCTGAAGGAAAAGCAGCAAAGAAGGATGAAGATCTGAAAACATCTTTGTTGCAGTATCTTCTGATTTTGACCGGAAAGGAAGCACAATACAAGTATTCCAACTGTTAATATTCATTTGATCAGGGTGCATAGACACCAGCTGACTGAAAAAGTTGATATCACAAGGAGGCACAACAGTTGGCAAAACAAAACCAATCTGACCCTCGCCTATGTCAAACTTGATATGAAATCCATTGGAATGAATCTCTGGACAATCTGTGATCTACATAAAGACAAATGACATCAAAAAGATATAGCCTATCAAATGATCATCATACAAAAGGAAAATTATTAATAGATATAATATAGTATTCCTATCTAATATTAATGTACCTTTTGTGTAGGTCTTATTAATCTATATCACAACTATCACAAGTTTCACAATTTTCTTTGTAAAAAAGGAGAGGCAACTATGATCAATCAAGTAACATTTTATTCTTGTCTATTTGAAAAAATTCAAAATACATAACCAAACCTCCGTGCTTTTATGTGAATTGCCATTTAAGGTGCTATATTTGAAGTCCAAATAAAAAACTTGTTTCATTCCATATATTATAGTGATCAAGTATAAGGTTCATCAACAAAAAAGTGACTGGAACATCCTAGCAAGCAACAAGTCTTTGTTGGAAGGGACAATCATATGGCCATAGTAACAGAGACAAGTCTCTAAGATATTTTGTAATTTCAACATACAGTGACGATGCCTTGTACTAAGAAATTTTTTATTATATTGAAAGAATTTGCAGAGACAAATTATCAAATAAAACACCCTTTAACAAACTTTTAGATTAAGGAACTGCCAAGTTTTGTGTTTCCTTATTTGTACATCATAAAAGAAAGATGCTGAAAAACTATACAGAGAATAAGATTGCTAGCTAAATAACTTGGTTCACTCCCAAGTTCCAACTCCCCATTGTCCCTGATGCAAGTTCTTATGATCAAAGTGGCAGTATTCAAGGCAAAGACAAGCAGAAGGGCATGATGAGGTTTGACAGAGATCAAGCCCGTTCCAGTAAAGGGATACACTCTATGGAGGCTACACTTCCAGTAGTACACGTTGGCAATAAGGAGAAATTTGCATCCAATAAATGAAGATAATCTTGTATTTCCAAGTGGCAGTAGAAGCTAATTGTAACTGTCATTGTTCTTATCTTTAATTAGTAGTTATATATTAAATAACCATCAAATGTAACTCTTTTTATTGTAGAATATTATGTCTGGTAGTTCATTTGTAATGAAAACCTCTTTTGTATTTGGTGTGATTCCAATATGAGAGTGATTCTCTTGAGTGGTGTGAGGCTACTTGTTTCCTATTCCTTGTAAATCTTGTTATTTGCAATAAAGTTATTAGAATTCTTTCCCTGTCAATACTTTTTTTCTGCTGTCTTTCATACCGTGTTCATTAGTTTACACAAATTGTTCCCTTCCTTAATATCGTTTGACATTAGTCCCATAGGGCATTTGGTCCCTGGCACTACTTATAAATGAATTTTTCATTTGAGACTGATGGAGAGATGGTTGGGAGCACAGATGAATATAGCAGTGCTAAAGAAGCATACCCGAAATACTGATTTGAAGCCAATTCCTTTCTGCCCTATGTATCCACCACCAGATCCTTTCTTGGTTGAATTTCCAACATCACAAAGAGCTCTGATATTTTGAGCAGAAAAGCCTCGCTCATTATTCAAAACAATAATACCTGATTCTTGAAGGATGAATGTCAGAGTAGGTTCCACGTTTTCAGGATATATGTTATCATCAGCATTTTGAACCTGAACAATGCTTAGCAGTTAGAATGATGGCGTGTAACAGTAAAATGAAACCTTAGGGTTAGAAACAATACTCAGAACAAACACTCCATCCCTGATTAGATTTACTTACAAGCTCAAGAAGAAAATGTGAATCTTGTGAATATAGTTCCTGGGACAGACAATGAAGAGCTCTCCCTAGACGTGCATGCTGCTTCTTCAACATGCTGCTCTCTGTATTGAAAAGATTTGCATCCAGACCAAATTCTTCTTTCCTGATTGATTCAATTACCATGGCTGCATCCTTGTGTTGGTCAAGGTCAGATGATTGTTCTAAGCTACCACTGATAGTTTCAATACTGGAAACTACAGCATCATCAATTGTGCATCTAACTTGAGTACAAGTTGCATAATGTACATCTTCTCTCAGAGTCACATTTTCTGTGCTTATCTCAGACCTCACAGTTTCCAAGCATGATGACCCAGAAGATACAGACAAGTCAGTGGTACTATTAGAACAAAATGCATGGTAATCTTCAATCCACTCTACTATGCCGATAGATAATCCTATTTCATGAAGCATCAGGCGTTCGTTTTGGTTGCATTCATACAAAATCACTGAAGAAGCTTCTTTTATTACAGATTGCATCCCTGAGAGCAAAACATCAGCTGCAAAACCATGAAATTCTGCAGGCATAAAACCAAGACAATCAAGGACGAACCTTGACGCAAAATGTAATGCCTGGTTGATTTTAAATGATTTTTTTTTGCAATTCAACAGTCAAGTTATTAGAAGCAACTCCAATTGCCTTTCCATGCAAAAAACATTTCCTGCTGTCCTCTACTTCCATATTTTCAGAATGATTCTTCAAAATGACTTCAAAGGCATGGCAAGCATAACATTTTAGAAGGGACAAAGGAACATGGTTCTCCCCCCAGCTAATGAGAGCAAGGATAACAGTTTCACTGCTGTTTGAAAAGATGATCTCTGAAGTGCAGCTTCCAGGAAAGAATCTGCAGTAGCAGATTGATCAATTCTGATCACCTTGCCATCCTTTGTAACCAAACACATCAATTCTTTATCATTGACCTCACTCAACAACCATCCTACAAGAGGGCCAAGGGAGGAAGCAAATTTGAGGTCCCAATGCGACCATGAGTTCAGGTCAGACAGCATCGGTGCTCTAACCAAAACTTCAATTGCATCTTTAGATGTAACGGAATTAAATGCTGCCACTAAGTTGTCACCCTTGTTTCTCACTTCATTGGTTTCCAACTTGTCTTTCTTAAGAGGCAATGAGTCTCCAATATGATGCATTCCTGACAACGTAGCAGAAAATAGGACACATTTTGAAATTACATTGTTCTTATACTTTTCCACAAGTTGTTGAAAATCTTCTATAGAACCATTTTCCATAATGTTAAAACTAAGTAGTGGAAATTGTCTTGTAAGCAGTGCAGCAACCATCTGTTTGGTAATAGTTTCATTCTCCCACAGACTATATGAAGCTTGGGACACTAGTACCATCAACTGATGCTGGAGCATCGAGACCTCCAAAGTAGACTTTCCACATCTATCACCAGACAAGAGATTCTGTAATTTAGCAGGAAATAGAGAGGCATGGTTTTCCAGGAAAACAAAAAACTCCCCATGACCAAGGGACTTGAATTCCTTAACACCAAATTGGTCTGCTAGCCACAGCTCACAACTGGACAGCTTCCTCAATGAAATGAGTTTGTTTTCCAGAACTGATTTACCATTGCTCTGATACTCATTATCAAGCTCATAATGCCTAGTAATTTTCCCAATTATTTCTTCAACTGGGACACCTGTGAGATCCATTAACCACATATATTTGATTACATGGATACAAATTGTTCCAAAATGATACAAAAAGAAACTCAAACGAAACATAAAACTTAGCAAGATAGATCAATTGCGGCACCTGAGAGATCTGCTAATCAGCTACTACTTTTGATTATATGGATAGATTATTCAAAGCAAACATATAAAACAAACTCAGAACTAAATCAATAATTACATGGAACTTAGAAAGATAAGACCCAAACATTATTCCTAGTTTTTCCAGAAAGGCATGGTACACCAATAAAAAAACATAGCATTCCACTACAGGTGGGCACTACTGGCACAATTTTTTATGTGAAACATCTAAATTGCCCGTCATAAAATACTGATTTCTCTCATTAATATTCATAAAATCAAATGACAATTTTGA
>CM055346.1:60041207-60057546 GCA_029228515.1 Populus alba x Populus x berolinensis
CTGAACAATTGATTGACCAACTACAATCTTTCATCCCTGTCATTGATCCCTTGCATGATCGCCTAGATTGGTCAACTAAGGAAAGCCGTAAAAAGCTTAGATTAGATTTGAGCCTTCATCTGTGAAACTCTTGTGTCTTTTGGTTTTATTAATAGCATATTATTTTTTTGTTTACTTCTTATGTTTGTTTAAGTGTGTTTCAGGTTTGTCATTGTTCGCTGTTTCAGGTGATGTCTTCTATACTCTATCTTTCTACCTTCGAACATTGAGGACAATGTCTCGTTTTGGTTGGGGGAGAGGGTAGTAGTTTAAAAAAAAAAAAAAAAAATACTAACTTGCTAACTGTTTTTGCTATTATTAAAACCATTTGACAAAATTGTTATTAGGATGGCAGAGTATGGAATCAATTTTATTGACTCTAGAGACGCATCTTAGTAAGTTTCATTACCAAGGTCTATCATAATACTTCTTGAAATATTCAGGTTTACAAACTCTCACATTGTTATCACTTGATTCTGCTCATATACTCATTTAACAAGTATTATTAAACCTTCATTTTCACACACACACTTTAACATATGATTGTGGTTGCACATTGGATTATTACATTAATTATGTTCTTTTGTTGAAGGTAACAACTAAGGGAAAAGGATAGTATATAATTTGCAAAAAAAAAAAAAAAAAAAAAAAAAAAAAAGAAAGTATTGATGATAATAAAACGTGGATAAGTTTGGTTTCGTAGCCTCCCTAACCTAAGCAATTAAGCCCGAAGGGGTGTTTTAACACCTAATACCCTAAAGTCAACTGACTTGGGAGCTATTGGCCCAAAGCTTGTTACATGGGTTAAGGAGAAAAGCTTAAGGGAATCAAACATTGCACTATCTACGTATCAGTATCTGCAACCCGAGTTGTTAAGCTCGTAGGGGTGTCTCAACACCTAATGCCCTAAGACCAACTGGTCTGGGAGTCATTAGCCTAAAACTCGTTACATGGGTTAAAGATACATTGTGTTTTAAGTTGTATGTGTATATAATAAAAAAAAAAAAAAAAAATAATCCCAACCCAAGGAAGTTCACCTTAAACATTTGAACATAATATTGTTTTCTTCCAACAAAAGCCCCATCATCTATGTTTTCATTGAGCACACAAAAAGAAGGTTTATTAATATCTTGTTTAAGAAGTATGAAGCAGGAATATAAATTTAATGAGAGTTTGTTTATCTGGATAGATTAATGGAAGTTGAATGATGAATGCCTTGCTTTGTGGAACTTGCAAATTGTTTCTCTATTTTAACGCTTTAGATTACTAGGGACTAGTAATAAGCTGGTTGGGGGTGTGATTAGTACTTAAAAGTGCATGTTTATCAAGGTTTTATATCATCATTTTGCACTTGAAGTATCAATAACTCCTTAACTAAAGCATGTTTTATAATAACAAGTTTGATATTATAAGATACCTTAATTTATGGTAAATGCTCATTTTAAATGCAGGACTATCACATAAATAAAAGGATTGATTGATGAGTTTAAGCATTGAAAGTTAAAGGACAAAGAGATGGCCAAACTTAGAAAAGAGATGTCGGTGCAGTCCAAACCGGAACATTGCTCGGTAATTGGATCATATCTGGAGCTCTAGATTTCGGATTTAGGTCCACTTTATATGGATGGAAAGGTAAGACAAAGGCCTACAACTTTCATGAGGAGCCCAAGATTTGAAAAGGTCGTTTTGAAGTCCAAATTGAAGGAACAACGAAGAAGTCCGAAGCTGTCCTGCAGCCCAAACACTATTTAGTGTTCAGCCCATATCTTGAGTTCTAGAAGTCCAAATGACCTCATCTTTTTTTTGTTGGAAAGCTGAGACAATTTCCTAGAACATTCTTGAGGATTCTGGGCAAATTATGATGTTAGCAATGACGTCTTGATCAGACAAGAAGATAAGGATTGTTATCAAGTCAAGATGTGGCCACCCACTCATCAATTAGTCAACAAATCAATAGTTCCAAATTTTGGCCTATAAAAGGAGGCACTTACCATGTATTGAGGCATCTTGGTTTCAGATCAAGATCATGCTCTTGCTTTCTCTCTTTGTATTGCTTATGTTTTGCTTTCATTAATATCAAGTTTATGCACTTCATTTCCTTTCCTTTACTTAGTTAACTTCTTTCTCATTTATGTTCTTATCTTGTTCATTTATGTTTCTTTCTTTCATTATGTTTAGCTAAGTTAATTATGTCAAGGTGAAAAGGGTACACTAATGGTGTAAGAATAAGTATAATATAAACTTAACATGGACCTTAACGTTGGATACTAACATGTTTTATATTTGTTATCTTGTTCACTTTTAATACTTTGCTTGTTAAATGGTTAATCTAGATTTATGTTGTATAACACTTGGTACAACAAATACTTGGCACTTTCATAGCCCATACTGTATGGTATAACCGACACCTGAGCTATGAAAGGAACTTGATTTGTTGTTAACATAAGTTATAATCATGAATGCCTGCCAACATTTACAAGTATTAGCTTTATTCGAATAAGATAACTAATGTAATCATGTTAACAATTTATAATCTGATTGGAACCTCCTTTATGTGTGGTTTCCAATTGAGTAATAAGAGTTTATATTATACTTGTTTGAAGTACCATTAGTGGATCCTCTAACCTTGACATTTGTTTTTATCATTGTTTAATCCTTACATTAATCTTTCATCTCAAAGTTCTCATTAATTTCTTCATCTTCTTTTTATTATTATTATTATTATTATTATTTACATTCTGTTTATATTATATAATATATATATCTTTGATCTTTTCATAAACTCAGTATATAGGCTGGAAACCTGTGACCCGATCTTTTAGATCATTCTCAGGTATAACAACGCCACGTACTGAGTATTATTATTGTTATTATTGTTGTTATTGTTGTTGTTGTTGTATTGTTATTTATAATTTATACAATTAACCTCTCTGTGGTTCGACCCCGGTCTTGCCGGGTTATTTATTACTTCGACACTCCTGCACTTGGGAAAAGACATCAAGCTTTTGGTCGTGTCAAGTTTTTGGCGCCGTTGCCGGGGAGGTAAATTCTTGTATAAATTATAATATTTAATTTATTTTCTCTTTTCACTTTTCATTTTATCTAATTTTGTTTCTTTTGTTTTGTTTTGTTTCTTTTTCTTCTATTTTCTTTTCTTCCTTTTATTCTCTTCTTACACGTGCATGAGAGTTTGGTCACGTACATTAAGTGGTCGACTTTGTAGGGTATCCTCATCATTTTCAGAAAATATGGCCGAAGAAGATAATCAATCACTTCATAATGAGAATAATGAGAATAACCGTATGAGAACACTTAGAGACCACATGAATCCCACAAGAACAAGTGCACCCTCATGCATAGTTTTCCCTCCTGATGCATCTCATTTTAATTTTAAGCCAGGCATTATTCAACTTTTACCATCTTTTCATGGCTTAGACTTAGAAAATCCATACTTGCATTTAAGGGAATTTGAGGAGGTCTGTAATACCTATAATGACTCAAATTGTAGCATGAACACCATTCGATTAAAGCTTTTTCCTTTTTCATTAAAAGATAAAGCTAAAACATGGCTACAAAATTTGAGACCAGGATCCATTCGTGCTTGGGATGAAATGCAACAACAATTTTTAAAGAAGTTTTTTCCATCTCACAGAACAAACTCTTTCAAAAGACAAATCATCACTTTCACTCAAAAACCAGGAGAAACATTTTACCAATGTTGGGATAGGTATCGAGATTTGCTTAATACTTGCCCACATCATGGTTTTGAAACATGGAGATTGGTTTCACATTTTTATGAAGGTTTAACACCTAGAGATAGGCAAATGGTTGAATTGATGTGCAATGGAACTTTGAAGATAAAGACCCTAATGAAGCAATGGAGTACCTAGACTTGCTAGCCGAAAATGCTCAAAATTGGGACACCACAGGTACTTATGAGGCACCAAGTAAAACTCAACCTCATACATCTAGTGGAGGTATGCACAACCTTAGGGAAGATCATGACCTCCAAGCCAAGTTTGCATCTTTAGCTAGAAAAGTCGAGGCACTTGAATTGAAAAAGAGTGGTCAATTAAAATCTGTTCAAGACATTGTGTGTCAAATCTGTGAAACCAATGAACATCAACAAATGATTGTCCAACTTTGCCTTCTTTTAAGGAATGCCTCCATGAACAAGCCCATGCTTTAAACAGTTTCCAAAGACCCAACCATAACCCATACTCACAAACGTATAACCCTGGTTGGAGAAATCACCCAAATTTCAGTTGGAAGAGTGATAGCAACAATGCACAAACTTCACAGCCACCGTTTCAAGCACACCATAATTTCCAAAATTCTCATGGATATGCACCTCCTTATGCTCCACCTCCTAGAAGAAATTTTGAGGAAACATTGCATGCATTCATTGAAAAGCAGGAGACAATCAACACTCAACTTGCTCAAAGCATGACAGATTTTAAAGATGCTCTTGCAAAATTAACATCTGCTCTCAGTTTCCAAGAGAAAGGTAAGTTTCCTTCTCAACCACAGCAAAATCCAAAGGGGCAATACAATGCAAATGCAAGTAGTTCTGGAAGCCAACACATGGATCAAGTCAAATCAGTCATCACTCTTCGTAGTGGTAAGGTTATTGAAAAACCTATTCTTGAACCTTGTGAGAAAGATGATGAGTCTATCTCTGAGGGTAAGGAAGGGGTTGAACCTGAACATTGCAAAGAAAAGGCTGATTCCCCGCCAGCACTTCCATTTCCTCATGCCATGACCAAACAAAGGAAAGTCAATCACAACTCTGAAATCTTTGAAATTTTCAAACAGGTAAGGATCAATATACCTTTGTTGGATGCTATTAAACAGGTTCCTTCCTATGCTAAATTTTTGAAAGA
The DNA here is from genome assembly GCA_029228515.1 of Populus alba x Populus x berolinensis. NCBI lineage: Eukaryota > Viridiplantae > Streptophyta > Magnoliopsida > Malpighiales > Salicaceae > Populus > Populus alba x Populus x berolinensis. The sequence goes on from CM055346.1 coordinate 60,046,130, forward strand.
TCTGTGCACTGTGAAGAGAAAACTGAATGTGAAAAAGAAAGCCTTTTTAGCCGAACAAGTAAGTGCCATTCTTCAGAACAATAATGCTTTGAAATATAAAGACCCTGGTTGTCCTACAATTTCTTGCTTTATTGGAGAACATAAAATTGAAAGAGCCTTACTTGATCTTGGAGCTAGTGTGAATTTACTTCCATATTCAGTTTTTCAAAGTCTCAATCTAGGTGAGTTAAAACCAACCTCTGTAACTCTTTTACTTGCCGATAGATCTGTAAAAGTGCCTAGAGGAATAGTTGAAGATGTGTTAGTACAAGTTGATAAATTCATTTATCCTGTGGATTTTGTTGTCTTGGATACACAACCTGTTGAAGCATGTAATTCAATTCCTGTCATTTTAGGACGTCCATTTCTTGCCACTTCTAATGCATTGATTAATTGTAGGAATGGACTGATGAAGCTATCATTTGGAAACATGACATTGGAGATGAATATTTTCAACATTTACAAGCAACCTGGAGATGATAATGATTTACAGGAAGTGGACTTTATTGAAAAATTAGTTCATGATCAATTTCAAACCACTTCTAGTGAAACTGAGATTGATGAATCTGATGATTTGCAAATGGTCTACTTTCAGGAATCAAAGGCATGCAATTGGAGACCACAAATTGAAGAATTGCCACCACGATCAATTGAGCCCATACCTTCAAGTGTTCAACCACCAAAACCTGAATTGAAGCCGTTACCATTTAATCTCAAATACTCATTTTTGGGAGAAAATGAAACTTTTCCGGTAATAATCTCTTCCAAACTTAATGCACATCAAGAAGGTAAGTTATTACAGACTCTGAAAATGCACAAAAATGCATTAGGATGGACCATAGCTGACATAAAAGGAATTAGCCCTTTGATTTGCACACACAGGATTTATTTGGAGGAAAATGCTAAACCCTCTAGAGAAATGCAACGAAGGCTTAATCCTAATATGAAAGAAGTAGTGAAAAATGAAGTCATTAAGCTTCTAGATAATGGAATCATTTATCCTATTTCTGACAGCAAATGGGTAAGTCCTACCCAAGTTGTACCCAAAAAGTCTGGAGTCACTGTGATAACAAATGAGAAAAATGAGTTAATTCCAACTAGGACTGTTACGGGTTGGCGCATGTGCATTGACTATAGGAAACTTAATTCAATGACTAGAAAAGATCATTTCCCTTTACCTTTCATGGACCAAATCCTAGAAAGAGTTGCAGGTCATGAATTTTATTGTTTCCTAGATGGTTATTCAGGTTACAATCAAATTGAAATTGCATTGGAAGATCAAGAGAAGACTACTTTCACATGTCCATTTGGTACTTTTGCATATCGAAGGATGCCTTTTGGATTATGTAATGCACCAGCCACGTTTCAAAGATGCATGCTTAGCATATTCAGTGATATGGTTGAACGTTTTCTTGAAATTTTTATGGATGATTTTTCTGTTTTTGGTGATTCATTTGATGATTGTTTGACTAACTTAGAAAAGGTTTTGAGCAGGTGTGAAGAGAAGAATCTTGTACTGAATTGGGAAAAATGTCACTTTATGGTAACAAACGGCATTGTACTTGGTCACATTGTTTCATCGAAAGGAATTGAGGTTGACAAATCTAAAATCGAGTTAATTGCCAACTTACCAACACCAAAATCTGTTAAAGATGTTAGATCATTCTTAGGACATGCTGGTTTTTACAGAAGGTTCATCAAAGATTTTAGTGTAATATCTAAGCCCTTGAGTAACCTTCTAACAAAGGATAATATTTTTGAATGGACTGAACATTGTGAGGAAGCCTTTGTTAAACTTAAAAACTTGCTTACTTCTGCTCCTGTCATTCAACCTCCTGATTGGTCATTACCTTTTGAAATAATGTGTGACGCTAGTGATTATGCCGTGGGTGCTGTCTTGGGACAAAGAAAAGATAAGAAACCTTATGTGATTTACTATGCAAGTAAAACTTTAAATAGTGCTCAAATGAATTACACCACCACTGAAAAAGAATTACTTGCAGTAGTATTTGCATGTGACAAATTCAGATCTTATCTTGTTGGCTCACCTGTTGTTGTTTTTAGTGATCATGCAGCATTGAAATATCTTCTCTCTAAGAAAGATTCTAAGGCTAGATTGGTGCGGTGGATTTTGTTACTTCAAGAATTTGATATCACAATCAAAGACAAGAAAGGCACCGAAAATGTTGTCGCGGATCATTTGTCAAGATTGACAACCGATTCGAGATCTGACATTACACCAATCGATGACTACTTTCCTGATGAATCTTTATTTTCTGTCTCTACGATGCCTTGGTTTGCTAATATTGTTAATTTTCTTGTTTCAGGACAATTGCCAGCTCATTGGAGTACCCAAGACAAAAGAAAGTTCTTGAACGAAGTGAAGAACTTTTATTGGGATGACCCTTATTTATTCAAATATTGTCCTGATCAAATATTTCGAAGATGCATTCCTGACAATGAGGTAAGTAGTGTCATTAAATTTTGTCATTCTGAGGCATGTGGGGGTCATTTCTCATCAAGAAAGACAACTGCAAAAATCTTACAAAGTGGATTTTACTGGCCCACCATGTTCAAAGACTCACATGCATTCTGTAAGATTTGTGAAAATTGTCAAAAGTTGGGATCTATTTCGAAACGTCACATGATGCCTTTAAATCCTATTCTTGTCATTGAGATCTTTGACTGTTGGGGTATAGATTTCATGGGTCCATTTCCTCCATCATTTGGTTTCTTGTACATATTGGTCGCAGTAGATTATGTTTCAAAATGGATAGAGGCAATTCCAAGTCGAACCAATGATCACAAAACAGTGATAAAGTTTTTGAAAGAAAACATTTTAAGTCGATTTGGAATCCCTCGAGCCATGATAAGTGATGGTGGAACACACTTTTGCAACAAGCCATTTGAGTCTTTAATGAAGAAATATGGAATCACACACAAAGTTGCCACCCCTTATCACCCTCAGACAAGTGGACAAGTAGAGCTTGCTAATAGGGAGATCAAACAGATCTTGGAGAAAACAGTGAACCCTAATAGGAAAGACTGGTCTTTAAGACTTAATGATGCACTTTGGGCTTATCGAACTGCTTATAAAACATCATTAGGTATGTCACCTTATAGACTAGTCTATGGAAAACCTTGTCACTTGCCTGTGGAAATTGAACATAAAGCTTATTGGGCTATTAAAGCTTTCAATTCAAGCCTTGATGATGCTAGTCAGCTGCGAAAATTGCAAATAAATGAGCTTGAGGAAATAAGAAATGATGCATATGACAATTCAAAAATTCATAAAGCAAGAATTAAAGAGTTTCATGACAAGAAAATACTGAGAAAAACATTCAATGTTGGTCAAAAAGTCTTGCTTTATAATTCTCGACTCCATTTATTTCCTGGAAAACTAAGATCAAGATGGAGCGGTCCTTTTATTGTGAAACATGTGTATCCATATGGGGCCTGTGATATTGAGAATCCAAAGAATGGCAATGTTTTCAAGGTAAATGGGCATCGTTTGAAAGTTTATTTTGACAATTTTTCAGTTGAAAATGACTCTATTGAATTGAGTGATCCTGTATATAAAGATTGATTCTTTTTCTCACATTGTTTTGTGTTTTGTTGTATCTTTTGTTTTGCTAGTCTCTCTTTCACCCCGGTCAAATGGCGGATAACGGTACTCCGTGACTTAAGTCGGTTCTTTCAGTTTCCCAAATAACTGATATCTGTATATATTTGTACAATTCTTAGCTCTTTCTTCCTTCTTTGAATCTCTTCTCCAATTCTCTTTTGAAAATGGACACCACTCTTGAAAAGTTGAAAAGGTATTTTCCCGCTCTGCCTCCAAATGCGATTAATAAAATTTACCGTGCTAGGTGTGCAAGATTGAGGTTGTTAATGAATCATGGAATTCCTGAAGATATTCGTTGGTTAATTGAAGCAAAGGTTCGATTATCAGGTGAGTCCTCCAATTCTTTCATTTCACACATGCCTGGAACAGGTAAAAGCACTTTTGCAAAGAAACGTCGTGCAAAACGACTGAAAGTCTGTCACAGATGTGCCAGATGGACTTGTAATGCGACATGTCGTTCTTTAGGAATGGTATCTGTAAACCGTGAAGATAAGATACAATTCATTAAGGATGGCCTGAGTAAGGGGTCTTTAGATAATCTTTTGTTGACCCTTGAGACGCATCCTAGTGGAGATGTGCATCGTGTAATTCATGATTTATGGCCACAATTCCATAAAGAACATGATCGACTTAGTCTTGGGAATCTGACTAAAAAAGACCCTGTTTGCCAGTTTTTAAGAAAACTGGATGGGAAGCCTATCCCCGACCCATAGAGGGCGTTTAAGCCGTTCTTGGACGTAAAACCAAGGGAAGATGTGAGCCACAATCACAACTACCTGTACATACATGCTTTTTCAAAATAAATAATTAATAAGAGAGAGAGAGAGAGAGTTTGTGAGACTACAGCTGGCCTACATATAGGTGGTATGATTGCATTTTCACTTTTTCATCTATAAATTCTTCTCTTCCTTCCCTTCATTTCTACTCATCCCATACATTCATCAAATATAGAAGTGTGTAGAAATGGCAGGTTCCTCAAGTCATCACATAAGAAATATTTGTGTTTTCGGTGGATCCAGTTCTGGGAAAGAAAAAGAGTTTTTAGAATCAGCAAATCATCTTGGTCGGGTACTAGCTGAGAGAAAGATTCATTTAGTGTATGGGGGAGGCAGCCTTGGGTTAATGGGAGGTGTGTCAATGGCTGCATTTTTAGGAGGCAGTCAAGTTTTGGGGGTTGTCCCCAAAGCTTTAGCAACTGGGGACATCATTGGAAAAACAATTGGAGAGGAACTACAGGTCCCAACAATGTCTGACCGACTGAATACCATGTTTAACCATGCTGATGCCTTCATTGCCTTACCAGGTGGTCTGGGCACATTGGAAGAGATCTTTCATATTTCATCTTGGGCCCAACTGCACATTCACCATAAACCTATAGGTTTGTTAAATGTTAATGGTTTTTATGATAAGTTGCTGTCTTTCCTTGATCAAGCTGTGGAACAGGAATTTCTAACATCTTCGGCACGACAAATCATAATCTCTGCTGCTACTGCTGAACAATTGATTGACCAACTACAATCTTTCATCCCTGTCATTGATCCCTGCATGAGTCGCCTAGATTGGTCAACTAAGGAAAGCCGTAAAAAGCTTAGATTAGATTTGAGCCTTCATCTGTGAAACCTTGTGTCTTTTGGTTTTATTAATAGCATATTATTTTGTTTTGTTACTTCTTATGTTTGTTTAAGTGTGTTTCAGGTTTGTCATTGTTCGCTGTTTCAGGTGATGTCTTCTATACTCTATCTTTCTACCTTCGAACATTGAGGACAATGTCTCGTTTTGGTTGGGGGGAGAGGGTAGTAGTTAAAAAAAAAAAAAAAAATACTAACTTGCTAACTGTTTTTGCTATTATTAAAACCATTTGACAAAATTGTTATTAGGATGGCAGAGTATGGAATCAATTTTATTGACTCTAGAGACGCATCTTAGTAAGTTTCATTACCAAGGTCTATCATAATACTTCTTGAAATATTCAGGTTTACAAACTCTCACATTGTTATCACTTGATTCTGCTCATATACTCATTTAACAAGTATTATTAAACCTTCATTTTCACACACACACTTTAACATATGATTGTGGGTTGCACATTGGATTATTACATTAATTATGTTCTTTTGTTGAAGGTAACAACTAAGGGAAAAGGATAGTATATAATTTGCAAAAAAAAAAAAAAAAAAAAAAAAAAAAAAAAGAAAAAAGATAGTATTGATGATAATAAAACGTGGATAAGTTTGGTTTCGTAGCCTCCCTAACCTAAGCAATTAAGCCCGAAGGGGTGTTTTAACACCTAATACCCTAAAGTCAACTGACTTGGGAGCTATTGGCCCAAAGCTTGTTACATGGGTTAAGGAGAAAAGCTTAAGGGAATCAAACATTGCACTATCTACGTATCAGTATCTGCAACCCGAGTTGTTAAGCTCGTAGGGGTGTCTCAACACCTAATGCCCTAAGACCAACTGGTCTGGGAGTCATTAGCCTAAAACTCGTTACATGGGTTAAAGATACATTGTGTTTTAAGTTGTATGTGTATATAAAAAAAAAAAAAAAAAAAATAATCCCAACCCAAGGAAGTTCACCTTAAACATTTGAACATAATATTGTTTTCTTCCAACAAAAGCCCCATCATCTATGTTTTCATTGAGCACACAAAAAGAAGGTTTATTAATATCTTGTTTAAGAAGTATGAAGCAGGAATATAAATTTAATGAGAGTTTGTTTATCTGGATAGATTAATGGAAGTTGAATGATGAATGCCTTGCTTTGTGGAACTTGCAAATTGTTTCTCTATTTTAACGCTTTAGATTACTAGGGACTAGTAATAAGCTGGTTGGGGGGTGTGATTAGTACTTAAAAGTGCATGTTTATCAAGGTTTTATATCATCATTTTGCACTTGAAGTATCAATAACTCCTTAACTAAAGCATGTTTTATAATAACAAGTTTGATATTATAAGATACCTTAATTTATGGTAAATGCTCATTTTAAATGCAGGACTATCACATAAATAAAAGGATTGATTGATGAGTTTAAGTATTGAAAGTGAAAGGACAAAGAGATGGCCAAACTTAGAAAAGAGATGTCGGTGCAGTCCAAACCGGAACATTGCTCGGTAATTGGATCATATCTGGAGCTCTAGATTTCGGATTTAGGTCCACTTTATATGGATGGAAAGGTAAGACAAAGGCCTACAACTTTCATGAGGAGCCCAAGATTAAAAAGGTCGTTTTGAAGTCCAAATTGAAGGAACAACGAAGAAGTCCGAAGCTGTCCTGCAGCCCAAACACTATTTAGTGTTCAGCCCATATCTTGAGTTCTAGAAGTCCAAATGACCTCATCTTTTTTTTGTTGGAAAGCTGAGACAATTTCCTAGAACATTCCTGAGGATTCTGGGCAAATTATGATGTTAGCAATGACGTCTTGATCAGACAAGAAGATAAGGATTGTTATCAAGTCAAGATGTGGCCACCCACTCATCAATTAGTCAACAAATCAATAGTTCCAAATTTTGGCCTATAAAAGGAGGCACTTACCATGTATTGAGGCATCTTGGTTTCAGATCAAGATCATGCTCTTGCTTTCTCTCTTTGTATTGCTTATGTCTTGCTTTTATTAATATCAAGTTTATGCACTTCATTTCCTTTCCTTTACTTAGTTAACCTCTTTCTCATTTATGTTCTTATCTTGTTCATTTATGTTTCTTTCTTTCATTATGTTTAGCTAAGTTAATTATGTCAAGGTGAAAAGGGTACACTAATGGTGTAAGAATAAGTATAATATAAACTTACATGGACCTTAACGTTGGATACTAACATGTTTTATATTTGTTATCTTGTTCACTTTTAATACTTTGCTTGTTAAATGGTTAATCTAGATTTATGTTGTATAACATTTGGTACAACAAATACTTGGCACTTTCATAGCCCATACTGTATGGTTTAACCGACACCTGAGCTATGAAAGGAACTTGATTTGTTGTTAACATAAGTTATAATCATGAATGCCTGCCAACATTTACAAGTATTAGCTTTATTCGAATAAGATAACTAATGTAATCATGTTAACAATTTATAATCTGATTGGAACCTCCTTTATGTGTGGTTTCCAATTGAGTAATAAGAGTTTATATTATACTTGTTTGAAGTACCATTAGTGGATCCTCTAACCTTGACATTTGTTTTTATCATTGTTTAATCCTTACGTTAATCTTTCATCTCAAAGTTCTCATTAATTTCTTCATCTTCTGCTTTTTATTATTATTATTATTGTTATTATTTACATTCTGTCTATATTATATAATATATATCTTTGATCTTTTCATAAACTCAGTATATAGGCTGGAAACCTGTGACCCGATCTTTTAGATCATTCTCAGGTATAACAACGCCACGTACTGAGTATTATTTATTGTTATTATTGTTGTTATTGTTGTTGTTGTTGTATTGTTATTTATAATTTATACAATTAACCTCTCTGTGGTTCGACCCCGGTCTTGCCGGGTTATTTATTACTTCGACACTCCTGCACTTGGGAAAAGACATCAATCTTTTGGTCGTGTCAGTTTTTGGCGCCGTTGCCGGGGAGGTAAATTCTTGTATAAATTATAATACTTATTTTATTTTCTCTTTTCACTTTTTATTTTATTTAATTTTTGCTTCATTTCTTTTGTTTTGTTTCTTTTTCTTCTATTTTCTTTTCTTGCTTTTATTCCTCTTCTTACACGTGCATGAGAGTTTGGTCACGTACATTAAGTGGTCGACTTTGTAGGGTATCCTCATCATTTTCAGAAAATAATGCAGAGAAGATAATCAATCACTTCATAATGAGAATAATGAGAATAACCGTATGAGAACACTTAGAGACCACATGAATCACAAGAACAAGTGCACCATCATGCATAGTTTTCCCTCCTGATGCATCTCATTTTAATTTTAAGCCAGGCATTATTCAACTTTACCTTCTTTTCATGTTTAGACCTAGAAAATCCATACTTGCATTTAAGGAATTTGAGGAGGTCTGTAATACCTATAATGACTCAAATTGTAGCATGAACACCATTCGATTAAAGCTTTTTCCTTTTTTCATTAAAAGATAAAGCTAAAACATGGCTACAAAATTTGAGACCAGGATCCATTCGTGCTTGGGATGATATGCAACAACAATTTTTAAAGAAGTTTTTTCATCTCACAGACACAAACTCTTTCAAAAGACAAATCATCACTTTCACTCAAAAGCCAGGAGAACACTTTTTACCAATGTTGGGATAGGTATCGAGATTTGCTTAATACTTGCCCACATCATGGTTTTGAAACATGGAGATTGGTTTCACATTTTTATGAAGGTTTAACACCTAGAGATAGCAATGGTTGAATTGATGTGCAATGGAACTTTTGAAGATAAAGACCCTAATGAAGCAATGGAGTACCTAGACTTGCTAGCCGAAAATGCTCAAAATTGGGACACCACAGGTACTTATGAGGCACCAGGTAAAACTCAACCTCATACATCTAGTGGAGGTATGCACAACCTTTAGGAAGATCATGACCTCCAAGCAAGTTTGCATCTTTAGCTAGAAAAGTCGAAGCACTTGATTGATTGAAAAGAGTGGTCAATTAAAATCTGTTCAAGACATTGTGTGTCAAATCTGTGAAAACAATGAACACTCAACAAATGATTGTCCAACTTTGCCTTCTTTTAGGAATGCCTCCATGAACAAGCCCATGCTTTAAACAGTTTCCAAAGACCCAACCATAACCATACTCACAAAAGTATAACCCTGGTTGGAGAAATCACCCAAATTTCAGTTGGAAGAGTGATAGCAACAATGCACAAACTTCACATCCACCGTTTCAAGCACACCATAATTTCAAAATTCTCATGGATATGCACCTCCTTATGCTCCACCTCCTAGAAGAAATTTTGAGGAAACATTGCATGCATTCATTGAAAAGCAGGAGACAATCAACACTCAACTTGCTCAAAGCATGACAGATTTTAAAGATGCTCTTGCAAAATTAACATCTGCTCTTAGTTTCCAAGAGAAAGGTAAGTTTCCTTCTCAACCACAACAAAATCCAAAGGGGCTTACAATGCAAAATGCAGTAGTTCTGGAAGCCAACACATGGATCAAGTCAAATCAGTCATCACTCTTCGTAGTGGTAAGGTTATTGAAAAACCTATTCTTGAACCTTGTGAGAAAGATGATGAGTCTATCTCTGAGGGTAAGGAAGGGGTTGAACCTGAACATTGCAAAGAAAAGGCTGATTCCGCCAGCACTTCCATTTCCTCATGCCATGACCAAACAAAGGAAAGTCAATCACAACTCTGAAATCTTTGAAACTTTCAAAACAGGTAAGGATCAATATACCTTTGTTGGATGCTATTAAACAGGTTCCTTCCTATGCTAAATTTTTGAAAGATCTGTGCACTGTGAGAGAAAACTGAATGTGAAAAGAAAAGCCTTTTTAGCCGAACAAGTAAGTGCCATTCTTCAGAACAATAATGCTTTGAAATATAAAGACCCTGGTTGTCCTACAATTTCTTGCTTTATTGGAGACATAAAATTGAAAGAGCCTTACTTGATCTTGGAGCTAGTGTGAATTTACTTCCATATTCAGTTTTTCAAAGTCTCAATCTAGGTGAGTTAAAACCAACCTCTGTAACTCTTTTACTCGCTGATAGATCTGTAAAAGTGCCTAGAGGAATAGTTGAAGATGTGTTAGTACAAGTTGATAAATTCATTTATCCTGTGGATTTTGTTGTCTTGGTACACAACCTGTTGAAGCATGTAATTCAATTCTGTCATTTTAGGACGTCCATTTCTTGCCACTTCTAATGCATTGATTAATTGTAGGAATGGATGATGAAGCTATCATTTGGAAACATGACATTGGAGATGAATATTTTCAACATTTACAAGCAACCTGGAGATGATAATGATTTACAGGAAGTGGACTTTATTGAAAAATTAGTTCATGATCAATTTCAAACCACTTCTAGTGAAACTGAGATTGATGAATCTGATGATTTGCAAATGGTCTTTACTTTCAGGAATCAAAGGCATGCAATTGGAGACCACAAATTGAAGAATTGCCACCACGATCAATTGAGCCCATACCTTCAAGTGTTCAACCACCAAAACCTGATTGAAGCCGTTACCATTTAATCTCAAATACTTCATTTTTGGGAGAAAATGAAACTTTTTCCGGTAATAATCTCTTCCAAACTTAATGCAATCAAGAAGGTAAGTTATTACAGACTCTGAAAATGCACAAAAATGCATTTAGGATGGACATAGCTGACATAAAAGGAATTAGCCCTTTGATTTGCACACATAGGATTTATTTGGAGGAAAATGCTAAACCCTCTAGAGAAATGCAACGAAGGCTTAATCCTAATATGAAAGAAGTAGTGAAAAATGAAGTCATTAAGCTTCTAGATAATGGAATCATTTATCCTATTTCTGACAGCAAAATGGGTAAGTTCCTACCCTGTTGTACCCAAAAAGTCTGGAGTCACTGTGATAACAAATGAGAAAAATGAGTTAATTCCAATCGTAGGACTGTTATCGGTGTTGGCGCAATGTGCATTGACTATAGGAAACTTAATTCAATGACTAGAAAAAATTCATTTCCCTTTACCTTTCATGGACCAAATCCTAGAAAGAGTTGCAGGTCATGAATTTTATTGTTTCCTAGATGGTTATTTCAGGATACAATCAAATTGAAATTGCATTGGAAGATCAAGAGAAGAAGAC
>CM055346.1:60057646-60133537 GCA_029228515.1 Populus alba x Populus x berolinensis
TGAGTTTCGCGGCATTCCGACTTCGATGCCCCGGTTGCCGAAATTCAGTTGCCTTTGAATTTCGGGTGATCCCTCTTGAGCATGTATGCTTCTGCTACTTGTTCTACATCACACTTCTTCCGCAAACGGCGAAACGCTTTGACTCGGTGAGTTTCGCGGCATTCCGACTTCGATGCCCCGGTTGCCGAAATTCAGTTGCCTTTGAATTTCGGGTGATCCCTCTTGAGCATGTATGCTTCTGCTACTTGTTCTACATCACACTTCCTTCCGCAAACGGCGAAACGCTTTGACTCGGTGAGTTTCGCGGCATTCCGACTTCGATGCCCCGTTGCCGAAATTCAGTTGCCTTTGAATTTCGGGTGATCCCTCTTGAGCATGTATGCTTCTGCTACTTGTTCTACATCACACTTCCTTCCGCAAACGGCGAAACGCTTTGACTCGGTGAGTTTCGCGGCATTCCGACTTCGATGCCCCGGTTGCCGAAATTCAGTTGCCTTTGAATTTCGGGTGATCCCTCTTGAGCATGTATGCTTCTGCTACTTGTTCTACATCACACTTCCTTCCGCAAACGGCGAAACGCTTTGACTCGGTGAGTTTCGCGGCATTCCGACTTCGATGCCCCGGTTGCCGAAATTCAGTTGCCTTTGAATTTCGGGTGATCCCTCTTGAGCATGTATGCTTCTGCTACTTGTTCTACATCACACTTCCTTCCGCAAACGGCGAAACGCTTTGACTCGGTGAGTTTCGCGGCATTCCGACTTCGATGCCCGGTTGCCGAAATTCAGTTGCCTTTGAATTTCGGGTGATCCCTCTTGAGCATGTATGCTTCTGCTACTTGTTCTACATCACACTTCTTCCGCAAACGGCGAAACGCTTTGACTCGGTGAGTTTCGCGGCATTCCGACTTCGATGCCCCGGTTGCCGAAATTCAGTTGCCTTTGAATTTCGGGTGATCCCTCTTGAGCATGTATGCTTCTGCTACTTGTTCTACATCACACTTCCTTCCGCAAACGGCGAAACGCTTTGACTCGGTGAGTTTCGCGGCATTCCGACTTCGATGCCCGGTTGCCGAAATTCAGTTGCCTTTGAATTTCGGGTGATCCCTCTTGAGCATGTATGCTTCTGCTACTTGTTCTACATCACACTTCTTCCGCAAACGGCGAAACGCTTTGACTCGTGAGTTTCGCGGCATTCCGACTTCGATGCCCCGGTTGCCGAAATTCAGTTGCCTTTGAATTTCGGGTGATCCCTCTTGAGCATGTATGCTTCTGCTACTTGTTCTACATCACACTTCCTTCCGCAAAGGCGAAACGCTTTGACTCGGTGAGTTTCGCGGCATTCCGACTTCGATGCCCCGGTTGCCGAAATTCAGTTGCCTTTGAATTTCGGGTGATCCCTCTTGAGCATGTATGCTTCTGCTACTTGTTCTACATCACACTTCTTCCGCAAACGGCGAAACGCTTTGACTCGGTGAGTTTCGCGGCATTCCGACTTCGATGCCCCGGTTGCCGAAATTCAGTTGCCTTTGAATTTCGGGTGATCCCTCTTGAGCATGTATGCTTCTGCTACTTGTTCTACATCACACTTCCTTCCGCAAACGGCGAAACGCTTTGACTCGGTGAGTTTCGCGGCATTCCGACTTCGATGCCCGGTTGCCGAAATTCAGTTGCCTTTGAATTTCGGGTGATCCCTCTTGAGCATGTATGCTTCTGCTACTTGTTCTACATCACACTTCCTTCCGCAAACGGCGAAACGCTTTGACTCGGTGAGTTTCGCGGCATTCCGACTTCGATGCCCCGGTTGCCGAAATTCAGTTGCCTTTGAATTTCGGGTGATCCCTCTTGAGCATGTATGCTTCTGCTACTTGTTCTACATCACACTTCTTCCGCAAACGGCGAAACGCTTTGACTCGGTGAGTTTCGCGGCATTCCGACTTCGATGCCCCGGTTGCCGAAATTCAGTTGCCTTTGAATTTCGGGTGATCCCTCTTGAGCATGTATGCTTCTGCTACTTGTTCTACATCAACTTCTTCCGCAAACGGCGAAACGCTTTGACTCGGTGAGTTTCGCGGCATTCCGACTTCGATGCCCCGGTTGCCGAAATTCAGTTGCCTTTGAATTTCGGGTGATCCCTCTTGAGCATGTATGCTTCTGCTACTTGTTCTACATCACACTTCTTCCGCAAACGGCGAAACGCTTTGACTCGGTGAGTTTCGCGGCATTCCGACTTCGATGCCCCGGTTGCCGAAATTCAGTTGCCTTTGAATTTCGGGTGATCCCTCTTGAGCATGTATGCTTCTGCTACTTGTTCTACATCACACTTCTTCCGCAAACGGCGAAACGCTTTGACTCGGTGAGTTTCGCGGCATTCCGACTTCGATGCCCCGGTTGCCGAAATTCAGTTGCCTTTGAATTTCGGGTGATCCCTCTTGAGCATGTATGCTTCTGCTACTTGTTCTACATCACACTTCTTCCGCAAACGGCGAAACGCTTTGACTCGGTGAGTTTCGCGGCATTCCGACTTCGATGCCCGGTTGCCGAAATTCAGTTGCCTTTGAATTTCGGGTGATCCCTCTTGAGCATGTATGCTTCTGCTACTTGTTCTACATCACACTTCTTCCGCAAACGGCGAAACGCTTTGACTCGGTGAGTTTCGCGGCATTCCGACTTCGATGCCCCGGTTGCCGAAATTCAGTTGCCTTTGAATTTCGGGTGATCCCTCTTGAGCATGTATGCTTCTGCTACTTGTTCTACATCACACTTCTTCCGCAAACGGCGAAACGCTTTGACTCGGTGAGTTTCGCGGCATTCCGACTTCGATGCCCCGGTTGCCGAAATTCAGTTGCCTTTGAATTTCGGGTGATCCCTCTTGAGCATGTATGCTTCTGCTACTTGTTCTACATCACACTTCCTTCCGCAAACGGCGAAACGCTTTGACTCGGTGAGTTTCGCGGCATTCCGACTTCGATGCCCCGGTTGCCGAAATTCAGTTGCCTTTGAATTTCGGGTGATCCCTCTTGAGCATGTATGCTTCTGCTACTTGTTCTACATCACACTTCCTTCCGCAAACGGCGAAACGCTTTGACTCGGTGAGTTTCGCGGCATTCCGACTTCGATGCCCCGGTTGCCGAAATTCAGTTGCCTTTGAATTTCGGGTGATCCCTCTTGAGCATGTATGCTTCTGCTACTTGTTCTACATCACACTTCCTTCCGCAAACGGCGAAACGCTTTGACTCGGTGAGTTTCGCGGCATTCCGACTTCGATGCCCCGGTTGCCGAAATTCAGTTGCCTTTGAATTTCGGGTGATCCCTCTTGAGCATGTATGCTTCTGCTACTTGTTCTACATCACACTTCTTCCGCAAACGGCGAAACGCTTTGACTCGGTGAGTTTCGCGGCATTCCGACTTCGATGCCCCGGTTGCCGAAATTCAGTTGCCTTTGAATTTCGGGTGATCCCTCTTGAGCATGTATGCTTCTGCTACTTGTTCTACATCAGACTTCCTTCCGCAAACGGCGAAACGCTTTGACTCGGTGAGTTTCGCGGCATTCCGACTTCGATGCCCGGTTGCCGAAATTCAGTTGCCTTTGAATTTCGGGTGATCCCTCTTGAGCATGTATGCTTCTGCTACTTGTTCTACATCACACTTCCTTCCGCAAACGGCGAAACGCTTTGACTCGGTGAGTTTCGCGGCATTCCGACTTCGATGCCCCGGTTGCCGAAATTCAGTTGCCTTTGAATTTCGGGTGATCCCTCTTGAGCATGTATGCTTCTGCTACTTGTTCTACATCACACTTCTTCCGCAAACGGCGAAACGCTTTGACTCGGTGAGTTTCGCGGCATTCCGACTTCGATGCCCCGGTTGCCGAAATTCAGTTGCCTTTGAATTTCGGGTGATCCCTCTTGAGCATGTATGCTTCTGCTACTTGTTCTACATCACACTTCCTTCCGCAAACGGCGAAACGCTTTGACTCGGTGAGTTTCGCGGCATTCCGACTTCGATGCCCCGGTTGCCGAAATTCAGTTGCCTTTGAATTTCGGGTGATCCCTCTTGAGCATGTATGCTTCTGCTACTTGTTCTACATCACACTTCTTCCGCAAACGGCGAAACGCTTTGACTCGGTGAGTTTCGCGGCATTCCGACTTCGATGCCCGGTTGCCGAAATTCAGTTGCCTTTGAATTTCGGGTGATCCCTCTTGAGCATGTATGCTTCTGCTACTTGTTCTACATCACACTTCCTTCCGCAAACGGCGAAACGCTTTGACTCGGTGAGTTTCGCGGCATTCCGACTTCGATGCCCCGGTTGCCGAAATTCAGTTGCCTTTGAATTTCGGGTGATCCCTCTTGAGCATGTATGCTTCTGCTACTTGTTCTACATCACACTTCTTCCGCAAACGGCGAAACGCTTTGACTCGGTGAGTTTCGCGGCATTCCGACTTCGATGCCCCGGTTGCCGAAATTCAGTTGCCTTTGAATTTCGGGTGATCCCTCTTGAGCATGTATGCTTCTGCTACTTGTTCTACATCACACTTCCTTCCGCAAACGGCGAAACGCTTTGACTCGGTGAGTTTCGCGGCATTCCGACTTCGATGCCCCGGTTGCCGAAATTCAGTTGCCTTTGAATTTCGGGTGATCCCTCTTGAGCATGTATGCTTCTGCTACTTGTTCTACATCACACTTCTTCCGCAAACGGCGAAACGCTTTGACTCGGTGAGTTTCGCGGCATTCCGACTTCGATGCCCCGGTTGCCGAAATTCAGTTGCCTTTGAATTTCGGGTGATCCCTCTTGAGCATGTATGCTTCTGCTACTTGTTCTACATCACACTTCCTTCCGCAAACGGCGAAACGCTTTGACTCGGTGAGTTTCGCGGCATTCCGACTTCGATGCCCCGGTTGCCGAAATTCAGTTGCCTTTGAATTTCGGGTGATCCCTCTTGAGCATGTATGCTTCTGCTACTTGTTCTACATCACACTTCCTTCCGCAAACGGCGAAACGCTTTGACTCGGTGAGTTTCGCGGCATTCCGACTTCGATGCCCCGGTTGCCGAAATTCAGTTGCCTTTGAATTTCGGGTGATCCCTCTTGAGCATGTATGCTTCTGCTACTTGTTCTACATCACACTTCTTCCGCAAACGGCGAAACGCTTTGACTCGGTGAGTTTCGCGGCATTCCGACTTCGATGCCCCGGTTGCCGAAATTCAGTTGCCTTTGAATTTCGGGTGATCCCTCTTGAGCATGTATGCTTCTGCTACTTGTTCTACATCACACTTCTTCCGCAAACGGCGAAACGCTTTGACTCGGTGAGTTTCGCGGCATTCCGACTTCGATGCCCCGGTTGCCGAAATTCAGTTGCCTTTGAATTTCGGGTGATCCCTCTTGAGCATGTATGCTTCTGCTACTTGTTCTACATCACACTTCTTCCGCAAACGGCGAAACGCTTTGACTCGGTGAGTTTCGCGGCATTCCGACTTCGATGCCCCGGTTGCCGAAATTCAGTTGCCTTTGAATTTCGGGTGATCCCTCTTGAGCATGTATGCTTCTGCTACTTGTTCTACATCACACTTCTTCCGCAAACGGCGAAACGCTTTGACTCGGTGAGTTTCGCGGCATTCCGACTTCGATGCCCCGGTTGCCGAAATTCAGTTGCCTTTGAATTTCGGGTGATCCCTCTTGAGCATGTATGCTTCTGCTACTTGTTCTACATCACACTTCTTCCGCAAACGGCGAAACGCTTTGACTCGGTGAGTTTCGCGGCATTCCGACTTCGATGCCCCGGTTGCCGAAATTCAGTTGCCTTTGAATTTCGGGTGATCCCTCTTGAGCATGTATGCTTCTGCTACTTGTTCTACATCACACTTCTTCCGCAAACGGCGAAACGCTTTGACTCGGTGAGTTTCGCGGCATTCCGACTTCGATGCCCCGGTTGCCGAAATTCAGTTGCCTTTGAATTTCGGGTGATCCCTCTTGAGCATGTATGCTTCTGCTACTTGTTCTACATCACACTTCTTCCGCAAACGGCGAAACGCTTTGACTCGGTGAGTTTCGCGGCATTCCGACTTCGATGCCCCGGTTGCCGAAATTCAGTTGCCTTTGAATTTCGGGTGATCCCTCTTGAGCATGTATGCTTCTGCTACTTGTTCTACATCACACTTCCTTCCGCAAACGGCGAAACGCTTTGACTCGGTGAGTTTCGCGGCATTCCGACTTCGATGCCCCGGTTGCCGAAATTCAGTTGCCTTTGAATTTCGGGTGATCCCTCTTGAGCATGTATGCTTCTGCTACTTGTTCTACATCACACTTCTTCCGCAAACGGCGAAACGCTTTGACTCGGTGAGTTTCGCGGCATTCCGACTTCGATGCCCGGTTGCCGAAATTCAGTTGCCTTTGAATTTCGGGTGATCCCTCTTGAGCATGTATGCTTCTGCTACTTGTTCTACATCACACTTCTTCCGCAAACGGCGAAACGCTTTGACTCGGTGAGTTTCGCGGCATTCCGACTTCGATGCCCCGGTTGCCGAAATTCAGTTGCCTTTGAATTTCGGGTGATCCCTCTTGAGCATGTATGCTTCTGCTACTTGTTCTACATCACACTTCTTCCGCAAACGGCGAAACGCTTTGACTCGGTGAGTTTCGCGGCATTCCGACTTCGATGCCCCGGTTGCCGAAATTCAGTTGCCTTTGAATTTCGGGTGATCCCTCTTGAGCATGTATGCTTCTGCTACTTGTTCTACATCACACTTCCTTCCGCAAACGGCGAAACGCTTTGACTCGGTGAGTTTCGCGGCATTCCGACTTCGATGCCCCGGTTGCCGAAATTCAGTTGCCTTTGAATTTCGGGTGATCCCTCTTGAGCATGTATGCTTCTGCTACTTGTTCTACATCACACTTCTTCCGCAAACGGCGAAACGCTTTGACTCGGTGAGTTTCGCGGCATTCCGACTTCGATGCCCCGGTTGCCGAAATTCAGTTGCCTTTGAATTTCGGGTGATCCCTCTTGAGCATGTATGCTTCTGCTACTTGTTCTACATCACACTTCTTCCGCAAACGGCGAAACGCTTTGACTCGGTGAGTTTCGCGGCATTCCGACTTCGATGCCCCGGTTGCCGAAATTCAGTTGCCTTTGAATTTCGGGTGATCCCTCTTGAGCATGTATGCTTCTGCTACTTGTTCTACATCACACTTCTTCCGCAAACGGCGAAACGCTTTGACTCGGTGAGTTTCGCGGCATTCCGACTTCGATGCCCCGGTTGCCGAAATTCAGTTGCCTTTGAATTTCGGGTGATCCCTCTTGAGCATGTATGCTTCTGCTACTTGTTCTACATCACACTTCTTCCGCAAACGGCGAAACGCTTTGACTCGGTGAGTTTCGCGGCATTCCGACTTCGATGCCCCGGTTGCCGAAATTCAGTTGCCTTTGAATTTCGGGTGATCCCTCTTGAGCATGTATGCTTCTGCTACTTGTTCTACATCACACTTCTTCCGCAAACGGCGAAACGCTTTGACTCGGTGAGTTTCGCGGCATTCCGACTTCGATGCCCCGGTTGCCGAAATTCAGTTGCCTTTGAATTTCGGGTGATCCCTCTTGAGCATGTATGCTTCTGCTACTTGTTCTACATCACACTTCTTCCGCAAACGGCGAAACGCTTTGACTCGGTGAGTTTCGCGGCATTCCGACTTCGATGCCCCGGTTGCCGAAATTCAGTTGCCTTTGAATTTCGGGTGATCCCTCTTGAGCATGTATGCTTCTGCTACTTGTTCTACATCACACTTCTTCCGCAAACGGCGAAACGCTTTGACTCGGTGAGTTTCGCGGCATTCCGACTTCGATGCCCCGGTTGCCGAAATTCAGTTGCCTTTGAATTTCGGGTGATCCCTCTTGAGCATGTATGCTTCTGCTACTTGTTCTACATCACACTTCCTTCCGCAAACGGCGAAACGCTTTGACTCGGTGAGTTTCGCGGCATTCCGACTTCGATGCCCCGGTTGCCGAAATTCAGTTGCCTTTGAATTTCGGGTGATCCCTCTTGAGCATGTATGCTTCTGCTACTTGTTCTACATCACACTTCCTTCCGCAAACGGCGAAACGCTTTGACTCGGTGAGTTTCGCGGCATTCCGACTTCGATGCCCCGGTTGCCGAAATTCAGTTGCCTTTGAATTTCGGGTGATCCCTCTTGAGCATGTATGCTTCTGCTACTTGTTCTACATCACACTTCTTCCGCAAACGGCGAAACGCTTTGACTCGGTGAGTTTCGCGGCATTCCGACTTCGATGCCCCGGTTGCCGAAATTCAGTTGCCTTTGAATTTCGGGTGATCCCTCTTGAGCATGTATGCTTCTGCTACTTGTTCTACATCACACTTCTTCCGCAAACGGCGAAACGCTTTGACTCGGTGAGTTTCGCGGCATTCCGACTTCGATGCCCCGGTTGCCGAAATTCAGTTGCCTTTGAATTTCGGGTGATCCCTCTTGAGCATGTATGCTTCTGCTACTTGTTCTACATCACACTTCTTCCGCAAACGGCGAAACGCTTTGACTCGGTGAGTTTCGCGGCATTCCGACTTCGATGCCCCGGTTGCCGAAATTCAGTTGCCTTTGAATTTCGGGTGATCCCTCTTGAGCATGTATGCTTCTGCTACTTGTTCTACATCACACTTCTTCCGCAAACGGCGAAACGCTTTGACTCGGTGAGTTTCGCGGCATTCCGACTTCGATGCCCCGGTTGCCGAAATTCAGTTGCCTTTGAATTTCGGGTGATCCCTCTTGAGCATGTATGCTTCTGCTACTTGTTCTACATCACACTTCTTCCGCAAACGGCGAAACGCTTTGACTCGGTGAGTTTCGCGGCATTCCGACTTCGATGCCCCGGTTGCCGAAATTCAGTTGCCTTTGAATTTCGGGTGATCCCTCTTGAGCATGTATGCTTCTGCTACTTGTTCTACATCACACTTCCTTCCGCAAACGGCGAAACGCTTTGACTCGGTGAGTTTCGCGGCATTCCGACTTCGATGCCCCGGTTGCCGAAATTCAGTTGCCTTTGAATTTCGGGTGATCCCTCTTGAGCATGTATGCTTCTGCTACTTGTTCTACATCACACTTCTTCCGCAAACGGCGAAACGCTTTGACTCGGTGAGTTTCGCGGCATTCCGACTTCGATGCCCCGGTTGCCGAAATTCAGTTGCCTTTGAATTTCGGGTGATCCCTCTTGAGCATGTATGCTTCTGCTACTTGTTCTACATCACACTTCTTCCGCAAACGGCGAAACGCTTTGACTCGGTGAGTTTCGCGGCATTCCGACTTCGATGCCCCGGTTGCCGAAATTCAGTTGCCTTTGAATTTCGGGTGATCCCTCTTGAGCATGTATGCTTCTGCTACTTGTTCTACATCACACTTCCTTCCGCAAACGGCGAAACGCTTTGACTCGGTGAGTTTCGCGGCATTCCGACTTCGATGCCCCGGTTGCCGAAATTCAGTTGCCTTTGAATTTCGGGTGATCCCTCTTGAGCATGTATGCTTCTGCTACTTGTTCTACATCACACTTCCTTCCGCAAACGGCGAAACGCTTTGACTCGGTGAGTTTCGCGGCATTCCGACTTCGATGCCCCGGTTGCCGAAATTCAGTTGCCTTTGAATTTCGGGTGATCCCTCTTGAGCATGTATGCTTCTGCTACTTGTTCTACATCACACTTCTTCCGCAAACGGCGAAACGCTTTGACTCGGTGAGTTTCGCGGCATTCCGACTTCGATGCCCCGGTTGCCGAAATTCAGTTGCCTTTGAATTTCGGGTGATCCCTCTTGAGCATGTATGCTTCTGCTACTTGTTCTACATCACACTTCCTTCCGCAAACGGCGAAACGCTTTGACTCGGTGAGTTTCGCGGCATTCCGACTTCGATGCCCCGGTTGCCGAAATTCAGTTGCCTTTGAATTTCGGGTGATCCCTCTTGAGCATGTATGCTTCTGCTACTTGTTCTACATCACACTTCCTTCCGCAAACGGCGAAACGCTTTGACTCGGTGAGTTTCGCGGCATTCCGACTTCGATGCCCCGGTTGCCGAAATTCAGTTGCCTTTGAATTTCGGGTGATCCCTCTTGAGCATGTATGCTTCTGCTACTTGTTCTACATCACACTTCCTTCCGCAAACGGCGAAACGCTTTGACTCGGTGAGTTTCGCGGCATTCCGACTTCGATGCCCCGGTTGCCGAAATTCAGTTGCCTTTGAATTTCGGGTGATCCCTCTTGAGCATGTATGCTTCTGCTACTTGTTCTACATCACACTTCCTTCCGCAAACGGCGAAACGCTTTGACTCGGTGAGTTTCGCGGCATTCCGACTTCGATGCCCCGGTTGCCGAAATTCAGTTGCCTTTGAATTTCGGGTGATCCCTCTTGAGCATGTATGCTTCTGCTACTTGTTCTACATCACACTTCCTTCCGCAAACGGCGAAACGCTTTGACTCGGTGAGTTTCGCGGCATTCCGACTTCGATGCCCCGGTTGCCGAAATTCAGTTGCCTTTGAATTTCGGGTGATCCCTCTTGAGCATGTATGCTTCTGCTACTTGTTCTACATCACACTTCCTTCCGCAAACGGCGAAACGCTTTGACTCGGTGAGTTTCGCGGCATTCCGACTTCGATGCCCCGGTTGCCGAAATTCAGTTGCCTTTGAATTTCGGGTGATCCCTCTTGAGCATGTATGCTTCTGCTACTTGTTCTACATCACACTTCCTTCCGCAAACGGCGAAACGCTTTGACTCGGTGAGTTTCGCGGCATTCCGACTTCGATGCCCCGGTTGCCGAAATTCAGTTGCCTTTGAATTTCGGGTGATCCCTCTTGAGCATGTATGCTTCTGCTACTTGTTCTACATCACACTTCCTTCCGCAAACGGCGAAACGCTTTGACTCGGTGAGTTTCGCGGCATTCCGACTTCGATGCCCCGGTTGCCGAAATTCAGTTGCCTTTGAATTTCGGGTGATCCCTCTTGAGCATGTATGCTTCTGCTACTTGTTCTACATCACACTTCCTTCCGCAAACGGCGAAACGCTTTGACTCGGTGAGTTTCGCGGCATTCCGACTTCGATGCCCCGGTTGCCGAAATTCAGTTGCCTTTGAATTTCGGGTGATCCCTCTTGAGCATGTATGCTTCTGCTACTTGTTCTACATCACACTTCCTTCCGCAAACGGCGAAACGCTTTGACTCGGTGAGTTTCGCGGCATTCCGACTTCGATGCCCCGGTTGCCGAAATTCAGTTGCCTTTGAATTTCGGGTGATCCCTCTTGAGCATGTATGCTTCTGCTACTTGTTCTACATCACACTTCCTTCCGCAAACGGCGAAACGCTTTGACTCGGTGAGTTTCGCGGCATTCCGACTTCGATGCCCCGGTTGCCGAAATTCAGTTGCCTTTGAATTTCGGGTGATCCCTCTTGAGCATGTATGCTTCTGCTACTTGTTCTACATCACACTTCCTTCCGCAAACGGCGAAACGCTTTGACTCGGTGAGTTTCGCGGCATTCCGACTTCGATGCCCCGGTTGCCGAAATTCAGTTGCCTTTGAATTTCGGGTGATCCCTCTTGAGCATGTATGCTTCTGCTACTTGTTCTACATCACACTTCCTTCCGCAAACGGCGAAACGCTTTGACTCGGTGAGTTTCGCGGCATTCCGACTTCGATGCCCCGGTTGCCGAAATTCAGTTGCCTTTGAATTTCGGGTGATCCCTCTTGAGCATGTATGCTTCTGCTACTTGTTCTACATCACACTTCCTTCCGCAAACGGCGAAACGCTTTGACTCGGTGAGTTTCGCGGCATTCCGACTTCGATGCCCCGGTTGCCGAAATTCAGTTGCCTTTGAATTTCGGGTGATCCCTCTTGAGCATGTATGCTTCTGCTACTTGTTCTACATCACACTTCCTTCCGCAAACGGCGAAACGCTTTGACTCGGTGAGTTTCGCGGCATTCCGACTTCGATGCCCCGGTTGCCGAAATTCAGTTGCCTTTGAATTTCGGGTGATCCCTCTTGAGCATGTATGCTTCTGCTACTTGTTCTACATCACACTTCTTCCGCAAACGGCGAAACGCTTTGACTCGGTGAGTTTCGCGGCATTCCGACTTCGATGCCCCGGTTGCCGAAATTCAGTTGCCTTTGAATTTCGGGTGATCCCTCTTGAGCATGTATGCTTCTGCTACTTGTTCTACATCACACTTCCTTCCGCAAACGGCGAAACGCTTTGACTCGGTGAGTTTCGCGGCATTCCGACTTCGATGCCCCGGTTGCCGAAATTCAGTTGCCTTTGAATTTCGGGTGATCCCTCTTGAGCATGTATGCTTCTGCTACTTGTTCTACATCACACTTCTTCCGCAAACGGCGAAACGCTTTGACTCGGTGAGTTTCGCGGCATTCCGACTTCGATGCCCCGGTTGCCGAAATTCAGTTGCCTTTGAATTTCGGGTGATCCCTCTTGAGCATGTATGCTTCTGCTACTTGTTCTACATCACACTTCCTTCCGCAAACGGCGAAACGCTTTGACTCGGTGAGTTTCGCGGCATTCCGACTTCGATGCCCCGGTTGCCGAAATTCAGTTGCCTTTGAATTTCGGGTGATCCCTCTTGAGCATGTATGCTTCTGCTACTTGTTCTACATCACACTTCCTTCCGCAAACGGCGAAACGCTTTGACTCGGTGAGTTTCGCGGCATTCCGACTTCGATGCCCCGGTTGCCGAAATTCAGTTGCCTTTGAATTTCGGGTGATCCCTCTTGAGCATGTATGCTTCTGCTACTTGTTCTACATCACACTTCCTTCCGCAAACGGCGAAACGCTTTGACTCGGTGAGTTTCGCGGCATTCCGACTTCGATGCCCCGGTTGCCGAAATTCAGTTGCCTTTGAATTTCGGGTGATCCCTCTTGAGCATGTATGCTTCTGCTACTTGTTCTACATCACACTTCCTTCCGCAAACGGCGAAACGCTTTGACTCGGTGAGTTTCGCGGCATTCCGACTTCGATGCCCCGGTTGCCGAAATTCAGTTGCCTTTGAATTTCGGGTGATCCCTCTTGAGCATGTATGCTTCTGCTACTTGTTCTACATCACACTTCCTTCCGCAAACGGCGAAACGCTTTGACTCGGTGAGTTTCGCGGCATTCCGACTTCGATGCCCCGGTTGCCGAAATTCAGTTGCCTTTGAATTTCGGGTGATCCCTCTTGAGCATGTATGCTTCTGCTACTTGTTCTACATCACACTTCCTTCCGCAAACGGCGAAACGCTTTGACTCGGTGAGTTTCGCGGCATTCCGACTTCGATGCCCCGGTTGCCGAAATTCAGTTGCCTTTGAATTTCGGGTGATCCCTCTTGAGCATGTATGCTTCTGCTACTTGTTCTACATCACACTTCCTTCCGCAAACGGCGAAACGCTTTGACTCGGTGAGTTTCGCGGCATTCCGACTTCGATGCCCGGTTGCCGAAATTCAGTTGCCTTTGAATTTCGGGTGATCCCTCTTGAGCATGTATGCTTCTGCTACTTGTTCTACATCACACTTCCTTCCGCAAACGGCGAAACGCTTTGACTCGGTGAGTTTCGCGGCATTCCGACTTCGATGCCCCGGTTGCCGAAATTCAGTTGCCTTTGAATTTCGGGTGATCCCTCTTGAGCATGTATGCTTCTGCTACTTGTTCTACATCACACTTCTTCCGCAAACGGCGAAACGCTTTGACTCGGTGAGTTTCGCGGCATTCCGACTTCGATGCCCCGGTTGCCGAAATTCAGTTGCCTTTGAATTTCGGGTGATCCCTCTTGAGCATGTATGCTTCTGCTACTTGTTCTACATCACACTTCCTTCCGCAAACGGCGAAACGCTTTGACTCGGTGAGTTTCGCGGCATTCCGACTTCGATGCCCCGGTTGCCGAAATTCAGTTGCCTTTGAATTTCGGGTGATCCCTCTTGAGCATGTATGCTTCTGCTACTTGTTCTACATCACACTTCCTTCCGCAAACGGCGAAACGCTTTGACTCGGTGAGTTTCGCGGCATTCCGACTTCGATGCCCCGGTTGCCGAAATTCAGTTGCCTTTGAATTTCGGGTGATCCCTCTTGAGCATGTATGCTTCTGCTACTTGTTCTACATCACACTTCCTTCCGCAAACGGCGAAACGCTTTGACTCGGTGAGTTTCGCGGCATTCCGACTTCGATGCCCCGGTTGCCGAAATTCAGTTGCCTTTGAATTTCGGGTGATCCCTCTTGAGCATGTATGCTTCTGCTACTTGTTCTACATCACACTTCCTTCCGCAAACGGCGAAACGCTTTGACTCGGTGAGTTTCGCGGCATTCCGACTTCGATGCCCCGGTTGCCGAAATTCAGTTGCCTTTGAATTTCGGGTGATCCCTCTTGAGCATGTATGCTTCTGCTACTTGTTCTACATCACACTTCCTTCCGCAAACGGCGAAACGCTTTGACTCGGTGAGTTTCGCGGCATTCCGACTTCGATGCCCCGGTTGCCGAAATTCAGTTGCCTTTGAATTTCGGGTGATCCCTCTTGAGCATGTATGCTTCTGCTACTTGTTCTACATCACACTTCTTCCGCAAACGGCGAAACGCTTTGACTCGGTGAGTTTCGCGGCATTCCGACTTCGATGCCCCGGTTGCCGAAATTCAGTTGCCTTTGAATTTCGGGTGATCCCTCTTGAGCATGTATGCTTCTGCTACTTGTTCTACATCACACTTCCTTCCGCAAACGGCGAAACGCTTTGACTCGGTGAGTTTCGCGGCATTCCGACTTCGATGCCCCGGTTGCCGAAATTCAGTTGCCTTTGAATTTCGGGTGATCCCTCTTGAGCATGTATGCTTCTGCTACTTGTTCTACATCACACTTCCTTCCGCAAACGGCGAAACGCTTTGACTCGGTGAGTTTCGCGGCATTCCGACTTCGATGCCCCGGTTGCCGAAATTCAGTTGCCTTTGAATTTCGGGTGATCCCTCTTGAGCATGTATGCTTCTGCTACTTGTTCTACATCACACTTCCTTCCGCAAACGGCGAAACGCTTTGACTCGGTGAGTTTCGCGGCATTCCGACTTCGATGCCCCGGTTGCCGAAATTCAGTTGCCTTTGAATTTCGGGTGATCCCTCTTGAGCATGTATGCTTCTGCTACTTGTTCTACATCACACTTCCTTCCGCAAACGGCGAAACGCTTTGACTCGGTGAGTTTCGCGGCATTCCGACTTCGATGCCCCGGTTGCCGAAATTCAGTTGCCTTTGAATTTCGGGTGATCCCTCTTGAGCATGTATGCTTCTGCTACTTGTTCTACATCACACTTCCTTCCGCAAACGGCGAAACGCTTTGACTCGGTGAGTTTCGCGGCATTCCGACTTCGATGCCCCGGTTGCCGAAATTCAGTTGCCTTTGAATTTCGGGTGATCCCTCTTGAGCATGTATGCTTCTGCTACTTGTTCTACATCACACTTCCTTCCGCAAACGGCGAAACGCTTTGACTCGGTGAGTTTCGCGGCATTCCGACTTCGATGCCCCGGTTGCCGAAATTCAGTTGCCTTTGAATTTCGGGTGATCCCTCTTGAGCATGTATGCTTCTGCTACTTGTTCTACATCACACTTCCTTCCGCAAACGGCGAAACGCTTTGACTCGGTGAGTTTCGCGGCATTCCGACTTCGATGCCCCGGTTGCCGAAATTCAGTTGCCTTTGAATTTCGGGTGATCCCTCTTGAGCATGTATGCTTCTGCTACTTGTTCTACATCACACTTCCTTCCGCAAACGGCGAAACGCTTTGACTCGGTGAGTTTCGCGGCATTCCGACTTCGATGCCCCGGTTGCCGAAATTCAGTTGCCTTTGAATTTCGGGTGATCCCTCTTGAGCATGTATGCTTCTGCTACTTGTTCTACATCACACTTCCTTCCGCAAACGGCGAAACGCTTTGACTCGGTGAGTTTCGCGGCATTCCGACTTCGATGCCCCGGTTGCCGAAATTCAGTTGCCTTTGAATTTCGGGTGATCCCTCTTGAGCATGTATGCTTCTGCTACTTGTTCTACATCACACTTCCTTCCGCAAACGGCGAAACGCTTTGACTCGGTGAGTTTCGCGGCATTCCGACTTCGATGCCCCGGTTGCCGAAATTCAGTTGCCTTTGAATTTCGGGTGATCCCTCTTGAGCATGTATGCTTCTGCTACTTGTTCTACATCACACTTCCTTCCGCAAACGGCGAAACGCTTTGACTCGGTGAGTTTCGCGGCATTCCGACTTCGATGCCCCGGTTGCCGAAATTCAGTTGCCTTTGAATTTCGGGTGATCCCTCTTGAGCATGTATGCTTCTGCTACTTGTTCTACATCACACTTCCTTCCGCAAACGGCGAAACGCTTTGACTCGGTGAGTTTCGCGGCATTCCGACTTCGATGCCCCGGTTGCCGAAATTCAGTTGCCTTTGAATTTCGGGTGATCCCTCTTGAGCATGTATGCTTCTGCTACTTGTTCTACATCACACTTCCTTCCGCAAACGGCGAAACGCTTTGACTCGGTGAGTTTCGCGGCATTCCGACTTCGATGCCCCGGTTGCCGAAATTCAGTTGCCTTTGAATTTCGGGTGATCCCTCTTGAGCATGTATGCTTCTGCTACTTGTTCTACATCACACTTCCTTCCGCAAACGGCGAAACGCTTTGACTCGGTGAGTTTCGCGGCATTCCGACTTCGATGCCCGGTTGCCGAAATTCAGTTGCCTTTGAATTTCGGGTGATCCCTCTTGAGCATGTATGCTTCTGCTACTTGTTCTACATCACACTTCCTTCCGCAAACGGCGAAACGCTTTGACTCGGTGAGTTTCGCGGCATTCCGACTTCGATGCCCCGGTTGCCGAAATTCAGTTGCCTTTGAATTTCGGGTGATCCCTCTTGAGCATGTATGCTTCTGCTACTTGTTCTACATCACACTTCCTTCCGCAAACGGCGAAACGCTTTGACTCGGTGAGTTTCGCGGCATTCCGACTTCGATGCCCCGGTTGCCGAAATTCAGTTGCCTTTGAATTTCGGGTGATCCCTCTTGAGCATGTATGCTTCTGCTACTTGTTCTACATCACACTTCCTTCCGCAAACGGCGAAACGCTTTGACTCGGTGAGTTTCGCGGCATTCCGACTTCGATGCCCCGGTTGCCGAAATTCAGTTGCCTTTGAATTTCGGGTGATCCCTCTTGAGCATGTATGCTTCTGCTACTTGTTCTACATCACACTTCCTTCCGCAAACGGCGAAACGCTTTGACTCGGTGAGTTTCGCGGCATTCCGACTTCGATGCCCCGGTTGCCGAAATTCAGTTGCCTTTGAATTTCGGGTGATCCCTCTTGAGCATGTATGCTTCTGCTACTTGTTCTACATCACACTTCCTTCCGCAAACGGCGAAACGCTTTGACTCGGTGAGTTTCGCGGCATTCCGACTTCGATGCCCCGGTTGCCGAAATTCAGTTGCCTTTGAATTTCGGGTGATCCCTCTTGAGCATGTATGCTTCTGCTACTTGTTCTACATCACACTTCCTTCCGCAAACGGCGAAACGCTTTGACTCGGTGAGTTTCGCGGCATTCCGACTTCGATGCCCCGGTTGCCGAAATTCAGTTGCCTTTGAATTTCGGGTGATCCCTCTTGAGCATGTATGCTTCTGCTACTTGTTCTACATCACACTTCCTTCCGCAAACGGCGAAACGCTTTGACTCGGTGAGTTTCGCGGCATTCCGACTTCGATGCCCCGGTTGCCGAAATTCAGTTGCCTTTGAATTTCGGGTGATCCCTCTTGAGCATGTATGCTTCTGCTACTTGTTCTACATCACACTTCCTTCCGCAAACGGCGAAACGCTTTGACTCGGTGAGTTTCGCGGCATTCCGACTTCGATGCCCCGGTTGCCGAAATTCAGTTGCCTTTGAATTTCGGGTGATCCCTCTTGAGCATGTATGCTTCTGCTACTTGTTCTACATCACACTTCCTTCCGCAAACGGCGAAACGCTTTGACTCGGTGAGTTTCGCGGCATTCCGACTTCGATGCCCCGGTTGCCGAAATTCAGTTGCCTTTGAATTTCGGGTGATCCCTCTTGAGCATGTATGCTTCTGCTACTTGTTCTACATCACACTTCCTTCCGCAAACGGCGAAACGCTTTGACTCGGTGAGTTTCGCGGCATTCCGACTTCGATGCCCCGGTTGCCGAAATTCAGTTGCCTTTGAATTTCGGGTGATCCCTCTTGAGCATGTATGCTTCTGCTACTTGTTCTACATCACACTTCCTTCCGCAAACGGCGAAACGCTTTGACTCGGTGAGTTTCGCGGCATTCCGACTTCGATGCCCCGGTTGCCGAAATTCAGTTGCCTTTGAATTTCGGGTGATCCCTCTTGAGCATGTATGCTTCTGCTACTTGTTCTACATCACACTTCCTTCCGCAAACGGCGAAACGCTTTGACTCGGTGAGTTTCGCGGCATTCCGACTTCGATGCCCCGGTTGCCGAAATTCAGTTGCCTTTGAATTTCGGGTGATCCCTCTTGAGCATGTATGCTTCTGCTACTTGTTCTACATCACACTTCCTTCCGCAAACGGCGAAACGCTTTGACTCGGTGAGTTTCGCGGCATTCCGACTTCGATGCCCCGGTTGCCGAAATTCAGTTGCCTTTGAATTTCGGGTGATCCCTCTTGAGCATGTATGCTTCTGCTACTTGTTCTACATCACACTTCCTTCCGCAAACGGCGAAACGCTTTGACTCGGTGAGTTTCGCGGCATTCCGACTTCGATGCCCCGGTTGCCGAAATTCAGTTGCCTTTGAATTTCGGGTGATCCCTCTTGAGCATGTATGCTTCTGCTACTTGTTCTACATCACACTTCCTTCCGCAAACGGCGAAACGCTTTGACTCGGTGAGTTTCGCGGCATTCCGACTTCGATGCCCGGTTGCCGAAATTCAGTTGCCTTTGAATTTCGGGTGATCCCTCTTGAGCATGTATGCTTCTGCTACTTGTTCTACATCACACTTCCTTCCGCAAACGGCGAAACGCTTTGACTCGGTGAGTTTCGCGGCATTCCGACTTCGATGCCCCGGTTGCCGAAATTCAGTTGCCTTTGAATTTCGGGTGATCCCTCTTGAGCATGTATGCTTCTGCTACTTGTTCTACATCACACTTCCTTCCGCAAACGGCGAAACGCTTTGACTCGGTGAGTTTCGCGGCATTCCGACTTCGATGCCCCGGTTGCCGAAATTCAGTTGCCTTTGAATTTCGGGTGATCCCTCTTGAGCATGTATGCTTCTGCTACTTGTTCTACATCACACTTCCTTCCGCAAACGGCGAAACGCTTTGACTCGGTGAGTTTCGCGGCATTCCGACTTCGATGCCCCGGTTGCCGAAATTCAGTTGCCTTTGAATTTCGGGTGATCCCTCTTGAGCATGTATGCTTCTGCTACTTGTTCTACATCACACTTCCTTCCGCAAACGGCGAAACGCTTTGACTCGGTGAGTTTCGCGGCATTCCGACTTCGATGCCCCGGTTGCCGAAATTCAGTTGCCTTTGAATTTCGGGTGATCCCTCTTGAGCATGTATGCTTCTGCTACTTGTTCTACATCACACTTCCTTCCGCAAACGGCGAAACGCTTTGACTCGGTGAGTTTCGCGGCATTCCGACTTCGATGCCCCGGTTGCCGAAATTCAGTTGCCTTTGAATTTCGGGTGATCCCTCTTGAGCATGTATGCTTCTGCTACTTGTTCTACATCACACTTCCTTCCGCAAACGGCGAAACGCTTTGACTCGGTGAGTTTCGCGGCATTCCGACTTCGATGCCCCGGTTGCCGAAATTCAGTTGCCTTTGAATTTCGGGTGATCCCTCTTGAGCATGTATGCTTCTGCTACTTGTTCTACATCACACTTCCTTCCGCAAACGGCGAAACGCTTTGACTCGGTGAGTTTCGCGGCATTCCGACTTCGATGCCCCGGTTGCCGAAATTCAGTTGCCTTTGAATTTCGGGTGATCCCTCTTGAGCATGTATGCTTCTGCTACTTGTTCTACATCACACTTCCTTCCGCAAACGGCGAAACGCTTTGACTCGGTGAGTTTCGCGGCATTCCGACTTCGATGCCCCGGTTGCCGAAATTCAGTTGCCTTTGAATTTCGGGTGATCCCTCTTGAGCATGTATGCTTCTGCTACTTGTTCTACATCACACTTCCTTCCGCAAACGGCGAAACGCTTTGACTCGGTGAGTTTCGCGGCATTCCGACTTCGATGCCCCGGTTGCCGAAATTCAGTTGCCTTTGAATTTCGGGTGATCCCTCTTGAGCATGTATGCTTCTGCTACTTGTTCTACATCACACTTCCTTCCGCAAACGGCGAAACGCTTTGACTCGGTGAGTTTCGCGGCATTCCGACTTCGATGCCCCGGTTGCCGAAATTCAGTTGCCTTTGAATTTCGGGTGATCCCTCTTGAGCATGTATGCTTCTGCTACTTGTTCTACATCACACTTCCTTCCGCAAACGGCGAAACGCTTTGACTCGGTGAGTTTCGCGGCATTCCGACTTCGATGCCCCGGTTGCCGAAATTCAGTTGCCTTTGAATTTCGGGTGATCCCTCTTGAGCATGTATGCTTCTGCTACTTGTTCTACATCACACTTCCTTCCGCAAACGGCGAAACGCTTTGACTCGGTGAGTTTCGCGGCATTCCGACTTCGATGCCCCGGTTGCCGAAATTCAGTTGCCTTTGAATTTCGGGTGATCCCTCTTGAGCATGTATGCTTCTGCTACTTGTTCTACATCACACTTCCTTCCGCAAACGGCGAAACGCTTTGACTCGGTGAGTTTCGCGGCATTCCGACTTCGATGCCCCGGTTGCCGAAATTCAGTTGCCTTTGAATTTCGGGTGATCCCTCTTGAGCATGTATGCTTCTGCTACTTGTTCTACATCACACTTCCTTCCGCAAACGGCGAAACGCTTTGACTCGGTGAGTTTCGCGGCATTCCGACTTCGATGCCCCGGTTGCCGAAATTCAGTTGCCTTTGAATTTCGGGTGATCCCTCTTGAGCATGTATGCTTCTGCTACTTGTTCTACATCACACTTCCTTCCGCAAACGGCGAAACGCTTTGACTCGGTGAGTTTCGCGGCATTCCGACTTCGATGCCCCGGTTGCCGAAATTCAGTTGCCTTTGAATTTCGGGTGATCCCTCTTGAGCATGTATGCTTCTGCTACTTGTTCTACATCACACTTCCTTCCGCAAACGGCGAAACGCTTTGACTCGGTGAGTTTCGCGGCATTCCGACTTCGATGCCCCGGTTGCCGAAATTCAGTTGCCTTTGAATTTCGGGTGATCCCTCTTGAGCATGTATGCTTCTGCTACTTGTTCTACATCACACTTCCTTCCGCAAACGGCGAAACGCTTTGACTCGGTGAGTTTCGCGGCATTCCGACTTCGATGCCCCGGTTGCCGAAATTCAGTTGCCTTTGAATTTCGGGTGATCCCTCTTGAGCATGTATGCTTCTGCTACTTGTTCTACATCACACTTCCTTCCGCAAACGGCGAAACGCTTTGACTCGGTGAGTTTCGCGGCATTCCGACTTCGATGCCCCGGTTGCCGAAATTCAGTTGCCTTTGAATTTCGGGTGATCCCTCTTGAGCATGTATGCTTCTGCTACTTGTTCTACATCACACTTCCTTCCGCAAACGGCGAAACGCTTTGACTCGGTGAGTTTCGCGGCATTCCGACTTCGATGCCCCGGTTGCCGAAATTCAGTTGCCTTTGAATTTCGGGTGATCCCTCTTGAGCATGTATGCTTCTGCTACTTGTTCTACATCACACTTCCTT
This sequence comes from Populus alba x Populus x berolinensis, assembly GCA_029228515.1. Lineage (NCBI taxonomy): Eukaryota > Viridiplantae > Streptophyta > Magnoliopsida > Malpighiales > Salicaceae > Populus > Populus alba x Populus x berolinensis. The sequence continues at coordinate 60,079,464 of CM055346.1, forward strand.
CCGCAAACGGCGAAACGCTTTGACTCGGTGAGTTTCGCGGCATTCCGACTTCGATGCCCCGGTTGCCGAAATTCAGTTGCCTTTGAATTTCGGGTGATCCCTCTTGAGCATGTATGCTTCTGCTACTTGTTCTACATCACACTTCCTTCCGCAAACGGCGAAACGCTTTGACTCGGTGAGTTTCGCGGCATTCCGACTTCGATGCCCCGGTTGCCGAAATTCAGTTGCCTTTGAATTTCGGGTGATCCCTCTTGAGCATGTATGCTTCTGCTACTTGTTCTACATCACACTTCCTTCCGCAAACGGCGAAACGCTTTGACTCGGTGAGTTTCGCGGCATTCCGACTTCGATGCCCCGGTTGCCGAAATTCAGTTGCCTTTGAATTTCGGGTGATCCCTCTTGAGCATGTATGCTTCTGCTACTTGTTCTACATCACACTTCCTTCCGCAAACGGCGAAACGCTTTGACTCGGTGAGTTTCGCGGCATTCCGACTTCGATGCCCCGGTTGCCGAAATTCAGTTGCCTTTGAATTTCGGGTGATCCCTCTTGAGCATGTATGCTTCTGCTACTTGTTCTACATCACACTTCCTTCCGCAAACGGCGAAACGCTTTGACTCGGTGAGTTTCGCGGCATTCCGACTTCGATGCCCCGGTTGCCGAAATTCAGTTGCCTTTGAATTTCGGGTGATCCCTCTTGAGCATGTATGCTTCTGCTACTTGTTCTACATCACACTTCCTTCCGCAAAGGCGAAACGCTTTGACTCGGTGAGTTTCGCGGCATTCCGACTTCGATGCCCCGGTTGCCGAAATTCAGTTGCCTTTGAATTTCGGGTGATCCCTCTTGAGCATGTATGCTTCTGCTACTTGTTCTACATCACACTTCCTTCCGCAAACGGCGAAACGCTTTGACTCGGTGAGTTTCGCGGCATTCCGACTTCGATGCCCCGGTTGCCGAAATTCAGTTGCCTTTGAATTTCGGGTGATCCCTCTTGAGCATGTATGCTTCTGCTACTTGTTCTACATCACACTTCCTTCCGCAAACGGCGAAACGCTTTGACTCGGTGAGTTTCGCGGCATTCCGACTTCGATGCCCCGGTTGCCGAAATTCAGTTGCCTTTGAATTTCGGGTGATCCCTCTTGAGCATGTATGCTTCTGCTACTTGTTCTACATCACACTTCCTTCCGCAAACGGCGAAACGCTTTGACTCGGTGAGTTTCGCGGCATTCCGACTTCGATGCCCCGGTTGCCGAAATTCAGTTGCCTTTGAATTTCGGGTGATCCCTCTTGAGCATGTATGCTTCTGCTACTTGTTCTACATCACACTTCCTTCCGCAAACGGCGAAACGCTTTGACTCGGTGAGTTTCGCGGCATTCCGACTTCGATGCCCCGGTTGCCGAAATTCAGTTGCCTTTGAATTTCGGGTGATCCCTCTTGAGCATGTATGCTTCTGCTACTTGTTCTACATCACACTTCCTTCCGCAAACGGCGAAACGCTTTGACTCGGTGAGTTTCGCGGCATTCCGACTTCGATGCCCCGGTTGCCGAAATTCAGTTGCCTTTGAATTTCGGGTGATCCCTCTTGAGCATGTATGCTTCTGCTACTTGTTCTACATCACACTTCCTTCCGCAAACGGCGAAACGCTTTGACTCGGTGAGTTTCGCGGCATTCCGACTTCGATGCCCCGGTTGCCGAAATTCAGTTGCCTTTGAATTTCGGGTGATCCCTCTTGAGCATGTATGCTTCTGCTACTTGTTCTACATCACACTTCCTTCCGCAAACGGCGAAACGCTTTGACTCGGTGAGTTTCGCGGCATTCCGACTTCGATGCCCCGGTTGCCGAAATTCAGTTGCCTTTGAATTTCGGGTGATCCCTCTTGAGCATGTATGCTTCTGCTACTTGTTCTACATCACACTTCCTTCCGCAAACGGCGAAACGCTTTGACTCGGTGAGTTTCGCGGCATTCCGACTTCGATGCCCCGGTTGCCGAAATTCAGTTGCCTTTGAATTTCGGGTGATCCCTCTTGAGCATGTATGCTTCTGCTACTTGTTCTACATCACACTTCCTTCCGCAAACGGCGAAACGCTTTGACTCGGTGAGTTTCGCGGCATTCCGACTTCGATGCCCCGGTTGCCGAAATTCAGTTGCCTTTGAATTTCGGGTGATCCCTCTTGAGCATGTATGCTTCTGCTACTTGTTCTACATCACACTTCCTTCCGCAAACGGCGAAACGCTTTGACTCGGTGAGTTTCGCGGCATTCCGACTTCGATGCCCCGGTTGCCGAAATTCAGTTGCCTTTGAATTTCGGGTGATCCCTCTTGAGCATGTATGCTTCTGCTACTTGTTCTACATCACACTTCCTTCCGCAAACGGCGAAACGCTTTGACTCGGTGAGTTTCGCGGCATTCCGACTTCGATGCCCCGGTTGCCGAAATTCAGTTGCCTTTGAATTTCGGGTGATCCCTCTTGAGCATGTATGCTTCTGCTACTTGTTCTACATCACACTTCCTTCCGCAAACGGCGAAACGCTTTGACTCGGTGAGTTTCGCGGCATTCCGACTTCGATGCCCCGGTTGCCGAAATTCAGTTGCCTTTGAATTTCGGGTGATCCCTCTTGAGCATGTATGCTTCTGCTACTTGTTCTACATCACACTTCCTTCCGCAAACGGCGAAACGCTTTGACTCGGTGAGTTTCGCGGCATTCCGACTTCGATGCCCCGGTTGCCGAAATTCAGTTGCCTTTGAATTTCGGGTGATCCCTCTTGAGCATGTATGCTTCTGCTACTTGTTCTACATCACACTTCCTTCCGCAAACGGCGAAACGCTTTGACTCGGTGAGTTTCGCGGCATTCCGACTTCGATGCCCCGGTTGCCGAAATTCAGTTGCCTTTGAATTTCGGGTGATCCCTCTTGAGCATGTATGCTTCTGCTACTTGTTCTACATCACACTTCCTTCCGCAAACGGCGAAACGCTTTGACTCGGTGAGTTTCGCGGCATTCCGACTTCGATGCCCCGGTTGCCGAAATTCAGTTGCCTTTGAATTTCGGGTGATCCCTCTTGAGCATGTATGCTTCTGCTACTTGTTCTACATCACACTTCCTTCCGCAAACGGCGAAACGCTTTGACTCGGTGAGTTTCGCGGCATTCCGACTTCGATGCCCCGGTTGCCGAAATTCAGTTGCCTTTGAATTTCGGGTGATCCCTCTTGAGCATGTATGCTTCTGCTACTTGTTCTACATCACACTTCCTTCCGCAAACGGCGAAACGCTTTGACTCGGTGAGTTTCGCGGCATTCCGACTTCGATGCCCCGGTTGCCGAAATTCAGTTGCCTTTGAATTTCGGGTGATCCCTCTTGAGCATGTATGCTTCTGCTACTTGTTCTACATCACACTTCCTTCCGCAAACGGCGAAACGCTTTGACTCGGTGAGTTTCGCGGCATTCCGACTTCGATGCCCCGGTTGCCGAAATTCAGTTGCCTTTGAATTTCGGGTGATCCCTCTTGAGCATGTATGCTTCTGCTACTTGTTCTACATCACACTTCCTTCCGCAAACGGCGAAACGCTTTGACTCGGTGAGTTTCGCGGCATTCCGACTTCGATGCCCCGGTTGCCGAAATTCAGTTGCCTTTGAATTTCGGGTGATCCCTCTTGAGCATGTATGCTTCTGCTACTTGTTCTACATCACACTTCCTTCCGCAAACGGCGAAACGCTTTGACTCGGTGAGTTTCGCGGCATTCCGACTTCGATGCCCCGGTTGCCGAAATTCAGTTGCCTTTGAATTTCGGGTGATCCCTCTTGAGCATGTATGCTTCTGCTACTTGTTCTACATCACACTTCCTTCCGCAAACGGCGAAACGCTTTGACTCGGTGAGTTTCGCGGCATTCCGACTTCGATGCCCCGGTTGCCGAAATTCAGTTGCCTTTGAATTTCGGGTGATCCCTCTTGAGCATGTATGCTTCTGCTACTTGTTCTACATCACACTTCCTTCCGCAAACGGCGAAACGCTTTGACTCGGTGAGTTTCGCGGCATTCCGACTTCGATGCCCCGGTTGCCGAAATTCAGTTGCCTTTGAATTTCGGGTGATCCCTCTTGAGCATGTATGCTTCTGCTACTTGTTCTACATCACACTTCCTTCCGCAAACGGCGAAACGCTTTGACTCGGTGAGTTTCGCGGCATTCCGACTTCGATGCCCCGGTTGCCGAAATTCAGTTGCCTTTGAATTTCGGGTGATCCCTCTTGAGCATGTATGCTTCTGCTACTTGTTCTACATCACACTTCCTTCCGCAAACGGCGAAACGCTTTGACTCGGTGAGTTTCGCGGCATTCCGACTTCGATGCCCCGGTTGCCGAAATTCAGTTGCCTTTGAATTTCGGGTGATCCCTCTTGAGCATGTATGCTTCTGCTACTTGTTCTACATCACACTTCCTTCCGCAAACGGCGAAACGCTTTGACTCGGTGAGTTTCGCGGCATTCCGACTTCGATGCCCCGGTTGCCGAAATTCAGTTGCCTTTGAATTTCGGGTGATCCCTCTTGAGCATGTATGCTTCTGCTACTTGTTCTACATCACACTTCCTTCCGCAAACGGCGAAACGCTTTGACTCGGTGAGTTTCGCGGCATTCCGACTTCGATGCCCCGGTTGCCGAAATTCAGTTGCCTTTGAATTTCGGGTGATCCCTCTTGAGCATGTATGCTTCTGCTACTTGTTCTACATCACACTTCCTTCCGCAAACGGCGAAACGCTTTGACTCGGTGAGTTTCGCGGCATTCCGACTTCGATGCCCCGGTTGCCGAAATTCAGTTGCCTTTGAATTTCGGGTGATCCCTCTTGAGCATGTATGCTTCTGCTACTTGTTCTACATCACACTTCCTTCCGCAAACGGCGAAACGCTTTGACTCGGTGAGTTTCGCGGCATTCCGACTTCGATGCCCCGGTTGCCGAAATTCAGTTGCCTTTGAATTTCGGGTGATCCCTCTTGAGCATGTATGCTTCTGCTACTTGTTCTACATCACACTTCCTTCCGCAAACGGCGAAACGCTTTGACTCGGTGAGTTTCGCGGCATTCCGACTTCGATGCCCCGGTTGCCGAAATTCAGTTGCCTTTGAATTTCGGGTGATCCCTCTTGAGCATGTATGCTTCTGCTACTTGTTCTACATCACACTTCCTTCCGCAAACGGCGAAACGCTTTGACTCGGTGAGTTTCGCGGCATTCCGACTTCGATGCCCCGGTTGCCGAAATTCAGTTGCCTTTGAATTTCGGGTGATCCCTCTTGAGCATGTATGCTTCTGCTACTTGTTCTACATCACACTTCCTTCCGCAAACGGCGAAACGCTTTGACTCGGTGAGTTTCGCGGCATTCCGACTTCGATGCCCCGGTTGCCGAAATTCAGTTGCCTTTGAATTTCGGGTGATCCCTCTTGAGCATGTATGCTTCTGCTACTTGTTCTACATCACACTTCCTTCCGCAAACGGCGAAACGCTTTGACTCGGTGAGTTTCGCGGCATTCCGACTTCGATGCCCCGGTTGCCGAAATTCAGTTGCCTTTGAATTTCGGGTGATCCCTCTTGAGCATGTATGCTTCTGCTACTTGTTCTACATCACACTTCCTTCCGCAAACGGCGAAACGCTTTGACTCGGTGAGTTTCGCGGCATTCCGACTTCGATGCCCCGGTTGCCGAAATTCAGTTGCCTTTGAATTTCGGGTGATCCCTCTTGAGCATGTATGCTTCTGCTACTTGTTCTACATCACACTTCCTTCCGCAAACGGCGAAACGCTTTGACTCGGTGAGTTTCGCGGCATTCCGACTTCGATGCCCCGGTTGCCGAAATTCAGTTGCCTTTGAATTTCGGGTGATCCCTCTTGAGCATGTATGCTTCTGCTACTTGTTCTACATCACACTTCCTTCCGCAAACGGCGAAACGCTTTGACTCGGTGAGTTTCGCGGCATTCCGACTTCGATGCCCCGGTTGCCGAAATTCAGTTGCCTTTGAATTTCGGGTGATCCCTCTTGAGCATGTATGCTTCTGCTACTTGTTCTACATCACACTTCCTTCCGCAAACGGCGAAACGCTTTGACTCGGTGAGTTTCGCGGCATTCCGACTTCGATGCCCCGGTTGCCGAAATTCAGTTGCCTTTGAATTTCGGGTGATCCCTCTTGAGCATGTATGCTTCTGCTACTTGTTCTACATCACACTTCCTTCCGCAAACGGCGAAACGCTTTGACTCGGTGAGTTTCGCGGCATTCCGACTTCGATGCCCCGGTTGCCGAAATTCAGTTGCCTTTGAATTTCGGGTGATCCCTCTTGAGCATGTATGCTTCTGCTACTTGTTCTACATCACACTTCCTTCCGCAAACGGCGAAACGCTTTGACTCGGTGAGTTTCGCGGCATTCCGACTTCGATGCCCCGGTTGCCGAAATTCAGTTGCCTTTGAATTTCGGGTGATCCCTCTTGAGCATGTATGCTTCTGCTACTTGTTCTACATCACACTTCCTTCCGCAAACGGCGAAACGCTTTGACTCGGTGAGTTTCGCGGCATTCCGACTTCGATGCCCCGGTTGCCGAAATTCAGTTGCCTTTGAATTTCGGGTGATCCCTCTTGAGCATGTATGCTTCTGCTACTTGTTCTACATCACACTTCCTTCCGCAAACGGCGAAACGCTTTGACTCGGTGAGTTTCGCGGCATTCCGACTTCGATGCCCCGGTTGCCGAAATTCAGTTGCCTTTGAATTTCGGGTGATCCCTCTTGAGCATGTATGCTTCTGCTACTTGTTCTACATCACACTTCCTTCCGCAAACGGCGAAACGCTTTGACTCGGTGAGTTTCGCGGCATTCCGACTTCGATGCCCCGGTTGCCGAAATTCAGTTGCCTTTGAATTTCGGGTGATCCCTCTTGAGCATGTATGCTTCTGCTACTTGTTCTACATCACACTTCCTTCCGCAAACGGCGAAACGCTTTGACTCGGTGAGTTTCGCGGCATTCCGACTTCGATGCCCCGGTTGCCGAAATTCAGTTGCCTTTGAATTTCGGGTGATCCCTCTTGAGCATGTATGCTTCTGCTACTTGTTCTACATCACACTTCCTTCCGCAAACGGCGAAACGCTTTGACTCGGTGAGTTTCGCGGCATTCCGACTTCGATGCCCCGGTTGCCGAAATTCAGTTGCCTTTGAATTTCGGGTGATCCCTCTTGAGCATGTATGCTTCTGCTACTTGTTCTACATCACACTTCCTTCCGCAAACGGCGAAACGCTTTGACTCGGTGAGTTTCGCGGCATTCCGACTTCGATGCCCCGGTTGCCGAAATTCAGTTGCCTTTGAATTTCGGGTGATCCCTCTTGAGCATGTATGCTTCTGCTACTTGTTCTACATCACACTTCCTTCCGCAAACGGCGAAACGCTTTGACTCGGTGAGTTTCGCGGCATTCCGACTTCGATGCCCCGGTTGCCGAAATTCAGTTGCCTTTGAATTTCGGGTGATCCCTCTTGAGCATGTATGCTTCTGCTACTTGTTCTACATCACACTTCCTTCCGCAAACGGCGAAACGCTTTGACTCGGTGAGTTTCGCGGCATTCCGACTTCGATGCCCCGGTTGCCGAAATTCAGTTGCCTTTGAATTTCGGGTGATCCCTCTTGAGCATGTATGCTTCTGCTACTTGTTCTACATCACACTTCCTTCCGCAAACGGCGAAACGCTTTGACTCGGTGAGTTTCGCGGCATTCCGACTTCGATGCCCCGGTTGCCGAAATTCAGTTGCCTTTGAATTTCGGGTGATCCCTCTTGAGCATGTATGCTTCTGCTACTTGTTCTACATCACACTTCCTTCCGCAAAGGCGAAACGCTTTGACTCGGTGAGTTTCGCGGCATTCCGACTTCGATGCCCCGGTTGCCGAAATTCAGTTGCCTTTGAATTTCGGGTGATCCCTCTTGAGCATGTATGCTTCTGCTACTTGTTCTACATCACACTTCCTTCCGCAAACGGCGAAACGCTTTGACTCGGTGAGTTTCGCGGCATTCCGACTTCGATGCCCCGGTTGCCGAAATTCAGTTGCCTTTGAATTTCGGGTGATCCCTCTTGAGCATGTATGCTTCTGCTACTTGTTCTACATCACACTTCCTTCCGCAAACGGCGAAACGCTTTGACTCGGTGAGTTTCGCGGCATTCCGACTTCGATGCCCCGGTTGCCGAAATTCAGTTGCCTTTGAATTTCGGGTGATCCCTCTTGAGCATGTATGCTTCTGCTACTTGTTCTACATCACACTTCCTTCCGCAAACGGCGAAACGCTTTGACTCGGTGAGTTTCGCGGCATTCCGACTTCGATGCCCCGGTTGCCGAAATTCAGTTGCCTTTGAATTTCGGGTGATCCCTCTTGAGCATGTATGCTTCTGCTACTTGTTCTACATCACACTTCCTTCCGCAAACGGCGAAACGCTTTGACTCGGTGAGTTTCGCGGCATTCCGACTTCGATGCCCCGGTTGCCGAAATTCAGTTGCCTTTGAATTTCGGGTGATCCCTCTTGAGCATGTATGCTTCTGCTACTTGTTCTACATCACACTTCCTTCCGCAAACGGCGAAACGCTTTGACTCGGTGAGTTTCGCGGCATTCCGACTTCGATGCCCCGGTTGCCGAAATTCAGTTGCCTTTGAATTTCGGGTGATCCCTCTTGAGCATGTATGCTTCTGCTACTTGTTCTACATCACACTTCCTTCCGCAAACGGCGAAACGCTTTGACTCGGTGAGTTTCGCGGCATTCCGACTTCGATGCCCCGGTTGCCGAAATTCAGTTGCCTTTGAATTTCGGGTGATCCCTCTTGAGCATGTATGCTTCTGCTACTTGTTCTACATCACACTTCCTTCCGCAAACGGCGAAACGCTTTGACTCGGTGAGTTTCGCGGCATTCCGACTTCGATGCCCCGGTTGCCGAAATTCAGTTGCCTTTGAATTTCGGGTGATCCCTCTTGAGCATGTATGCTTCTGCTACTTGTTCTACATCACACTTCCTTCCGCAAACGGCGAAACGCTTTGACTCGGTGAGTTTCGCGGCATTCCGACTTCGATGCCCCGGTTGCCGAAATTCAGTTGCCTTTGAATTTCGGGTGATCCCTCTTGAGCATGTATGCTTCTGCTACTTGTTCTACATCACACTTCCTTCCGCAAACGGCGAAACGCTTTGACTCGGTGAGTTTCGCGGCATTCCGACTTCGATGCCCCGGTTGCCGAAATTCAGTTGCCTTTGAATTTCGGGTGATCCCTCTTGAGCATGTATGCTTCTGCTACTTGTTCTACATCACACTTCCTTCCGCAAACGGCGAAACGCTTTGACTCGGTGAGTTTCGCGGCATTCCGACTTCGATGCCCCGGTTGCCGAAATTCAGTTGCCTTTGAATTTCGGGTGATCCCTCTTGAGCATGTATGCTTCTGCTACTTGTTCTACATCACACTTCCTTCCGCAAACGGCGAAACGCTTTGACTCGGTGAGTTTCGCGGCATTCCGACTTCGATGCCCCGGTTGCCGAAATTCAGTTGCCTTTGAATTTCGGGTGATCCCTCTTGAGCATGTATGCTTCTGCTACTTGTTCTACATCACACTTCCTTCCGCAAACGGCGAAACGCTTTGACTCGGTGAGTTTCGCGGCATTCCGACTTCGATGCCCCGGTTGCCGAAATTCAGTTGCCTTTGAATTTCGGGTGATCCCTCTTGAGCATGTATGCTTCTGCTACTTGTTCTACATCACACTTCCTTCCGCAAACGGCGAAACGCTTTGACTCGGTGAGTTTCGCGGCATTCCGACTTCGATGCCCCGGTTGCCGAAATTCAGTTGCCTTTGAATTTCGGGTGATCCCTCTTGAGCATGTATGCTTCTGCTACTTGTTCTACATCACACTTCCTTCCGCAAACGGCGAAACGCTTTGACTCGGTGAGTTTCGCGGCATTCCGACTTCGATGCCCCGGTTGCCGAAATTCAGTTGCCTTTGAATTTCGGGTGATCCCTCTTGAGCATGTATGCTTCTGCTACTTGTTCTACATCACACTTCCTTCCGCAAACGGCGAAACGCTTTGACTCGGTGAGTTTCGCGGCATTCCGACTTCGATGCCCCGGTTGCCGAAATTCAGTTGCCTTTGAATTTCGGGTGATCCCTCTTGAGCATGTATGCTTCTGCTACTTGTTCTACATCACACTTCCTTCCGCAAACGGCGAAACGCTTTGACTCGGTGAGTTTCGCGGCATTCCGACTTCGATGCCCCGGTTGCCGAAATTCAGTTGCCTTTGAATTTCGGGTGATCCCTCTTGAGCATGTATGCTTCTGCTACTTGTTCTACATCACACTTCCTTCCGCAAACGGCGAAACGCTTTGACTCGGTGAGTTTCGCGGCATTCCGACTTCGATGCCCCGGTTGCCGAAATTCAGTTGCCTTTGAATTTCGGGTGATCCCTCTTGAGCATGTATGCTTCTGCTACTTGTTCTACATCACACTTCCTTCCGCAAACGGCGAAACGCTTTGACTCGGTGAGTTTCGCGGCATTCCGACTTCGATGCCCCGGTTGCCGAAATTCAGTTGCCTTTGAATTTCGGGTGATCCCTCTTGAGCATGTATGCTTCTGCTACTTGTTCTACATCACACTTCCTTCCGCAAACGGCGAAACGCTTTGACTCGGTGAGTTTCGCGGCATTCCGACTTCGATGCCCCGGTTGCCGAAATTCAGTTGCCTTTGAATTTCGGGTGATCCCTCTTGAGCATGTATGCTTCTGCTACTTGTTCTACATCACACTTCCTTCCGCAAACGGCGAAACGCTTTGACTCGGTGAGTTTCGCGGCATTCCGACTTCGATGCCCCGGTTGCCGAAATTCAGTTGCCTTTGAATTTCGGGTGATCCCTCTTGAGCATGTATGCTTCTGCTACTTGTTCTACATCACACTTCCTTCCGCAAACGGCGAAACGCTTTGACTCGGTGAGTTTCGCGGCATTCCGACTTCGATGCCCCGGTTGCCGAAATTCAGTTGCCTTTGAATTTCGGGTGATCCCTCTTGAGCATGTATGCTTCTGCTACTTGTTCTACATCACACTTCCTTCCGCAAACGGCGAAACGCTTTGACTCGGTGAGTTTCGCGGCATTCCGACTTCGATGCCCCGGTTGCCGAAATTCAGTTGCCTTTGAATTTCGGGTGATCCCTCTTGAGCATGTATGCTTCTGCTACTTGTTCTACATCACACTTCCTTCCGCAAACGGCGAAACGCTTTGACTCGGTGAGTTTCGCGGCATTCCGACTTCGATGCCCCGGTTGCCGAAATTCAGTTGCCTTTGAATTTCGGGTGATCCCTCTTGAGCATGTATGCTTCTGCTACTTGTTCTACATCACACTTCCTTCCGCAAACGGCGAAACGCTTTGACTCGGTGAGTTTCGCGGCATTCCGACTTCGATGCCCCGGTTGCCGAAATTCAGTTGCCTTTGAATTTCGGGTGATCCCTCTTGAGCATGTATGCTTCTGCTACTTGTTCTACATCACACTTCCTTCCGCAAACGGCGAAACGCTTTGACTCGGTGAGTTTCGCGGCATTCCGACTTCGATGCCCCGGTTGCCGAAATTCAGTTGCCTTTGAATTTCGGGTGATCCCTCTTGAGCATGTATGCTTCTGCTACTTGTTCTACATCACACTTCCTTCCGCAAACGGCGAAACGCTTTGACTCGGTGAGTTTCGCGGCATTCCGACTTCGATGCCCCGGTTGCCGAAATTCAGTTGCCTTTGAATTTCGGGTGATCCCTCTTGAGCATGTATGCTTCTGCTACTTGTTCTACATCACACTTCCTTCCGCAAACGGCGAAACGCTTTGACTCGGTGAGTTTCGCGGCATTCCGACTTCGATGCCCCGGTTGCCGAAATTCAGTTGCCTTTGAATTTCGGGTGATCCCTCTTGAGCATGTATGCTTCTGCTACTTGTTCTACATCACACTTCCTTCCGCAAACGGCGAAACGCTTTGACTCGGTGAGTTTCGCGGCATTCCGACTTCGATGCCCCGGTTGCCGAAATTCAGTTGCCTTTGAATTTCGGGTGATCCCTCTTGAGCATGTATGCTTCTGCTACTTGTTCTACATCACACTTCCTTCCGCAAACGGCGAAACGCTTTGACTCGGTGAGTTTCGCGGCATTCCGACTTCGATGCCCCGGTTGCCGAAATTCAGTTGCCTTTGAATTTCGGGTGATCCCTCTTGAGCATGTATGCTTCTGCTACTTGTTCTACATCACACTTCCTTCCGCAAACGGCGAAACGCTTTGACTCGGTGAGTTTCGCGGCATTCCGACTTCGATGCCCCGGTTGCCGAAATTCAGTTGCCTTTGAATTTCGGGTGATCCCTCTTGAGCATGTATGCTTCTGCTACTTGTTCTACATCACACTTCCTTCCGCAAACGGCGAAACGCTTTGACTCGGTGAGTTTCGCGGCATTCCGACTTCGATGCCCCGGTTGCCGAAATTCAGTTGCCTTTGAATTTCGGGTGATCCCTCTTGAGCATGTATGCTTCTGCTACTTGTTCTACATCACACTTCCTTCCGCAAACGGCGAAACGCTTTGACTCGGTGAGTTTCGCGGCATTCCGACTTCGATGCCCCGGTTGCCGAAATTCAGTTGCCTTTGAATTTCGGGTGATCCCTCTTGAGCATGTATGCTTCTGCTACTTGTTCTACATCACACTTCCTTCCGCAAACGGCGAAACGCTTTGACTCGGTGAGTTTCGCGGCATTCCGACTTCGATGCCCCGGTTGCCGAAATTCAGTTGCCTTTGAATTTCGGGTGATCCCTCTTGAGCATGTATGCTTCTGCTACTTGTTCTACATCACACTTCCTTCCGCAAACGGCGAAACGCTTTGACTCGGTGAGTTTCGCGGCATTCCGACTTCGATGCCCCGGTTGCCGAAATTCAGTTGCCTTTGAATTTCGGGTGATCCCTCTTGAGCATGTATGCTTCTGCTACTTGTTCTACATCACACTTCCTTCCGCAAACGGCGAAACGCTTTGACTCGGTGAGTTTCGCGGCATTCCGACTTCGATGCCCCGGTTGCCGAAATTCAGTTGCCTTTGAATTTCGGGTGATCCCTCTTGAGCATGTATGCTTCTGCTACTTGTTCTACATCACACTTCCTTCCGCAAACGGCGAAACGCTTTGACTCGGTGAGTTTCGCGGCATTCCGACTTCGATGCCCCGGTTGCCGAAATTCAGTTGCCTTTGAATTTCGGGTGATCCCTCTTGAGCATGTATGCTTCTGCTACTTGTTCTACATCACACTTCCTTCCGCAAACGGCGAAACGCTTTGACTCGGTGAGTTTCGCGGCATTCCGACTTCGATGCCCCGGTTGCCGAAATTCAGTTGCCTTTGAATTTCGGGTGATCCCTCTTGAGCATGTATGCTTCTGCTACTTGTTCTACATCACACTTCCTTCCGCAAACGGCGAAACGCTTTGACTCGGTGAGTTTCGCGGCATTCCGACTTCGATGCCCCGGTTGCCGAAATTCAGTTGCCTTTGAATTTCGGGTGATCCCTCTTGAGCATGTATGCTTCTGCTACTTGTTCTACATCACACTTCCTTCCGCAAACGGCGAAACGCTTTGACTCGGTGAGTTTCGCGGCATTCCGACTTCGATGCCCCGGTTGCCGAAATTCAGTTGCCTTTGAATTTCGGGTGATCCCTCTTGAGCATGTATGCTTCTGCTACTTGTTCTACATCACACTTCCTTCCGCAAACGGCGAAACGCTTTGACTCGGTGAGTTTCGCGGCATTCCGACTTCGATGCCCCGGTTGCCGAAATTCAGTTGCCTTTGAATTTCGGGTGATCCCTCTTGAGCATGTATGCTTCTGCTACTTGTTCTACATCACACTTCCTTCCGCAAACGGCGAAACGCTTTGACTCGGTGAGTTTCGCGGCATTCCGACTTCGATGCCCCGGTTGCCGAAATTCAGTTGCCTTTGAATTTCGGGTGATCCCTCTTGAGCATGTATGCTTCTGCTACTTGTTCTACATCACACTTCCTTCCGCAAACGGCGAAACGCTTTGACTCGGTGAGTTTCGCGGCATTCCGACTTCGATGCCCCGGTTGCCGAAATTCAGTTGCCTTTGAATTTCGGGTGATCCCTCTTGAGCATGTATGCTTCTGCTACTTGTTCTACATCACACTTCCTTCCGCAAACGGCGAAACGCTTTGACTCGGTGAGTTTCGCGGCATTCCGACTTCGATGCCCCGGTTGCCGAAATTCAGTTGCCTTTGAATTTCGGGTGATCCCTCTTGAGCATGTATGCTTCTGCTACTTGTTCTACATCACACTTCCTTCCGCAAACGGCGAAACGCTTTGACTCGGTGAGTTTCGCGGCATTCCGACTTCGATGCCCCGGTTGCCGAAATTCAGTTGCCTTTGAATTTCGGGTGATCCCTCTTGAGCATGTATGCTTCTGCTACTTGTTCTACATCACACTTCCTTCCGCAAACGGCGAAACGCTTTGACTCGGTGAGTTTCGCGGCATTCCGACTTCGATGCCCCGGTTGCCGAAATTCAGTTGCCTTTGAATTTCGGGTGATCCCTCTTGAGCATGTATGCTTCTGCTACTTGTTCTACATCACACTTCCTTCCGCAAACGGCGAAACGCTTTGACTCGGTGAGTTTCGCGGCATTCCGACTTCGATGCCCCGGTTGCCGAAATTCAGTTGCCTTTGAATTTCGGGTGATCCCTCTTGAGCATGTATGCTTCTGCTACTTGTTCTACATCACACTTCCTTCCGCAAACGGCGAAACGCTTTGACTCGGTGAGTTTCGCGGCATTCCGACTTCGATGCCCCGGTTGCCGAAATTCAGTTGCCTTTGAATTTCGGGTGATCCCTCTTGAGCATGTATGCTTCTGCTACTTGTTCTACATCACACTTCCTTCCGCAAACGGCGAAACGCTTTGACTCGGTGAGTTTCGCGGCATTCCGACTTCGATGCCCCGGTTGCCGAAATTCAGTTGCCTTTGAATTTCGGGTGATCCCTCTTGAGCATGTATGCTTCTGCTACTTGTTCTACATCACACTTCCTTCCGCAAACGGCGAAACGCTTTGACTCGGTGAGTTTCGCGGCATTCCGACTTCGATGCCCCGGTTGCCGAAATTCAGTTGCCTTTGAATTTCGGGTGATCCCTCTTGAGCATGTATGCTTCTGCTACTTGTTCTACATCACACTTCCTTCCGCAAACGGCGAAACGCTTTGACTCGGTGAGTTTCGCGGCATTCCGACTTCGATGCCCCGGTTGCCGAAATTCAGTTGCCTTTGAATTTCGGGTGATCCCTCTTGAGCATGTATGCTTCTGCTACTTGTTCTACATCACACTTCCTTCCGCAAACGGCGAAACGCTTTGACTCGGTGAGTTTCGCGGCATTCCGACTTCGATGCCCCGGTTGCCGAAATTCAGTTGCCTTTGAATTTCGGGTGATCCCTCTTGAGCATGTATGCTTCTGCTACTTGTTCTACATCACACTTCCTTCCGCAAAGGCGAAACGCTTTGACTCGGTGAGTTTCGCGGCATTCCGACTTCGATGCCCCGGTTGCCGAAATTCAGTTGCCTTTGAATTTCGGGTGATCCCTCTTGAGCATGTATGCTTCTGCTACTTGTTCTACATCACACTTCCTTCCGCAAACGGCGAAACGCTTTGACTCGGTGAGTTTCGCGGCATTCCGACTTCGATGCCCCGGTTGCCGAAATTCAGTTGCCTTTGAATTTCGGGTGATCCCTCTTGAGCATGTATGCTTCTGCTACTTGTTCTACATCACACTTCCTTCCGCAAACGGCGAAACGCTTTGACTCGGTGAGTTTCGCGGCATTCCGACTTCGATGCCCCGGTTGCCGAAATTCAGTTGCCTTTGAATTTCGGGTGATCCCTCTTGAGCATGTATGCTTCTGCTACTTGTTCTACATCACACTTCCTTCCGCAAACGGCGAAACGCTTTGACTCGGTGAGTTTCGCGGCATTCCGACTTCGATGCCCCGGTTGCCGAAATTCAGTTGCCTTTGAATTTCGGGTGATCCCTCTTGAGCATGTATGCTTCTGCTACTTGTTCTACATCACACTTCCTTCCGCAAACGGCGAAACGCTTTGACTCGGTGAGTTTCGCGGCATTCCGACTTCGATGCCCCGGTTGCCGAAATTCAGTTGCCTTTGAATTTCGGGTGATCCCTCTTGAGCATGTATGCTTCTGCTACTTGTTCTACATCACACTTCCTTCCGCAAACGGCGAAACGCTTTGACTCGGTGAGTTTCGCGGCATTCCGACTTCGATGCCCCGGTTGCCGAAATTCAGTTGCCTTTGAATTTCGGGTGATCCCTCTTGAGCATGTATGCTTCTGCTACTTGTTCTACATCACACTTCCTTCCGCAAACGGCGAAACGCTTTGACTCGGTGAGTTTCGCGGCATTCCGACTTCGATGCCCCGGTTGCCGAAATTCAGTTGCCTTTGAATTTCGGGTGATCCCTCTTGAGCATGTATGCTTCTGCTACTTGTTCTACATCACACTTCCTTCCGCAAACGGCGAAACGCTTTGACTCGGTGAGTTTCGCGGCATTCCGACTTCGATGCCCCGGTTGCCGAAATTCAGTTGCCTTTGAATTTCGGGTGATCCCTCTTGAGCATGTATGCTTCTGCTACTTGTTCTACATCACACTTCCTTCCGCAAACGGCGAAACGCTTTGACTCGGTGAGTTTCGCGGCATTCCGACTTCGATGCCCCGGTTGCCGAAATTCAGTTGCCTTTGAATTTCGGGTGATCCCTCTTGAGCATGTATGCTTCTGCTACTTGTTCTACATCACACTTCCTTCCGCAAACGGCGAAACGCTTTGACTCGGTGAGTTTCGCGGCATTCCGACTTCGATGCCCCGGTTGCCGAAATTCAGTTGCCTTTGAATTTCGGGTGATCCCTCTTGAGCATGTATGCTTCTGCTACTTGTTCTACATCACACTTCCTTCCGCAAACGGCGAAACGCTTTGACTCGGTGAGTTTCGCGGCATTCCGACTTCGATGCCCCGGTTGCCGAAATTCAGTTGCCTTTGAATTTCGGGTGATCCCTCTTGAGCATGTATGCTTCTGCTACTTGTTCTACATCACACTTCCTTCCGCAAACGGCGAAACGCTTTGACTCGGTGAGTTTCGCGGCATTCCGACTTCGATGCCCCGGTTGCCGAAATTCAGTTGCCTTTGAATTTCGGGTGATCCCTCTTGAGCATGTATGCTTCTGCTACTTGTTCTACATCACACTTCCTTCCGCAAACGGCGAAACGCTTTGACTCGGTGAGTTTCGCGGCATTCCGACTTCGATGCCCCGGTTGCCGAAATTCAGTTGCCTTTGAATTTCGGGTGATCCCTCTTGAGCATGTATGCTTCTGCTACTTGTTCTACATCACACTTCCTTCCGCAAACGGCGAAACGCTTTGACTCGGTGAGTTTCGCGGCATTCCGACTTCGATGCCCCGGTTGCCGAAATTCAGTTGCCTTTGAATTTCGGGTGATCCCTCTTGAGCATGTATGCTTCTGCTACTTGTTCTACATCACACTTCCTTCCGCAAACGGCGAAACGCTTTGACTCGGTGAGTTTCGCGGCATTCCGACTTCGATGCCCCGGTTGCCGAAATTCAGTTGCCTTTGAATTTCGGGTGATCCCTCTTGAGCATGTATGCTTCTGCTACTTGTTCTACATCACACTTCCTTCCGCAAACGGCGAAACGCTTTGACTCGGTGAGTTTCGCGGCATTCCGACTTCGATGCCCCGGTTGCCGAAATTCAGTTGCCTTTGAATTTCGGGTGATCCCTCTTGAGCATGTATGCTTCTGCTACTTGTTCTACATCACACTTCCTTCCGCAAACGGCGAAACGCTTTGACTCGGTGAGTTTCGCGGCATTCCGACTTCGATGCCCCGGTTGCCGAAATTCAGTTGCCTTTGAATTTCGGGTGATCCCTCTTGAGCATGTATGCTTCTGCTACTTGTTCTACATCACACTTCCTTCCGCAAACGGCGAAACGCTTTGACTCGGTGAGTTTCGCGGCATTCCGACTTCGATGCCCCGGTTGCCGAAATTCAGTTGCCTTTGAATTTCGGGTGATCCCTCTTGAGCATGTATGCTTCTGCTACTTGTTCTACATCACACTTCCTTCCGCAAACGGCGAAACGCTTTGACTCGGTGAGTTTCGCGGCATTCCGACTTCGATGCCCCGGTTGCCGAAATTCAGTTGCCTTTGAATTTCGGGTGATCCCTCTTGAGCATGTATGCTTCTGCTACTTGTTCTACATCACACTTCCTTCCGCAAACGGCGAAACGCTTTGACTCGGTGAGTTTCGCGGCATTCCGACTTCGATGCCCCGGTTGCCGAAATTCAGTTGCCTTTGAATTTCGGGTGATCCCTCTTGAGCATGTATGCTTCTGCTACTTGTTCTACATCACACTTCCTTCCGCAAACGGCGAAACGCTTTGACTCGGTGAGTTTCGCGGCATTCCGACTTCGATGCCCCGGTTGCCGAAATTCAGTTGCCTTTGAATTTCGGGTGATCCCTCTTGAGCATGTATGCTTCTGCTACTTGTTCTACATCACACTTCCTTCCGCAAACGGCGAAACGCTTTGACTCGGTGAGTTTCGCGGCATTCCGACTTCGATGCCCCGGTTGCCGAAATTCAGTTGCCTTTGAATTTCGGGTGATCCCTCTTGAGCATGTATGCTTCTGCTACTTGTTCTACATCACACTTCCTTCCGCAAACGGCGAAACGCTTTGACTCGGTGAGTTTCGCGGCATTCCGACTTCGATGCCCCGGTTGCCGAAATTCAGTTGCCTTTGAATTTCGGGTGATCCCTCTTGAGCATGTATGCTTCTGCTACTTGTTCTACATCACACTTCCTTCCGCAAACGGCGAAACGCTTTGACTCGGTGAGTTTCGCGGCATTCCGACTTCGATGCCCCGGTTGCCGAAATTCAGTTGCCTTTGAATTTCGGGTGATCCCTCTTGAGCATGTATGCTTCTGCTACTTGTTCTACATCACACTTCCTTCCGCAAACGGCGAAACGCTTTGACTCGGTGAGTTTCGCGGCATTCCGACTTCGATGCCCCGGTTGCCGAAATTCAGTTGCCTTTGAATTTCGGGTGATCCCTCTTGAGCATGTATGCTTCTGCTACTTGTTCTACATCACACTTCCTTCCGCAAACGGCGAAACGCTTTGACTCGGTGAGTTTCGCGGCATTCCGACTTCGATGCCCCGGTTGCCGAAATTCAGTTGCCTTTGAATTTCGGGTGATCCCTCTTGAGCATGTATGCTTCTGCTACTTGTTCTACATCACACTTCCTTCCGCAAACGGCGAAACGCTTTGACTCGGTGAGTTTCGCGGCATTCCGACTTCGATGCCCCGGTTGCCGAAATTCAGTTGCCTTTGAATTTCGGGTGATCCCTCTTGAGCATGTATGCTTCTGCTACTTGTTCTACATCACACTTCCTTCCGCAAACGGCGAAACGCTTTGACTCGGTGAGTTTCGCGGCATTCCGACTTCGATGCCCCGGTTGCCGAAATTCAGTTGCCTTTGAATTTCGGGTGATCCCTCTTGAGCATGTATGCTTCTGCTACTTGTTCTACATCACACTTCCTTCCGCAAACGGCGAAACGCTTTGACTCGGTGAGTTTCGCGGCATTCCGACTTCGATGCCCCGGTTGCCGAAATTCAGTTGCCTTTGAATTTCGGGTGATCCCTCTTGAGCATGTATGCTTCTGCTACTTGTTCTACATCACACTTCCTTCCGCAAACGGCGAAACGCTTTGACTCGGTGAGTTTCGCGGCATTCCGACTTCGATGCCCCGGTTGCCGAAATTCAGTTGCCTTTGAATTTCGGGTGATCCCTCTTGAGCATGTATGCTTCTGCTACTTGTTCTACATCACACTTCCTTCCGCAAACGGCGAAACGCTTTGACTCGGTGAGTTTCGCGGCATTCCGACTTCGATGCCCCGGTTGCCGAAATTCAGTTGCCTTTGAATTTCGGGTGATCCCTCTTGAGCATGTATGCTTCTGCTACTTGTTCTACATCACACTTCCTTCCGCAAACGGCGAAACGCTTTGACTCGGTGAGTTTCGCGGCATTCCGACTTCGATGCCCCGGTTGCCGAAATTCAGTTGCCTTTGAATTTCGGGTGATCCCTCTTGAGCATGTATGCTTCTGCTACTTGTTCTACATCACACTTCCTTCCGCAAACGGCGAAACGCTTTGACTCGGTGAGTTTCGCGGCATTCCGACTTCGATGCCCCGGTTGCCGAAATTCAGTTGCCTTTGAATTTCGGGTGATCCCTCTTGAGCATGTATGCTTCTGCTACTTGTTCTACATCACACTTCCTTCCGCAAACGGCGAAACGCTTTGACTCGGTGAGTTTCGCGGCATTCCGACTTCGATGCCCCGGTTGCCGAAATTCAGTTGCCTTTGAATTTCGGGTGATCCCTCTTGAGCATGTATGCTTCTGCTACTTGTTCTACATCACACTTCCTTCCGCAAACGGCGAAACGCTTTGACTCGGTGAGTTTCGCGGCATTCCGACTTCGATGCCCCGGTTGCCGAAATTCAGTTGCCTTTGAATTTCGGGTGATCCCTCTTGAGCATGTATGCTTCTGCTACTTGTTCTACATCACACTCCTTCCGCAAACGGCGAAACGCTTTGACTCGGTGAGTTTCGCGGCATTCCGACTTCGATGCCCCGGTTGCCGAAATTCAGTTGCCTTTGAATTTCGGGTGATCCCTCTTGAGCATGTATGCTTCTGCTACTTGTTCTACATCACACTTCCTTCCGCAAACGGCGAAACGCTTTGACTCGGTGAGTTTCGCGGCATTCCGACTTCGATGCCCCGGTTGCCGAAATTCAGTTGCCTTTGAATTTCGGGTGATCCCTCTTGAGCATGTATGCTTCTGCTACTTGTTCTACATCACACTTCCTTCCGCAAACGGCGAAACGCTTTGACTCGGTGAGTTTCGCGGCATTCCGACTTCGATGCCCCGGTTGCCGAAATTCAGTTGCCTTTGAATTTCGGGTGATCCCTCTTGAGCATGTATGCTTCTGCTACTTGTTCTACATCACACTTCTTCCGCGCAAAGCGAAACGCTTTGACTCGGTGAGTTTCGCGGCATTCCGACTTCGATGCCCCGGTTGCCGAAATTCAGTTGCCTTTGAATTTCGGGTGATCCCTCTTGAGCATGTATGCTTCTGCTACTTGTTCTACATCACACTTCCTTCCGCAAACGGCGAAACGCTTTGACTCGGTGAGTTTCGCGGCATTCCGACTTCGATGCCCCGGTTGCCGAAATTCAGTTGCCTTTGAATTTCGGGTGATCCCTCTTGAGCATGTATGCTTCTGCTACTTGTTCTACATCACACTTCCTTCCGCAAACGGCGAAACGCTTTGACTCGGTGAGTTTCGCGGCATTCCGACTTCGATGCCCGGTTGCCGAAATTCAGTTGCCTTTGAATTTCGGGTGATCCCTCTTGAGCATGTATGCTTCTGCTACTTGTTCTACATCACACTTCCTTCCGCAAACGGCGAAACGCTTTGACTCGGTGAGTTTCGCGGCATTCCGACTTCGATGCCCCGGTTGCCGAAATTCAGTTGCCTTTGAATTTCGGGTGATCCCTCTTGAGCATGTATGCTTCTGCTACTTGTTCTACATCACACTTCCTTCCGCAAACGGCGAAACGCTTTGACTCGGTGAGTTTCGCGGCATTCCGACTTCGATGCCCCGGTTGCCGAAATTCAGTTGCCTTTGAATTTCGGGTGATCCCTCTTGAGCATGTATGCTTCTGCTACTTGTTCTACATCACACTTCCTTCCGCAAACGGCGAAACGCTTTGACTCGGTGAGTTTCGCGGCATTCCGACTTCGATGCCCGGTTGCCGAAATTCAGTTGCCTTTGAATTTCGGGTGATCCCTCTTGAGCATGTATGCTTCTGCTACTTGTTCTACATCACACTTCCTTCCGCAAACGGCGAAACGCTTTGACTCGGTGAGTTTCGCGGCATTCCGACTTCGATGCCCCGGTTGCCGAAATTCAGTTGCCTTTGAATTTCGGGTGATCCCTCTTGAGCATGTATGCTTCTGCTACTTGTTCTACATCACACTTCCTTCCGCAAACGGCGAAACGCTTTGACTCGGTGAGTTTCGCGGCATTCCGACTTCGATGCCCCGGTTGCCGAAATTCAGTTGCCTTTGAATTTCGGGTGATCCCTCTTGAGCATGTATGCTTCTGCTACTTGTTCTACATCACACTTCCTTCCGCAAACGGCGAAACGCTTTGACTCGGTGAGTTTCGCGGCATTCCGACTTCGATGCCCCGGTTGCCGAAATTCAGTTGCCTTTGAATTTCGGGTGATCCCTCTTGAGCATGTATGCTTCTGCTACTTGTTCTACATCACACTTCCTTCCGCAAACGGCGAAACGCTTTGACTCGGTGAGTTTCGCGGCATTCCGACTTCGATGCCCCGGTTGCCGAAATTCAGTTGCCTTTGAATTTCGGGTGATCCCTCTTGAGCATGTATGCTTCTGCTACTTGTTCTACATCACACTTCCTTCCGCAAACGGCGAAACGCTTTGACTCGGTGAGTTTCGCGGCATTCCGACTTCGATGCCCCGGTTGCCGAAATTCAGTTGCCTTTGAATTTCGGGTGATCCCTCTTGAGCATGTATGCTTCTGCTACTTGTTCTACATCACACTTCCTTCCGCAAACGGCGAAACGCTTTGACTCGGTGAGTTTCGCGGCATTCCGACTTCGATGCCCCGGTTGCCGAAATTCAGTTGCCTTTGAATTTCGGGTGATCCCTCTTGAGCATGTATGCTTCTGCTACTTGTTCTACATCACACTTCTTCCGCAAACGGCGAAACGCTTTGACTCGGTGAGTTTCGCGGCATTCCGACTTCGATGCCCCGGTTGCCGAAATTCAGTTGCCTTTGAATTTCGGGTGATCCCTCTTGAGCATGTATGCTTCTGCTACTTGTTCTACATCACACTTCCTTCCGCAAACGGCGAAACGCTTTGACTCGGTGAGTTTCGCGGCATTCCGACTTCGATGCCCCGGTTGCCGAAATTCAGTTGCCTTTGAATTTCGGGTGATCCCTCTTGAGCATGTATGCTTCTGCTACTTGTTCTACATCACACTTCCTTCCGCAAACGGCGAAACGCTTTGACTCGGTGAGTTTCGCGGCATTCCGACTTCGATGCCCCGGTTGCCGAAATTCAGTTGCCTTTGAATTTCGGGTGATCCCTCTTGAGCATGTATGCTTCTGCTACTTGTTCTACATCACACTTCTTCCGCAAACGGCGAAACGCTTTGACTCGGTGAGTTTCGCGGCATTCCGACTTCGATGCCCCGGTTGCCGAAATTCAGTTGCCTTTGAATTTCGGGTGATCCCTCTTGAGCATGTATGCTTCTGCTACTTGTTCTACATCACACTTCCTTCCGCAAACGGCGAAACGCTTTGACTCGGTGAGTTTCGCGGCATTCCGACTTCGATGCCCCGGTTGCCGAAATTCAGTTGCCTTTGAATTTCGGGTGATCCCTCTTGAGCATGTATGCTTCTGCTACTTGTTCTACATCACACTTCCTTCCGCAAACGGCGAAACGCTTTGACTCGGTGAGTTTCGCGGCATTCCGACTTCGATGCCCCGGTTGCCGAAATTCAGTTGCCTTTGAATTTCGGGTGATCCCTCTTGAGCATGTATGCTTCTGCTACTTGTTCTACATCACACTTCCTTCCGCAAACGGCGAAACGCTTTGACTCGGTGAGTTTCGCGGCATTCCGACTTCGATGCCCCGGTTGCCGAAATTCAGTTGCCTTTGAATTTCGGGTGATCCCTCTTGAGCATGTATGCTTCTGCTACTTGTTCTACATCACACTTCCTTCCGCAAACGGCGAAACGCTTTGACTCGGTGAGTTTCGCGGCATTCCGACTTCGATGCCCCGGTTGCCGAAATTCAGTTGCCTTTGAATTTCGGGTGATCCCTCTTGAGCATGTATGCTTCTGCTACTTGTTCTACATCACACTTCCTTCCGCAAACGGCGAAACGCTTTGACTCGGTGAGTTTCGCGGCATTCCGACTTCGATGCCCCGGTTGCCGAAATTCAGTTGCCTTTGAATTTCGGGTGATCCCTCTTGAGCATGTATGCTTCTGCTACTTGTTCTACATCACACTTCCTTCCGCAAACGGCGAAACGCTTTGACTCGGTGAGTTTCGCGGCATTCCGACTTCGATGCCCCGGTTGCCGAAATTCAGTTGCCTTTGAATTTCGGGTGATCCCTCTTGAGCATGTATGCTTCTGCTACTTGTTCTACATCACACTTCCTTCCGCAAACGGCGAAACGCTTTGACTCGGTGAGTTTCGCGGCATTCCGACTTCGATGCCCCGGTTGCCGAAATTCAGTTGCCTTTGAATTTCGGGTGATCCCTCTTGAGCATGTATGCTTCTGCTACTTGTTCTACATCACACTTCCTTCCGCAAACGGCGAAACGCTTTGACTCGGTGAGTTTCGCGGCATTCCGACTTCGATGCCCCGGTTGCCGAAATTCAGTTGCCTTTGAATTTCGGGTGATCCCTCTTGAGCATGTATGCTTCTGCTACTTGTTCTACATCACACTTCCTTCCGCAAACGGCGAAACGCTTTGACTCGGTGAGTTTCGCGGCATTCCGACTTCGATGCCCCGGTTGCCGAAATTCAGTTGCCTTTGAATTTCGGGTGATCCCTCTTGAGCATGTATGCTTCTGCTACTTGTTCTACATCACACTTCCTTCCGCAAACGGCGAAACGCTTTGACTCGGTGAGTTTCGCGGCATTCCGACTTCGATGCCCCGGTTGCCGAAATTCAGTTGCCTTTGAATTTCGGGTGATCCCTCTTGAGCATGTATGCTTCTGCTACTTGTTCTACATCACACTTCTTCCGCAAACGGCGAAACGCTTTGACTCGGTGAGTTTCGCGGCATTCCGACTTCGATGCCCCGGTTGCCGAAATTCAGTTGCCTTTGAATTTCGGGTGATCCCTCTTGAGCATGTATGCTTCTGCTACTTGTTCTACATCACACTTCCTTCCGCAAACGGCGAAACGCTTTGACTCGGTGAGTTTCGCGGCATTCCGACTTCGATGCCCCGGTTGCCGAAATTCAGTTGCCTTTGAATTTCGGGTGATCCCTCTTGAGCATGTATGCTTCTGCTACTTGTTCTACATCACACTTCCTTCCGCAAACGGCGAAACGCTTTGACTCGGTGAGTTTCGCGGCATTCCGACTTCGATGCCCCGGTTGCCGAAATTCAGTTGCCTTTGAATTTCGGGTGATCCCTCTTGAGCATGTATGCTTCTGCTACTTGTTCTACATCACACTTCCTTCCGCAAACGGCGAAACGCTTTGACTCGGTGAGTTTCGCGGCATTCCGACTTCGATGCCCCGGTTGCCGAAATTCAGTTGCCTTTGAATTTCGGGTGATCCCTCTTGAGCATGTATGCTTCTGCTACTTGTTCTACATCACACTTCCTTCCGCAAACGGCGAAACGCTTTGACTCGGTGAGTTTCGCGGCATTCCGACTTCGATGCCCCGGTTGCCGAAATTCAGTTGCCTTTGAATTTCGGGTGATCCCTCTTGAGCATGTATGCTTCTGCTACTTGTTCTACATCACACTTCTTCCGCAAACGGCGAAACGCTTTGACTCGGTGAGTTTCGCGGCATTCCGACTTCGATGCCCCGGTTGCCGAAATTCAGTTGCCTTTGAATTTCGGGTGATCCCTCTTGAGCATGTATGCTTCTGCTACTTGTTCTACATCACACTTCCTTCCGCAAACGGCGAAACGCTTTGACTCGGTGAGTTTCGCGGCATTCCGACTTCGATGCCCCGGTTGCCGAAATTCAGTTGCCTTTGAATTTCGGGTGATCCCTCTTGAGCATGTATGCTTCTGCTACTTGTTCTACATCACACTTCCTTCCGCAAACGGCGAAACGCTTTGACTCGGTGAGTTTCGCGGCATTCCGACTTCGATGCCCCGGTTGCCGAAATTCAGTTGCCTTTGAATTTCGGGTGATCCCTCTTGAGCATGTATGCTTCTGCTACTTGTTCTACATCACACTTCCTTCCGCAAACGGCGAAACGCTTTGACTCGGTGAGTTTCGCGGCATTCCGACTTCGATGCCCCGGTTGCCGAAATTCAGTTGCCTTTGAATTTCGGGTGATCCCTCTTGAGCATGTATGCTTCTGCTACTTGTTCTACATCACACTTCCTTCCGCAAACGGCGAAACGCTTTGACTCGGTGAGTTTCGCGGCATTCCGACTTCGATGCCCCGGTTGCCGAAATTCAGTTGCCTTTGAATTTCGGGTGATCCCTCTTGAGCATGTATGCTTCTGCTACTTGTTCTACATCACACTTCCTTCCGCAAACGGCGAAACGCTTTGACTCGGTGAGTTTCGCGGCATTCCGACTTCGATGCCCCGGTTGCCGAAATTCAGTTGCCTTTGAATTTCGGGTGATCCCTCTTGAGCATGTATGCTTCTGCTACTTGTTCTACATCACACTTCCTTCCGCAAACGGCGAAACGCTTTGACTCGGTGAGTTTCGCGGCATTCCGACTTCGATGCCCCGGTTGCCGAAATTCAGTTGCCTTTGAATTTCGGGTGATCCCTCTTGAGCATGTATGCTTCTGCTACTTGTTCTACATCACACTTCCTTCCGCAAACGGCGAAACGCTTTGACTCGGTGAGTTTCGCGGCATTCCGACTTCGATGCCCCGGTTGCCGAAATTCAGTTGCCTTTGAATTTCGGGTGATCCCTCTTGAGCATGTATGCTTCTGCTACTTGTTCTACATCACACTTCCTTCCGCAAACGGCGAAACGCTTTGACTCGGTGAGTTTCGCGGCATTCCGACTTCGATGCCCCGGTTGCCGAAATTCAGTTGCCTTTGAATTTCGGGTGATCCCTCTTGAGCATGTATGCTTCTGCTACTTGTTCTACATCACACTTCCTTCCGCAAACGGCGAAACGCTTTGACTCGGTGAGTTTCGCGGCATTCCGACTTCGATGCCCCGGTTGCCGAAATTCAGTTGCCTTTGAATTTCGGGTGATCCCTCTTGAGCATGTATGCTTCTGCTACTTGTTCTACATCACACTTCCTTCCGCAAACGGCGAAACGCTTTGACTCGGTGAGTTTCGCGGCATTCCGACTTCGATGCCCCGGTTGCCGAAATTCAGTTGCCTTTGAATTTCGGGTGATCCCTCTTGAGCATGTATGCTTCTGCTACTTGTTCTACATCACACTTCCTTCCGCAAACGGCGAAACGCTTTGACTCGGTGAGTTTCGCGGCATTCCGACTTCGATGCCCCGGTTGCCGAAATTCAGTTGCCTTTGAATTTCGGGTGATCCCTCTTGAGCATGTATGCTTCTGCTACTTGTTCTACATCACACTTCCTTCCGCAAACGGCGAAACGCTTTGACTCGGTGAGTTTCGCGGCATTCCGACTTCGATGCCCCGGTTGCCGAAATTCAGTTGCCTTTGAATTTCGGGTGATCCCTCTTGAGCATGTATGCTTCTGCTACTTGTTCTACATCACACTTCCTTCCGCAAACGGCGAAACGCTTTGACTCGGTGAGTTTCGCGGCATTCCGACTTCGATGCCCCGGTTGCCGAAATTCAGTTGCCTTTGAATTTCGGGTGATCCCTCTTGAGCATGTATGCTTCTGCTACTTGTTCTACATCACACTTCCTTCCGCAAACGGCGAAACGCTTTGACTCGGTGAGTTTCGCGGCATTCCGACTTCGATGCCCCGGTTGCCGAAATTCAGTTGCCTTTGAATTTCGGGTGATCCCTCTTGAGCATGTATGCTTCTGCTACTTGTTCTACATCACACTTCTTCCGCAAACGGCGAAACGCTTTGACTCGGTGAGTTTCGCGGCATTCCGACTTCGATGCCCCGGTTGCCGAAATTCAGTTGCCTTTGAATTTCGGGTGATCCCTCTTGAGCATGTATGCTTCTGCTACTTGTTCTACATCACACTTCTTCCGCAAACGGCGAAACGCTTTGACTCGGTGAGTTTCGCGGCATTCCGACTTCGATGCCCCGGTTGCCGAAATTCAGTTGCCTTTGAATTTCGGGTGATCCCTCTTGAGCATGTATGCTTCTGCTACTTGTTCTACATCACACTTCCTTCCGCAAACGGCGAAACGCTTTGACTCGGTGAGTTTCGCGGCATTCCGACTTCGATGCCCCGGTTGCCGAAATTCAGTTGCCTTTGAATTTCGGGTGATCCCTCTTGAGCATGTATGCTTCTGCTACTTGTTCTACATCACACTTCCTTCCGCAAACGGCGAAACGCTTTGACTCGGTGAGTTTCGCGGCATTCCGACTTCGATGCCCCGGTTGCCGAAATTCAGTTGCCTTTGAATTTCGGGTGATCCCTCTTGAGCATGTATGCTTCTGCTACTTGTTCTACATCACACTTCCTTCCGCAAACGGCGAAACGCTTTGACTCGGTGAGTTTCGCGGCATTCCGACTTCGATGCCCCGGTTGCCGAAATTCAGTTGCCTTTGAATTTCGGGTGATCCCTCTTGAGCATGTATGCTTCTGCTACTTGTTCTACATCACACTTCCTTCCGCAAACGGCGAAACGCTTTGACTCGGTGAGTTTCGCGGCATTCCGACTTCGATGCCCCGGTTGCCGAAATTCAGTTGCCTTTGAATTTCGGGTGATCCCTCTTGAGCATGTATGCTTCTGCTACTTGTTCTACATCACACTTCCTTCCGCAAACGGCGAAACGCTTTGACTCGGTGAGTTTCGCGGCATTCCGACTTCGATGCCCGGTTGCCGAAATTCAGTTGCCTTTGAATTTCGGGTGATCCCTCTTGAGCATGTATGCTTCTGCTACTTGTTCTACATCACACTTCTTCCGCAAACGGCGAAACGCTTTGACTCGGTGAGTTTCGCGGCATTCCGACTTCGATGCCCCGGTTGCCGAAATTCAGTTGCCTTTGAATTTCGGGTGATCCCTCTTGAGCATGTATGCTTCTGCTACTTGTTCTACATCACACTTCCTTCCGCAAACGGCGAAACGCTTTGACTCGGTGAGTTTCGCGGCATTCCGACTTCGATGCCCCGGTTGCCGAAATTCAGTTGCCTTTGAATTTCGGGTGATCCCTCTTGAGCATGTATGCTTCTGCTACTTGTTCTACATCACACTTCCTTCCGCAAACGGCGAAACGCTTTGACTCGGTGAGTTTCGCGGCATTCCGACTTCGATGCCCCGGTTGCCGAAATTCAGTTGCCTTTGAATTTCGGGTGATCCCTCTTGAGCATGTATGCTTCTGCTACTTGTTCTACATCACACTTCCTTCCGCAAACGGCGAAACGCTTTGACTCGGTGAGTTTCGCGGCATTCCGACTTCGATGCCCCGGTTGCCGAAATTCAGTTGCCTTTGAATTTCGGGTGATCCCTCTTGAGCATGTATGCTTCTGCTACTTGTTCTACATCACACTTCCTTCCGCAAACGGCGAAACGCTTTGACTCGGTGAGTTTCGCGGCATTCCGACTTCGATGCCCCGGTTGCCGAAATTCAGTTGCCTTTGAATTTCGGGTGATCCCTCTTGAGCATGTATGCTTCTGCTACTTGTTCTACATCACACTTCCTTCCGCAAACGGCGAAACGCTTTGACTCGGTGAGTTTCGCGGCATTCCGACTTCGATGCCCCGGTTGCCGAAATTCAGTTGCCTTTGAATTTCGGGTGATCCCTCTTGAGCATGTATGCTTCTGCTACTTGTTCTACATCACACTTCCTTCCGCAAACGGCGAAACGCTTTGACTCGGTGAGTTTCGCGGCATTCCGACTTCGATGCCCCGGTTGCCGAAATTCAGTTGCCTTTGAATTTCGGGTGATCCCTCTTGAGCATGTATGCTTCTGCTACTTGTTCTACATCACACTTCCTTCCGCAAACGGCGAAACGCTTTGACTCGGTGAGTTTCGCGGCATTCCGACTTCGATGCCCCGGTTGCCGAAATTCAGTTGCCTTTGAATTTCGGGTGATCCCTCTTGAGCATGTATGCTTCTGCTACTTGTTCTACATCACACTTCTTCCGCAAACGGCGAAACGCTTTGACTCGGTGAGTTTCGCGGCATTCCGACTTCGATGCCCCGGTTGCCGAAATTCAGTTGCCTTTGAATTTCGGGTGATCCCTCTTGAGCATGTATGCTTCTGCTACTTGTTCTACATCACACTTCCTTCCGCAAACGGCGAAACGCTTTGACTCGGTGAGTTTCGCGGCATTCCGACTTCGATGCCCCGGTTGCCGAAATTCAGTTGCCTTTGAATTTCGGGTGATCCCTCTTGAGCATGTATGCTTCTGCTACTTGTTCTACATCACACTTCCTTCCGCAAACGGCGAAACGCTTTGACTCGGTGAGTTTCGCGGCATTCCGACTTCGATGCCCCGGTTGCCGAAATTCAGTTGCCTTTGAATTTCGGGTGATCCCTCTTGAGCATGTATGCTTCTGCTACTTGTTCTACATCACACTTCCTTCCGCAAACGGCGAAACGCTTTGACTCGGTGAGTTTCGCGGCATTCCGACTTCGATGCCCCGGTTGCCGAAATTCAGTTGCCTTTGAATTTCGGGTGATCCCTCTTGAGCATGTATGCTTCTGCTACTTGTTCTACATCACACTTCTTCCGCAAACGGCGAAACGCTTTGACTCGGTGAGTTTCGCGGCATTCCGACTTCGATGCCCCGGTTGCCGAAATTCAGTTGCCTTTGAATTTCGGGTGATCCCTCTTGAGCATGTATGCTTCTGCTACTTGTTCTACATCACACTTCCTTCCGCAAACGGCGAAACGCTTTGACTCGGTGAGTTTCGCGGCATTCCGACTTCGATGCCCCGGTTGCCGAAATTCAGTTGCCTTTGAATTTCGGGTGATCCCTCTTGAGCATGTATGCTTCTGCTACTTGTTCTACATCACACTTCCTTCCGCAAACGGCGAAACGCTTTGACTCGGTGAGTTTCGCGGCATTCCGACTTCGATGCCCGGTTGCCGAAATTCAGTTGCCTTTGAATTTCGGGTGATCCCTCTTGAGCATGTATGCTTCTGCTACTTGTTCTACATCACACTTCCTTCCGCAAACGGCGAAACGCTTTGACTCGGTGAGTTTCGCGGCATTCCGACTTCGATGCCCCGGTTGCCGAAATTCAGTTGCCTTTGAATTTCGGGTGATCCCTCTTGAGCATGTATGCTTCTGCTACTTGTTCTACATCACACTTCCTTCCGCAAACGGCGAAACGCTTTGACTCGGTGAGTTTCGCGGCATTCCGACTTCGATGCCCCGGTTGCCGAAATTCAGTTGCCTTTGAATTTCGGGTGATCCCTCTTGAGCATGTATGCTTCTGCTACTTGTTCTACATCACACTTCCTTCCGCAAACGGCGAAACGCTTTGACTCGGTGAGTTTCGCGGCATTCCGACTTCGATGCCCCGGTTGCCGAAATTCAGTTGCCTTTGAATTTCGGGTGATCCCTCTTGAGCATGTATGCTTCTGCTACTTGTTCTACATCACACTTCCTTCCGCAAACGGCGAAACGCTTTGACTCGGTGAGTTTCGCGGCATTCCGACTTCGATGCCCCGGTTGCCGAAATTCAGTTGCCTTTGAATTTCGGGTGATCCCTCTTGAGCATGTATGCTTCTGCTACTTGTTCTACATCACACTTCCTTCCGCAAACGGCGAAACGCTTTGACTCGGTGAGTTTCGCGGCATTCCGACTTCGATGCCCCGGTTGCCGAAATTCAGTTGCCTTTGAATTTCGGGTGATCCCTCTTGAGCATGTATGCTTCTGCTACTTGTTCTACATCACACTTCCTTCCGCAAACGGCGAAACGCTTTGACTCGGTGAGTTTCGCGGCATTCCGACTTCGATGCCCCGGTTGCCGAAATTCAGTTGCCTTTGAATTTCGGGTGATCCCTCTTGAGCATGTATGCTTCTGCTACTTGTTCTACATCACACTTCCTTCCGCAAACGGCGAAACGCTTTGACTCGGTGAGTTTCGCGGCATTCCGACTTCGATGCCCCGGTTGCCGAAATTCAGTTGCCTTTGAATTTCGGGTGATCCCTCTTGAGCATGTATGCTTCTGCTACTTGTTCTACATCACACTTCCTTCCGCAAACGGCGAAACGCTTTGACTCGGTGAGTTTCGCGGCATTCCGACTTCGATGCCCCGGTTGCCGAAATTCAGTTGCCTTTGAATTTCGGGTGATCCCTCTTGAGCATGTATGCTTCTGCTACTTGTTCTACATCACACTTCCTTCCGCAAACGGCGAAACGCTTTGACTCGGTGAGTTTCGCGGCATTCCGACTTCGATGCCCCGGTTGCCGAAATTCAGTTGCCTTTGAATTTCGGGTGATCCCTCTTGAGCATGTATGCTTCTGCTACTTGTTCTACATCACACTTCCTTCCGCAAACGGCGAAACGCTTTGACTCGGTGAGTTTCGCGGCATTCCGACTTCGATGCCCCGGTTGCCGAAATTCAGTTGCCTTTGAATTTCGGGTGATCCCTCTTGAGCATGTATGCTTCTGCTACTTGTTCTACATCACACTTCCTTCCGCAAACGGCGAAACGCTTTGACTCGGTGAGTTTCGCGGCATTCCGACTTCGATGCCCCGGTTGCCGAAATTCAGTTGCCTTTGAATTTCGGGTGATCCCTCTTGAGCATGTATGCTTCTGCTACTTGTTCTACATCACACTTCCTTCCGCAAACGGCGAAACGCTTTGACTCGGTGAGTTTCGCGGCATTCCGACTTCGATGCCCCGGTTGCCGAAATTCAGTTGCCTTTGAATTTCGGGTGATCCCTCTTGAGCATGTATGCTTCTGCTACTTGTTCTACATCACACTTCCTTCCGCAAACGGCGAAACGCTTTGACTCGGTGAGTTTCGCGGCATTCCGACTTCGATGCCCCGGTTGCCGAAATTCAGTTGCCTTTGAATTTCGGGTGATCCCTCTTGAGCATGTATGCTTCTGCTACTTGTTCTACATCACACTTCCTTCCGCAAACGGCGAAACGCTTTGACTCGGTGAGTTTCGCGGCATTCCGACTTCGATGCCCCGGTTGCCGAAATTCAGTTGCCTTTGAATTTCGGGTGATCCCTCTTGAGCATGTATGCTTCTGCTACTTGTTCTACATCACACTTCCTTCCGCAAACGGCGAAACGCTTTGACTCGGTGAGTTTCGCGGCATTCCGACTTCGATGCCCCGGTTGCCGAAATTCAGTTGCCTTTGAATTTCGGGTGATCCCTCTTGAGCATGTATGCTTCTGCTACTTGTTCTACATCACACTTCCTTCCGCAAACGGCGAAACGCTTTGACTCGGTGAGTTTCGCGGCATTCCGACTTCGATGCCCCGGTTGCCGAAATTCAGTTGCCTTTGAATTTCGGGTGATCCCTCTTGAGCATGTATGCTTCTGCTACTTGTTCTACATCACACTTCCTTCCGCAAACGGCGAAACGCTTTGACTCGGTGAGTTTCGCGGCATTCCGACTTCGATGCCCCGGTTGCCGAAATTCAGTTGCCTTTGAATTTCGGGTGATCCCTCTTGAGCATGTATGCTTCTGCTACTTGTTCTACATCACACTTCCTTCCGCAAACGGCGAAACGCTTTGACTCGGTGAGTTTCGCGGCATTCCGACTTCGATGCCCCGGTTGCCGAAATTCAGTTGCCTTTGAATTTCGGGTGATCCCTCTTGAGCATGTATGCTTCTGCTACTTGTTCTACATCACACTTCCTTCCGCAAACGGCGAAACGCTTTGACTCGGTGAGTTTCGCGGCATTCCGACTTCGATGCCCCGGTTGCCGAAATTCAGTTGCCTTTGAATTTCGGGTGATCCCTCTTGAGCATGTATGCTTCTGCTACTTGTTCTACATCACACTTCCTTCCGCAAACGGCGAAACGCTTTGACTCGGTGAGTTTCGCGGCATTCCGACTTCGATGCCCCGGTTGCCGAAATTCAGTTGCCTTTGAATTTCGGGTGATCCCTCTTGAGCATGTATGCTTCTGCTACTTGTTCTACATCACACTTCCTTCCGCAAACGGCGAAACGCTTTGACTCGGTGAGTTTCGCGGCATTCCGACTTCGATGCCCCGGTTGCCGAAATTCAGTTGCCTTTGAATTTCGGGTGATCCCTCTTGAGCATGTATGCTTCTGCTACTTGTTCTACATCACACTTCCTTCCGCAAACGGCGAAACGCTTTGACTCGGTGAGTTTCGCGGCATTCCGACTTCGATGCCCCGGTTGCCGAAATTCAGTTGCCTTTGAATTTCGGGTGATCCCTCTTGAGCATGTATGCTTCTGCTACTTGTTCTACATCACACTTCCTTCCGCAAACGGCGAAACGCTTTGACTCGGTGAGTTTCGCGGCATTCCGACTTCGATGCCCCGGTTGCCGAAATTCAGTTGCCTTTGAATTTCGGGTGATCCCTCTTGAGCATGTATGCTTCTGCTACTTGTTCTACATCACACTTCCTTCCGCAAACGGCGAAACGCTTTGACTCGGTGAGTTTCGCGGCATTCCGACTTCGATGCCCCGGTTGCCGAAATTCAGTTGCCTTTGAATTTCGGGTGATCCCTCTTGAGCATGTATGCTTCTGCTACTTGTTCTACATCACACTTCCTTCCGCAAACGGCGAAACGCTTTGACTCGGTGAGTTTCGCGGCATTCCGACTTCGATGCCCCGGTTGCCGAAATTCAGTTGCCTTTGAATTTCGGGTGATCCCTCTTGAGCATGTATGCTTCTGCTACTTGTTCTACATCACACTTCCTTCCGCAAACGGCGAAACGCTTTGACTCGGTGAGTTTCGCGGCATTCCGACTTCGATGCCCCGGTTGCCGAAATTCAGTTGCCTTTGAATTTCGGGTGATCCCTCTTGAGCATGTATGCTTCTGCTACTTGTTCTACATCACACTTCCTTCCGCAAACGGCGAAACGCTTTGACTCGGTGAGTTTCGCGGCATTCCGACTTCGATGCCCCGGTTGCCGAAATTCAGTTGCCTTTGAATTTCGGGTGATCCCTCTTGAGCATGTATGCTTCTGCTACTTGTTCTACATCACACTTCCTTCCGCAAACGGCGAAACGCTTTGACTCGGTGAGTTTCGCGGCATTCCGACTTCGATGCCCCGGTTGCCGAAATTCAGTTGCCTTTGAATTTCGGGTGATCCCTCTTGAGCATGTATGCTTCTGCTACTTGTTCTACATCACACTTCCTTCCGCAAACGGCGAAACGCTTTGACTCGGTGAGTTTCGCGGCATTCCGACTTCGATGCCCCGGTTGCCGAAATTCAGTTGCCTTTGAATTTCGGGTGATCCCTCTTGAGCATGTATGCTTCTGCTACTTGTTCTACATCACACTTCCTTCCGCAAACGGCGAAACGCTTTGACTCGGTGAGTTTCGCGGCATTCCGACTTCGATGCCCCGGTTGCCGAAATTCAGTTGCCTTTGAATTTCGGGTGATCCCTCTTGAGCATGTATGCTTCTGCTACTTGTTCTACATCACACTTCCTTCCGCAAACGGCGAAACGCTTTGACTCGGTGAGTTTCGCGGCATTCCGACTTCGATGCCCCGGTTGCCGAAATTCAGTTGCCTTTGAATTTCGGGTGATCCCTCTTGAGCATGTATGCTTCTGCTACTTGTTCTACATCACACTTCCTTCCGCAAACGGCGAAACGCTTTGACTCGGTGAGTTTCGCGGCATTCCGACTTCGATGCCCCGGTTGCCGAAATTCAGTTGCCTTTGAATTTCGGGTGATCCCTCTTGAGCATGTATGCTTCTGCTACTTGTTCTACATCACACTTCCTTCCGCAAACGGCGAAACGCTTTGACTCGGTGAGTTTCGCGGCATTCCGACTTCGATGCCCCGGTTGCCGAAATTCAGTTGCCTTTGAATTTCGGGTGATCCCTCTTGAGCATGTATGCTTCTGCTACTTGTTCTACATCACACTTCCTTCCGCAAACGGCGAAACGCTTTGACTCGGTGAGTTTCGCGGCATTCCGACTTCGATGCCCCGGTTGCCGAAATTCAGTTGCCTTTGAATTTCGGGTGATCCCTCTTGAGCATGTATGCTTCTGCTACTTGTTCTACATCACACTTCCTTCCGCAAACGGCGAAACGCTTTGACTCGGTGAGTTTCGCGGCATTCCGACTTCGATGCCCCGGTTGCCGAAATTCAGTTGCCTTTGAATTTCGGGTGATCCCTCTTGAGCATGTATGCTTCTGCTACTTGTTCTACATCACACTTCCTTCCGCAAACGGCGAAACGCTTTGACTCGGTGAGTTTCGCGGCATTCCGACTTCGATGCCCCGGTTGCCGAAATTCAGTTGCCTTTGAATTTCGGGTGATCCCTCTTGAGCATGTATGCTTCTGCTACTTGTTCTACATCACACTTCCTTCCGCAAACGGCGAAACGCTTTGACTCGGTGAGTTTCGCGGCATTCCGACTTCGATGCCCCGGTTGCCGAAATTCAGTTGCCTTTGAATTTCGGGTGATCCCTCTTGAGCATGTATGCTTCTGCTACTTGTTCTACATCACACTTCCTTCCGCAAACGGCGAAACGCTTTGACTCGGTGAGTTTCGCGGCATTCCGACTTCGATGCCCCGGTTGCCGAAATTCAGTTGCCTTTGAATTTCGGGTGATCCCTCTTGAGCATGTATGCTTCTGCTACTTGTTCTACATCACACTTCCTTCCGCAAACGGCGAAACGCTTTGACTCGGTGAGTTTCGCGGCATTCCGACTTCGATGCCCCGGTTGCCGAAATTCAGTTGCCTTTGAATTTCGGGTGATCCCTCTTGAGCATGTATGCTTCTGCTACTTGTTCTACATCACACTTCCTTCCGCAAACGGCGAAACGCTTTGACTCGGTGAGTTTCGCGGCATTCCGACTTCGATGCCCCGGTTGCCGAAATTCAGTTGCCTTTGAATTTCGGGTGATCCCTCTTGAGCATGTATGCTTCTGCTACTTGTTCTACATCACACTTCCTTCCGCAAACGGCGAAACGCTTTGACTCGGTGAGTTTCGCGGCATTCCGACTTCGATGCCCCGGTTGCCGAAATTCAGTTGCCTTTGAATTTCGGGTGATCCCTCTTGAGCATGTATGCTTCTGCTACTTGTTCTACATCACACTTCCTTCCGCAAACGGCGAAACGCTTTGACTCGGTGAGTTTCGCGGCATTCCGACTTCGATGCCCCGGTTGCCGAAATTCAGTTGCCTTTGAATTTCGGGTGATCCCTCTTGAGCATGTATGCTTCTGCTACTTGTTCTACATCACACTTCCTTCCGCAAACGGCGAAACGCTTTGACTCGGTGAGTTTCGCGGCATTCCGACTTCGATGCCCCGGTTGCCGAAATTCAGTTGCCTTTGAATTTCGGGTGATCCCTCTTGAGCATGTATGCTTCTGCTACTTGTTCTACATCACACTTCCTTCCGCAAACGGCGAAACGCTTTGACTCGGTGAGTTTCGCGGCATTCCGACTTCGATGCCCCGGTTGCCGAAATTCAGTTGCCTTTGAATTTCGGGTGATCCCTCTTGAGCATGTATGCTTCTGCTACTTGTTCTACATCACACTTCCTTCCGCAAACGGCGAAACGCTTTGACTCGGTGAGTTTCGCGGCATTCCGACTTCGATGCCCCGGTTGCCGAAATTCAGTTGCCTTTGAATTTCGGGTGATCCCTCTTGAGCATGTATGCTTCTGCTACTTGTTCTACATCACACTTCCTTCCGCAAACGGCGAAACGCTTTGACTCGGTGAGTTTCGCGGCATTCCGACTTCGATGCCCCGGTTGCCGAAATTCAGTTGCCTTTGAATTTCGGGTGATCCCTCTTGAGCATGTATGCTTCTGCTACTTGTTCTACATCACACTTCCTTCCGCAAACGGCGAAACGCTTTGACTCGGTGAGTTTCGCGGCATTCCGACTTCGATGCCCCGGTTGCCGAAATTCAGTTGCCTTTGAATTTCGGGTGATCCCTCTTGAGCATGTATGCTTCTGCTACTTGTTCTACATCACACTTCCTTCCGCAAACGGCGAAACGCTTTGACTCGGTGAGTTTCGCGGCATTCCGACTTCGATGCCCCGGTTGCCGAAATTCAGTTGCCTTTGAATTTCGGGTGATCCCTCTTGAGCATGTATGCTTCTGCTACTTGTTCTACATCACACTTCCTTCCGCAAACGGCGAAACGCTTTGACTCGGTGAGTTTCGCGGCATTCCGACTTCGATGCCCCGGTTGCCGAAATTCAGTTGCCTTTGAATTTCGGGTGATCCCTCTTGAGCATGTATGCTTCTGCTACTTGTTCTACATCACACTTCCTTCCGCAAACGGCGAAACGCTTTGACTCGGTGAGTTTCGCGGCATTCCGACTTCGATGCCCCGGTTGCCGAAATTCAGTTGCCTTTGAATTTCGGGTGATCCCTCTTGAGCATGTATGCTTCTGCTACTTGTTCTACATCACACTTCCTTCCGCAAACGGCGAAACGCTTTGACTCGGTGAGTTTCGCGGCATTCCGACTTCGATGCCCCGGTTGCCGAAATTCAGTTGCCTTTGAATTTCGGGTGATCCCTCTTGAGCATGTATGCTTCTGCTACTTGTTCTACATCACACTTCCTTCCGCAAACGGCGAAACGCTTTGACTCGGTGAGTTTCGCGGCATTCCGACTTCGATGCCCCGGTTGCCGAAATTCAGTTGCCTTTGAATTTCGGGTGATCCCTCTTGAGCATGTATGCTTCTGCTACTTGTTCTACATCACACTTCCTTCCGCAAACGGCGAAACGCTTTGACTCGGTGAGTTTCGCGGCATTCCGACTTCGATGCCCCGGTTGCCGAAATTCAGTTGCCTTTGAATTTCGGGTGATCCCTCTTGAGCATGTATGCTTCTGCTACTTGTTCTACATCACACTTCTTCCGCAAACGGCGAAACGCTTTGACTCGGTGAGTTTCGCGGCATTCCGACTTCGATGCCCCGGTTGCCGAAATTCAGTTGCCTTTGAATTTCGGGTGATCCCTCTTGAGCATGTATGCTTCTGCTACTTGTTCTACATCACACTTCCTTCCGCAAACGGCGAAACGCTTTGACTCGGTGAGTTTCGCGGCATTCCGACTTCGATGCCCGGTTGCCGAAATTCAGTTGCCTTTGAATTTCGGGTGATCCCTCTTGAGCATGTATGCTTCTGCTACTTGTTCTACATCACACTTCCTTCCGCAAACGGCGAAACGCTTTGACTCGGTGAGTTTCGCGGCATTCCGACTTCGATGCCCCGGTTGCCGAAATTCAGTTGCCTTTGAATTTCGGGTGATCCCTCTTGAGCATGTATGCTTCTGCTACTTGTTCTACATCACACTTCCTTCCGCAAACGGCGAAACGCTTTGACTCGGTGAGTTTCGCGGCATTCCGACTTCGATGCCCCGGTTGCCGAAATTCAGTTGCCTTTGAATTTCGGGTGATCCCTCTTGAGCATGTATGCTTCTGCTACTTGTTCTACATCACACTTCCTTCCGCAAACGGCGAAACGCTTTGACTCGGTGAGTTTCGCGGCATTCCGACTTCGATGCCCCGGTTGCCGAAATTCAGTTGCCTTTGAATTTCGGGTGATCCCTCTTGAGCATGTATGCTTCTGCTACTTGTTCTACATCACACTTCCTTCCGCAAACGGCGAAACGCTTTGACTCGGTGAGTTTCGCGGCATTCCGACTTCGATGCCCCGGTTGCCGAAATTCAGTTGCCTTTGAATTTCGGGTGATCCCTCTTGAGCATGTATGCTTCTGCTACTTGTTCTACATCACACTTCCTTCCGCAAACGGCGAAACGCTTTGACTCGGTGAGTTTCGCGGCATTCCGACTTCGATGCCCCGGTTGCCGAAATTCAGTTGCCTTTGAATTTCGGGTGATCCCTCTTGAGCATGTATGCTTCTGCTACTTGTTCTACATCACACTTCCTTCCGCAAACGGCGAAACGCTTTGACTCGGTGAGTTTCGCGGCATTCCGACTTCGATGCCCCGGTTGCCGAAATTCAGTTGCCTTTGAATTTCGGGTGATCCCTCTTGAGCATGTATGCTTCTGCTACTTGTTCTACATCACACTTCCTTCCGCAAACGGCGAAACGCTTTGACTCGGTGAGTTTCGCGGCATTCCGACTTCGATGCCCCGGTTGCCGAAATTCAGTTGCCTTTGAATTTCGGGTGATCCCTCTTGAGCATGTATGCTTCTGCTACTTGTTCTACATCACACTTCCTTCCGCAAACGGCGAAACGCTTTGACTCGGTGAGTTTCGCGGCATTCCGACTTCGATGCCCCGGTTGCCGAAATTCAGTTGCCTTTGAATTTCGGGTGATCCCTCTTGAGCATGTATGCTTCTGCTACTTGTTCTACATCACACTTCCTTCCGCAAACGGCGAAACGCTTTGACTCGGTGAGTTTCGCGGCATTCCGACTTCGATGCCCCGGTTGCCGAAATTCAGTTGCCTTTGAATTTCGGGTGATCCCTCTTGAGCATGTATGCTTCTGCTACTTGTTCTACATCACACTTCCTTCCGCAAACGGCGAAACGCTTTGACTCGGTGAGTTTCGCGGCATTCCGACTTCGATGCCCCGGTTGCCGAAATTCAGTTGCCTTTGAATTTCGGGTGATCCCTCTTGAGCATGTATGCTTCTGCTACTTGTTCTACATCACACTTCCTTCCGCAAACGGCGAAACGCTTTGACTCGGTGAGTTTCGCGGCATTCCGACTTCGATGCCCCGGTTGCCGAAATTCAGTTGCCTTTGAATTTCGGGTGATCCCTCTTGAGCATGTATGCTTCTGCTACTTGTTCTACATCACACTTCTTCCGCAAACGGCGAAACGCTTTGACTCGGTGAGTTTCGCGGCATTCCGACTTCGATGCCCCGGTTGCCGAAATTCAGTTGCCTTTGAATTTCGGGTGATCCCTCTTGAGCATGTATGCTTCTGCTACTTGTTCTACATCACACTTCCTTCCGCAAACGGCGAAACGCTTTGACTCGGTGAGTTTCGCGGCATTCCGACTTCGATGCCCCGGTTGCCGAAATTCAGTTGCCTTTGAATTTCGGGTGATCCCTCTTGAGCATGTATGCTTCTGCTACTTGTTCTACATCACACTTCCTTCCGCAAACGGCGAAACGCTTTGACTCGGTGAGTTTCGCGGCATTCCGACTTCGATGCCCCGGTTGCCGAAATTCAGTTGCCTTTGAATTTCGGGTGATCCCTCTTGAGCATGTATGCTTCTGCTACTTGTTCTACATCACACTTCCTTCCGCAAACGGCGAAACGCTTTGACTCGGTGAGTTTCGCGGCATTCCGACTTCGATGCCCGGTTGCCGAAATTCAGTTGCCTTTGAATTTCGGGTGATCCCTCTTGAGCATGTATGCTTCTGCTACTTGTTCTACATCACACTTCCTTCCGCAAACGGCGAAACGCTTTGACTCGGTGAGTTTCGCGGCATTCCGACTTCGATGCCCCGGTTGCCGAAATTCAGTTGCCTTTGAATTTCGGGTGATCCCTCTTGAGCATGTATGCTTCTGCTACTTGTTCTACATCACACTTCCTTCCGCAAACGGCGAAACGCTTTGACTCGGTGAGTTTCGCGGCATTCCGACTTCGATGCCCCGGTTGCCGAAATTCAGTTGCCTTTGAATTTCGGGTGATCCCTCTTGAGCATGTATGCTTCTGCTACTTGTTCTACATCACACTTCCTTCCGCAAACGGCGAAACGCTTTGACTCGGTGAGTTTCGCGGCATTCCGACTTCGATGCCCCGGTTGCCGAAATTCAGTTGCCTTTGAATTTCGGGTGATCCCTCTTGAGCATGTATGCTTCTGCTACTTGTTCTACATCACACTTCTTCCGCAAACGGCGAAACGCT
This sequence comes from Populus alba x Populus x berolinensis, assembly GCA_029228515.1. NCBI lineage: Eukaryota > Viridiplantae > Streptophyta > Magnoliopsida > Malpighiales > Salicaceae > Populus > Populus alba x Populus x berolinensis. The sequence continues at coordinate 60,121,492 of CM055346.1, forward strand.
TTGACTCGGTGAGTTTCGCGGCATTCCGACTTCGATGCCCCGGTTGCCGAAATTCAGTTGCCTTTGAATTTCGGGTGATCCCTCTTGAGCATGTATGCTTCTGCTACTTGTTCTACATCACACTTTCTTCCGCAAACGGCGAAACGCTTTGACTCGGTGAGTTTCGCGGCATTCCGACTTCGATGCCCCGGTTGCCGAAATTCAGTTGCCTTTGAATTTCGGGTGATCCCTCTTGAGCATGTATGCTTCTGCTACTTGTTCTACATCACACTTCCTTCCGCAAACGGCGAAACGCTTTGACTCGGTGAGTTTCGCGGCATTCCGACTTCGATGCCCCGGTTGCCGAAATTCAGTTGCCTTTGAATTTCGGGTGATCCCTCTTGAGCATGTATGCTTCTGCTACTTGTTCTACATCACACTTCCTTCCGCAAACGGCGAAACGCTTTGACTCGGTGAGTTTCGCGGCATTCCGACTTCGATGCCCCGGTTGCCGAAATTCAGTTGCCTTTGAATTTCGGGTGATCCCTCTTGAGCATGTATGCTTCTGCTACTTGTTCTACATCACACTTCTTCCGCAAACGGCGAAACGCTTTGACTCGGTGAGTTTCGCGGCATTCCGACTTCGATGCCCCGGTTGCCGAAATTCAGTTGCCTTTGAATTTCGGGTGATCCCTCTTGAGCATGTATGCTTCTGCTACTTGTTCTACATCACACTTCCTTCCGCAAACGGCGAAACGCTTTGACTCGGTGAGTTTCGCGGCATTCCGACTTCGATGCCCCGGTTGCCGAAATTCAGTTGCCTTTGAATTTCGGGTGATCCCTCTTGAGCATGTATGCTTCTGCTACTTGTTCTACATCACACTTCTTCCGCAAACGGCGAAACGCTTTGACTCGGTGAGTTTCGCGGCATTCCGACTTCGATGCCCCGGTTGCCGAAATTCAGTTGCCTTTGAATTTCGGGTGATCCCTCTTGAGCATGTATGCTTCTGCTACTTGTTCTACATCACACTTCCTTCCGCAAACGGCGAAACGCTTTGACTCGGTGAGTTTCGCGGCATTCCGACTTCGATGCCCCGGTTGCCGAAATTCAGTTGCCTTTGAATTTCGGGTGATCCCTCTTGAGCATGTATGCTTCTGCTACTTGTTCTACATCACACTTCCTTCCGCAAACGGCGAAACGCTTTGACTCGGTGAGTTTCGCGGCATTCCGACTTCGATGCCCCGGTTGCCGAAATTCAGTTGCCTTTGAATTTCGGGTGATCCCTCTTGAGCATGTATGCTTCTGCTACTTGTTCTACATCACACTTCCTTCCGCAAACGGCGAAACGCTTTGACTCGGTGAGTTTCGCGGCATTCCGACTTCGATGCCCGGTTGCCGAAATTCAGTTGCCTTTGAATTTCGGGTGATCCCTCTTGAGCATGTATGCTTCTGCTACTTGTTCTACATCACACTTCCTTCCGCAAACGGCGAAACGCTTTGACTCGGTGAGTTTCGCGGCATTCCGACTTCGATGCCCCGGTTGCCGAAATTCAGTTGCCTTTGAATTTCGGGTGATCCCTCTTGAGCATGTATGCTTCTGCTACTTGTTCTACATCACACTTCCTTCCGCAAACGGCGAAACGCTTTGACTCGGTGAGTTTCGCGGCATTCCGACTTCGATGCCCCGGTTGCCGAAATTCAGTTGCCTTTGAATTTCGGGTGATCCCTCTTGAGCATGTATGCTTCTGCTACTTGTTCTACATCACACTTCCTTCCGCAAACGGCGAAACGCTTTGACTCGGTGAGTTTCGCGGCATTCCGACTTCGATGCCCCGGTTGCCGAAATTCAGTTGCCTTTGAATTTCGGGTGATCCCTCTTGAGCATGTATGCTTCTGCTACTTGTTCTACATCACACTTCCTTCCGCAAACAGCGAAACGCTTTGACTCGGTGAGTTTCGCGGCATTCCGACTTCGATGCCCCGGTTGCCGAAATTCAGTTGCCTTTGAATTTCGGGTGATCCCTCTTGAGCATGTATGCTTCTGCTACTTGTTCTACATCACACTTCCTTCCGCAAACAGCGAAACGCTTTGACTCGGTGAGTTTCGCGGCATTCCGACTTCGATGCCCCGGTTGCCGAAATTCAGTTGCCTTTGAATTTCGGGTGATCCCTCTTGAGCATGTATGCTTCTGCTACTTGTTCTACATCACACTTCTTTCCGCAAATGGCGCACCCCCTTTCCCCCCCCGGTTGCCGAAAATGCCTTTTTGTGATCCCCGCATGTATGCTTCCCTACTGTTCCAACACACTTCCCCAAAAAAAACGTGAGTTTCGCGGCATTCCGACTTCGATGCCCCGGTTGCCGAAATTCAGTTGCCTTTGAATTTCGGGTGATCCCTCTTGAGCATGTATGCTTCTGCTACTTGTTCTACATCACACTTCCTTCCGCAAATGGCGAAACGCTTTGACTCGGTGAGTTTCGCGGCATTCCGACTTCGATGCCCGGTTGCCGAAATTCAGTTGCCTTTGAATTTCGGGTGATCCCTCTTGAGCATGTATGCTTCTGCTACTTGTTCTACATCACACTTCCTTCCGCAAATGGCGAAACGCTTTGACTCGGTGAGTTTCGCGGCATTCCGACTTCGATGCCCGGTTGCCGAAATTCAGTTGCCTTTGAATTTCGGGTGATCCCTCTTGAGCATGTATGCTTCTGCTACTTGTTCTACATCACACTTCCTTCGCAAAAATGGCGAAACGCTTTGACTCGGTGAGTTTCGCGGCATTCCGACTTCGATGCCCCGGTTGCCGAAATTCAGTTGCCTTTGAATTTCGGGTGATCCCTCTTGAGCATGTATGCTTCTGCTACTTGTTCTACATCACACTTCCTTCCGCAAACAGCGAAACGCTTTGACTCGGTGAATTTCGCGGCATTCCGACTTCGATGCCCCGGTTGCCGAAATTCAGTTGCCTTTGAATTTCGGGTGATCCCTCTTGAGCATGTATGCTTCTGCTACTTGTTCTACATCACACTTCCTTCCGCAAATGGCGAAACGCTTTGACTCGGTGAGTTTCGCGGCATTCCGACTTCGATGCCCGGTTGCCGAAATTCAGTTGCCTTTGAATTTCGGGTGATCCCTCTTGAGCATGTATGCTTCTGCTACTTGTTCTACATCACACTTCCTTCCGCAAATGGCGAAACGCTTTGACTCGGTGAGTTTCGCGGCATTCCGACTTCGATGCCCCGGTTGCCGAAATTCAGTTGCCTTTGAATTTCGGGTGATCCCTCTTGAGCATGTATGCTTCTGCTACTTGTTCTACATCACACTTCCTTCCGCAAAACGGCGAAACGCTTTGACTCGGTGAGTTTCGCGGCATTCCGACTTCGATGCCCCGGTTGCCGAAATTCAGTTGCCTTTGAATTTCGGGTGATCCCTCTTGAGCATGTATGCTTCTGCTACTTGTTCTACATCACACTTCCTTCCGCAAACAGCGAAACGCTTTGACTCGGTGAGTTTCGCGGCATTCCGACTTCGATGCCCCGGTTGCCGAAATTCAGTTGCCTTTGAATTTCGGGTGATCCCTCTTGAGCATGTATGCTTCTGCTACTTGTTCTACATCACACTTCCTTCCGCAAACGGCGAAACGCTTTGACTCGGTGAGTTTCGCGGCATTCCGACTTCGATGCCCCGGTTGCCGAAATTCAGTTGCCTTTGAATTTCGGGTGATCCCTCTTGAGCATGTATGCTTCTGCTACTTGTTCTACATCACACTTCCTTCCGCAAACAGCGAAACGCTTTGACTCGGTGAGTTTCGCGGCATTCCGACTTCGATGCCCCGGTTGCCGAAATTCAGTTGCCTTTGAATTTCGGGTGATCCCTCTTGAGCATGTATGCTTCTGCTACTTGTTCTACATCACACTTCCTTCCGCAAATGGCGAAACGCTTTGACTCCGTGAGTTTCGCGGCATTCCGACTTCGATGCCCTGGTTGCTGAAATTGAGTTGCCTTTGAATTTCGGGTGATCCCTCTTGAGCATTTATGCTTCTGCTACTTGTTCTACATCACACTTCCTTCCGCAAACAGTGAAACGCTTTGACTCGGTGAGTTTCGCGGCATTCCGACTTCGATGCCCCGGTTGCCGAAATTCAGTTGCCTTTGAATTTCGGGTGATCCCTCTTGAGCATGTATGCTTCTGCTACTTGTTCTACATCACACTTCTTCCGCAAACAACGAAACGCTTTGACTCGGTGAGTTTCGCGGCATTCCGACTTCGATGCCCCTTGGCGAAATTCAGATGCCTTTGAATTTCGGCAGATCTTGATTAGTTACTTAAAAGTGGCATGTTTATCAAGGTATTATATCATCATTTTGCACTTGAAGTAACACTAACTCCTTTAACTAAAGCAGTGTTTTATAATAACAAGTTTGATATTATAAGAAACCTTAATTTATGGAAAATTCGCATTTTAAAATCAGGACTATCACATAAATAAAAGAATTGATTGATGAGTTTAAGCATATGAAAGTTAAAGGACAAAGAGAATGCCAAACTTAGAAAAGGAAGATGTCGGTGCAGATCCAAACCGGAACATTGCTCGAGGTAATATGATCATATCTGTAGCTCTAGAATTCGGTATTTAGGTCCACTTTATATGGATGGTAAAGGTATGACAAAAGCCTACAACTTTTTACCATGAGGAACCCATGATTTTTAGAAACGGTCGTTTTGAAGGACCAATTGAACGTGAACAACGAAGAAGTCCGAAAGCTGTCCTGCAGCCCCAAACACTATTTAGTGTTTCAGCCCATATCTTGAGTTCTAGAAGTCCAAACATGACCTCATCCTTTTTTGAGTTGGAAAGCTGAGACAATTTCCTAGAAACATTCTTGGAGGATTCTGGGCAAAATATAAATGATGTTAGAAATGACAACGTCTGATCCAAACAAGAAGATAAGGATTAGTTATCTAGTCAAGATGTGGCCACCCAACTCATCAATTAGTCAACAAATCAATAGTTCCAAATTTTTGCCCTATAAGGCAAGGAGGCACTTACCATGTAAATGAGGCATCTTGGTTTCCAGATCATGATCATGCGCTAGAGCACTTCTCATAATTGTATTTACAGGCTTATGTTTTTTCCTTCATTAATATCATGTTCTATGCACATCATTTCCTTTCTTTTACTTAGTCTTAAACTTCTTTCTCCATTTATGTTCTTATCTTGTCTATTTATGTTTCTTTCTTTCATTATGTTTAGCTAAGTTAATTATGTCAAGGTGAAAAAGGTACACTCATATGGTGTAAAGAATAAAGTATAATATAAACTTAGAAATGGACCTTAACGTTGGATACTAACATGTTTTAGTATTTGTTATCTTGTTCACTTTTAATACTTTGCTTGTTTAAATGGTTAATCCTATATTTATGTTGTATAACACTTGGTACAACAAATTACTTTGGTACTTTCATAGCCCAAACTGTATGGTATAACCGACACCATGAAGCTAGGAAACGGCGTACTTGCGATTTGTTTGTACACATAAGTTATAAATCATGAATGACCTGCCAACATTTACCAAGTATTAGCTTATATTCGAATAAGATAACTAATGTAAGCATATTAACACTATATAATATCTAATTGGAACCTCCTTTATAGTGTGGTTTCCAATTGAGTAATAAGAGTTTATATTATACTTGTTTGCAGTACCAATAGTGGATACCTCATAACCTTGACATTAGTTATATTCAATGTTTAATCCTTACTTTAATCTTCCAACTCAAAGTTCTCCAATTAATTTCTTCATCATGTCCTTCTATTGCTACTAACTACACTATTATTAATTTCTATATATTGTTGTTGTTATTATATACATCGGGTTAATATGATATCCCTTTGATCTTTCTCATAAAGACAGTATATAGCTTGAGAAACCCTGTGACCCAATCTTTAGATCATTCACAGGTATAACTACAGCACGTACTGATTATTTATTATTAGTTGTTTGTTGTGTGTTGTGTTTGTTGTTTGATCTTGTTCTTTATAAACTTATAACAGATTCTAACCTCTCTGTGGTTCGATCCCGGTGCTGCCGGGTTATTTATTACTTCGACCACTCCTGCACTTTGTGAGAAGACAACAAGCTTTTGATCGTGTCACAAGTTTTTGGCGCCGTTGCCGAGGGGGGGGGGAGAGGCGGAGAGGTAAATTCTTATAATAAATTCTAATAATTTAATTTATTTTCTCTTTTCACTTTTCATTTTATCTATTTTTGTTTCCTTTGTTTTGTTTTGTTTCTTTTTCTTCTATTTTCTTTTCTTGCTTTTATTCTCTTCTTACACGTGCATGAGAGTTTGGTCACGTACATTAAGTGGTCGACTTTGTAGGGTATCCTCATCATTTTCAGAAAATATGGCCGAAGAAGATAATCAATCACTTCATAATGAGAATAATGAGAATAACCGTATGAGAACACTTAGAGACCACATGAATCCCACAAGAACAAGTGCACCCTCATGCATAGTTTTCCCTCCTGATGCATCTCATTTTAATTTTAAGCCAGGCATTATTCAACTTTTACCATCTTTTCATGGCTTAGACTTAGAAAATCCATACTTGCATTTAAGGGAATTTGAGGAGGTCTGTAATACCTATAATGACTCAAATTGTAGCATGAACACCATTCGATTAAAGCTTTTTCCTTTTTCATTAAAAGATAAAGCTAAAACATGGCTACAAAATTTGAGACCAGGATCCATTCGTGCTTGGGATGAAATGCAACAACAATTTTTAAAGAAGTTTTTTCCATCTCACAGAACAAACTCTTTCAAAAGACAAATCATCACTTTCACTCAAAAACCAGGAGAAACATTTTACCAATGTTGGGATAGGTATCGAGATTTGCTTAATACTTGCCCACATCATGGTTTTGAAACATGGAGATTGGTTTCACATTTTTATGAAGGTTTAACACCTAGAGATAGGCAAATGGTTGAATTGATGTGCAATGGAACTTTGAAGATAAAGACCCTAATGAAGCAATGGAGTACCTAGACTTGCTAGCCGAAAATGCTCAAAATTGGGACACCACAGGTACTTATGAGGCACCAAGTAAAACTCAACCTCATACATCTAGTGGGGGTATGCACAACCTTAGGGAAGATCATGACCTCCAAGCCAAGTTTGCATCTTTAGCTAGAAAAGTCGAGGCACTAGAATTAAAAAAGAGTGGTCAATTAAAATCTGTTCAAGACATTGTGTGTCAAATCTGTGAAACAAATGAGCATGCAACCAATGATTGTCCAACTTTGCCTTCTTTCAAGGAATGCCTCCATGAACAAGCCCATGCTTTAAACAGTTTCCAAAGACCCAACCATAACCCATACTCACAAACATATAACCCTGGTTGGAGAAATCACCCAAATTTTAGTTGGAAGAGTGATAGCAACAATGCACAAACTTCACATCCACCGTTTCAAGCACACCATAATTTCCAAAATTCTCATGGATATGCACCTCCTTATGCTCCACCTCCTAGAAGAAATTTTGAGGAAACATTGCATGCATTCATTGAAAAGCAGGAGACAATCAACACTCAACTTGCTCAAAGCATGACGATTTTAAAGATGCTCTTGCAAAATTAACATCTGCTCTCAGTTTCCAAGAGAAAGGTAAGTTTCCTTCTCAACCACAGCAAAATCCAAAGGGGCAATACAATGCAAATGCAAGTGGTTCTGGAAGCCAACACATGGATCAAGTCAAATCAGTCATCACTCTTCGTAGTGGTAAGGTTATTGAAAAACCCATTCTTGAACCTTGTGAGAAAGATGATGAGTCTATCTCTGAGGGTAAGGAAGGGGTTGAACCTGAACATTGCAAAGAAAAGGCTGATTCCCCGCCAGCACTTCCATTTCCTCATGCCATGACCAAACAAAGGAAAGTCAATCACAACTCTGAAATCTTTGAAATTTTCAAACAGGTAAGGATCAATATACCTTTGTTGGATGCTATTAAACAGGTTCCTTCCTATGCTAAATTTTTGAAAGATCTGTGCACTGTGAAGAGAAAACTGAATGTGAAAAAGAAAGCCTTTTTAGCCGAACAAGTAAGTGCCATTCTTCAGAACAATAATGCTTTGAAATATAAAGACCCTGGTTGTCCTACAATTTCTTGCTTTATTGGAGAACATAAAATTGAAAGAGCCTTACTTGATCTTGGAGCTAGTGTGAATTTACTTCCATATTCAGTTTTTCAAAGTCTCAATCTAGGTGAGTTAAAACCAACTTCTGTAACTCTTTTACTCGCCGATAGATCTGTAAAAGTGCCTAGAGGAATAATTGAAGATGTGTTAGTACAAGTCGATAAATTCATTTATCCTGTGGATTTTATTGTCTTGGACACGCAACCTGTTGAAGCATGTAATTCATTTCCTATTATTTTAGGACGTCCGTTTCTTGCAACTTCTAATGCATTGATTAATTGTAGGAATGGACTCATGAAGTTATCTTTTGGAAACATGACATTGGAGATGAATATTTTCAACGTTTGCAAGCAGCCTGGAGATGATAATGATTTACAAGAAGTAGATCTTATTGAAGAATTAGTTCATGATCAACTTGAATCTACTTTGAGTAAAATTGAGTTGGATGAATATGAAGATTTGCAAATGATTTATTCTCAGGAAGAAATCACGGATGAAAAAGGCACCGAAAATATTGATGCGATCTTTTGTCAAGAGTGACAACAGATTTGACATCTGACATCACACCAATCGATGATTACTTTCCTGAAGAATCCTTACTTTCTCTCAGTTCAATGCCTTGGTTTGCTAAAAATATCAATTTTCTTGCAACAGGAGATTTGCCAGCTCACTGGAGTACCGAAGACAAAGGAAAGTTTTTGAACGAAGTGAAGAACTTTTACTTAGATGACCCTTACTTATTCAAAAATTGTCCTGATCAAATATTTCAAAAATGCATTCCCGACAATGAGGTAAGTAATGTCATTAAACTTTGTCATTCTGAAGCATGTGGGAGTCAATTCTCATCAAGAGAGACGACTGCAAAAATCTTACAAAATGGATTTTATTGGCCCACCATGTTCAAGGACACACATGCATTCTGCAAAACTTGTGAAAATTGTCAAAAAGTTGATACTGGTCAAAAAGTTTTGCTTTATAATTCTCAACTCCATTTATTTCCTGAAAAACTAAGATCAAGATGGAGCGGTCCATTTATTTTGAAACATGTGTATCCTTATGGGGCCCTTGATATTGAGAATCCAAAGAATGACAATGTTTTGAAGGTAAATGAACATCGTTTAAAAGCTTACTTTGATGAGTTTCCTAGTGAAAATGAATCCATTGGTTTGAATAATCTTATTGATAAGGTTGATTATTTTGTTTTTTCTCACATTTTTTTTGTTGCTTTTTTAGTGTGACTTTTGTTTTGCTAGTCTCTCACACCCGGTCAAATGGCGGATAACGGTACTCCGTGACTCTTAAGTCGGTTCTTTCAGTTTCCCAAATAACTGATATTTTATATATTTGTACAATTCTTTGCTCTTTCTCTTCTTTGAATATTTTCTCCAATTCTAATTTTAAAATGGACACCACTCTTGAAAAGTTGAAAGGTATTTTCCCGCTCTGCCTCAGAATGCGATTACAAAAATTTACCGTGCTAGGTGTGCAAGATTGAGGTTGTTAATGAATCATGGAATTCCTGAAGATATTCGTTGCTAATTGAAGCAAAGGTCCGATTATCAGGTGAGTCCTCCAATTCTTTCATTTCACACATGCCTGGAACAGGTAAAAGCACTTTTGCAAAGAAACGTCGTGCAAAACGACTGAAAGTCTGTCACAGATGTGCCAGATGGACTTGTAATGCGACATGTCGTTCTTTAGGAATGGTATCTGTAAACCGTGAAGATAAAATACAATTCATTAAGGATGGCCTGAGTAAGGGGTCTTTAGATAATCTTTTGTTGACCCTTGAGACGCATCCTAGTGGAGATGTGCATCGTGTAATTCATGATTTATGGCCACAATTCCATAAAGAACATGATCGACTTAGTCTTGGGAATCTGACTAAAAAAGACCCTGTTTGCCAGTTTTTAAGAAAACTGGATGGGAAGCCTATCCCCGACCCATAGAGGGCGTTTAAGCCGTTCTTGGACGTAAAACCAAGGGAAGATGTGAGCCACAATCACAACTACCTGTACATACATGCTTTTCAAAATAAATAATTAATAAAGAGAGAGAGAGAGAGAGTTTGTGAGACTACAGCTGGCCTACATATAGGTGGTATGATTGCATTTTCACTTTTTATCTATAAATTCTTCTCTTCCTTCCCTTCATTTCTACTCATCCCATATATTCATCAAATATAGAAGTGTGTAGAAATGGCAGGTTCCTCAAGTCATCATATAAGAAATATTTGTGTTTTCGGTGGATCCAGTTCTGGGAAAGAAAAAGAGTTTTTAGAATCAGCAAATCATCTTGGTCGGGTACTAGCTGAGAGAAAGATTCATTTAGTGTATGGGGGAGGCAGCCTTGGGTTAATGGGAGGTGTGTCAATGGCTGCATTTTTAGGAGGCAGTCAGTTTTGGGGGTTGTCCCCAAAGCTTTAGCAACTGGGGACATCATTGGAAAAACAATTGGAGAGGAACTACAGGTCCCAACAATGTCTGACCGACTGAATACCATGTTTACCATGCTGATGCCTTCATTGCCTTACCAGGTGGTCTGGGCACATTGGAAGAGATCTTTCATATTTCATCTTGGGCCCAACTGCACATTCACCATAAACTATAGGTTTGTTAAAATGTTAATGGTTTTTATGATAAGTTGCTGTCTTTCCTGATCAAGCTGTGGAACAGGAATTTCTAACATCTTCGGCACGACGAATCATAATCTCTGCTGCTACTGCTGAACAATTGATTGACCAACTACAATCTTTCATCCCTGTCATTGATCCCTGCATGAGTCGTCTAGATTGGTCAACTAAGGAAAGCCGTAAAAAGCTTAGATTAGATTTGAGCCTTCATCTGTGAAACCTTGTGTCTTTTGGTTTTATTAATAGCATATATTATTTTTGTTTGTTACTTCTTATGTTTGTTTAAGTGTGTTTCAGGTTTGTCATTGTTCGCTGTTTCAGGTGATGTCTTCTATACTCTATCTTTCTACCTTCGAACATTGAGGACAATGTCTCGTTTTGGTTGGGGGGAGAGGGTAGTAGTTTAAAAAAAAAAAATAAAATAACTGCTAACTGTTTTTTGCTATTATTAAAACATTTGACAAAATTGTTATTAGGATGGCAGAGTATGGAATCAATTTTATTGACTCTAGAGACGCATCTTAGTAAGTTTCATTACCAAGGTCTATCATAATACTTCTTGAAATATTCAGGTTTACAAACTCTCACATTGTTATCACTTGATTCTGCTCTATACTCATTTAACAAGTATTATTAAACCTTCATTTTCACACACACACTTTAACATATGATTGTGGGTTGCACATTGGATTATTACATTAATTATGTTCTTTTGTTGAAGGTAACAACTAAGGGAAAAGGATAGTATATAATTTGCAAAAAAAAAAAAAAAAGAAAAAAAAAAGAAAAAAAAAAAGATGTATTGATGATAATAAAACGTGGATAAGTTTGGTTTTCGTAGCCTCCTAACCTAAGCAATTAAGCCCGAAGGGGTGTTTTTAACACCTAATACCCTAAAGTCAACTGACTTGGGAGCTATTGGCCCAAAGCTTGTTACATGGGTTAAGGAGAAGCTTAAGGGAAATCAAACATTGCACTATTACGTATCAGTATCTGCAACCCGAGTTGTTAAGCTCGTAGGGGTGTCTTCAACACCTAATGCCCTTAGGGACCTACGGGTCTGGGAGTCATTAGCCTAAAACTGTTACATGGGTTAAAGTATACATTGTGTTTGAAGTTGTATGTGTATAAATATAAATTAAAAAAGAACAAAAAAAGAAAGAAAATAAAACCCACCCCAAGGAAGTTCCACCTTAAACATTTGAACATAATATGTTTTCTTCCAACAAAAGC
>CM055346.1:60148975-60166069 GCA_029228515.1 Populus alba x Populus x berolinensis
GAGCACATGTTTCCTCTTTGGTGGACAAGACAATGAGACTGATGGGAGCGGGTCCAACGGTAGGGCACACGAGATTGAGTTGCTTCCGGCAAATCACTGGATCACAATGTCTTAGGGCTCGATCTTGCCTGGACAATGAAACTCAAATCATAAAAATATGCTTAAATTTAGAGCAGATCGCTAGCTAGCGGGTCATGATATCAAATCACTCAGTAATAAAAATTTAAAATTTAATTTTTTTTTTTTTATGGTTTAGATTTAAACTCTATAATTACTTATATGATAATTGTTATATAATCGTTAATTTTAAAACTATAAAATTAGTCAAGGTATATGGATGCAGCATGCTGACTTTAATATTCATGTTAATAATAATAAAAAAAATCACCTGCCAATTATGTCATTTGATTTTAGAGACCAGCCATAAAAAATCTTTTGGTGTGGACCTTTTCATCTCATGTCCCGCGGGCGTCGGTGGTCGAGAACCGTTCATGGAGATATGAAATGGGAGTCTCGCGTGTTGACATGAAATTAAGATTTGTGTTGGGCAACGCAGCTGATCTATGCGATGTTTGCCATGCATGCATTCCTCATCTTAATTGGGGAGTAATAGTTCCGTTGCTAACAAGATTATTAAAAATATTTTTTTTATATAACATGTAATATATAATACAAACTTGACTTATAAAATCATAAAATTATAAATAAAATATTTTAATTAATTATATATTAATAATTTCAATCAAGTAAAATAATAACTTGGTATGGAGTTTAGTGGTTGTTTAATAATATGATAAATTTTATTTTTTAAAATGTTTTTAACTTTGAAATGTATTAAAATAATATATTTTTTATTTTTTAAAATTTATTTTTAATATTAGTATATTAAAATAATTAAAAAAATAAATTAAAATTTAAAAAGTAATTAAAAAAATCCACCCCCCCGGGATCAACCACTAGTCAGTATAGATAAAAAGTTGAAGAATGGTGGTGACTTGGATCTTTATAGTTAGTGGGGCTGCCAGGAACTTAAATTGCAAAGAAAAGAAATGGCAATTTGGTAAAAAGAACACAACATCAAAGTCAATCATGAATAGTTGCCCAAGTCTTCAAATCGGTAAATTCTTAGCTGATGAGAAACTTTATGTGCTCATTTACACACACAACACAGTACCATCCCTATAGATAGAGAAAAGAAGCCCACAGAAACCATTAATTCAAGAAAACCTAGCTGGAAAGAGAGTTTGTTTGTGTATATTCCTTTTCAAGAAATGACAAAGTGGAGTTCTTGTTTCTTGATTTCAGCTACAATCTTGATCTTGATGGCGATGGGCTTATCATCCACCGTTCAAGGAAGTGGGGAACTGGGGAACACCATCTGGGGTGGGTTCTTCCCATTACTACCACTAGATCATCAATATGCAACAAGGGTCTATAGCATAGTGCATGGCTGAGGATGGAGAAGAGTTTAAGAAGGACACAAAGATCACCAGGTGTATTTTAGCAACTAACAAATACACAGAGAGTTGAAAAGTTTGTAAAACTCATAAACTCAATCTAAGTTTACAACCGAGTTTGACCGAATTTGCTGATTTCAAGTTTCTAACCTGATTTTACACGGTATATACAAATTAACTCGTAAAATCATATGATTTTACGAGTTAACTCTCGAGTTTAACAAACTTGGATGCGGGTATGAATTTGAGGTGTTTATAGCATTTATTTGTAAGTAATCGGTGTGATCTTTGAACAGACAAAGCTAATACGGTCAGAACTTGATGATACTGAAAACAAACCCAAAAAAAGATGTTGCCAAACTTCTTTTATTTATTTATTTATTTTTTAAAAAAAGGTTCTAAGCTACATTCTTCTCTTGATCATTAAAAAAAAAAAAGAGCAAGTCGATGGGAATTATTTGAAAATATCATTAAACTCAGCTCAGCGAGTCAATCTTGAAACATCTCAACCAGATTGCTTGTATGACTTGAGCTTTAAGTTAATCATGTTAGAGTTGCCATAATGTGACAAAGTTAATTTGACGAGCCAAATGTAACTCAAATAACCAATAAAGAGTAGGTTGACTTTAAAAAATTAAGATGACATATTAGACACCCCCAATCGACTCGAGTTATAGGCCAAATTCATAACACGGGCTATGAGCACTATCACAATGCACTAACTCGGTTGGTCAACTGTTGTTTTATTTTCCTTTCCCTTATTCTCTTCCCGACCGGAACTTCATTGAGCTAGGGTTGGATAGAATCACTACAAGATTTCATAGTTTTACCGACATAAATATTCCATCGGTGTGTGATGAAGAGTTCGTCGGTGAATTAGTTACTGACGTACTTACCAATAGAATACGTCCATCGACTTTCCTTTCATCGGTGATTCCACATTTCATCGCTATATCAGTCGGAAAAACAAAAAAACCATTTGCCGACGGTTTTACAGACGAAATTTGCGCTAAAAAAAAAATTTCCCGCTTGAAATATACCGACGGATTTTATTCCGTCGGTGATATCGTGTATTACCGACGGCCACTTCCCGTCGGTAAATTTGTTGGTGATTATATGAAATACCGACCAAATGTATCCGTGTATAAATTTGTCGGTACTTGTTGCAGCTACTGTCAAATGCTGACGGATGAATTCCGTCGGTAAAACCCTTTGTAATTTTTTTTTAATTTGTTTTTTAAAAATTATTTAGAATACATAATATAAAATGATATAAATTAATGGTAATAAAAACCTATTATGCAAATAAAAGTTATATTAAACATCAAAAAGAAAAAATCAAAGTTAAATAATATTCATTATAAAATGAATGTGTTTCAAAAAAAATATTCAATGAACTTTTAAAGGTAAATAATGTTTATTACAAATTAATATAAAGGTGGAGGAGGAGGAGGAGGCTAGTGGTCATACGACCAAAAAGGATTAGGCGCACATGTTCCATCCTGTGCCATGTTCATGACCATTTCATGAAGTTGTTCATAGGCCACTCTTTGTTGTTCAGACTCCGCTCTTTGTTGTGCTTTGAGTTGTGTGTACGCCTCTGATAGGTGGTAGTATTTTTTGGTGAGCTGAGCCGTGTGTTGCTACAAGGCCATGAACTCCTTAGATTGGAAGCTCAATATTGATTGGGAGTTCTCGACAGTTGAGGCACTACGGGTCGACCGTAAGTTGTCGGCCGTAGTGTTGCAGAGCCCATAAACCCGATTTTTATCAGGTCCACCTTACGATCCAACCTCTATCCAAAAATTCGGATCGAATTCCGGATAGGTCAAAGGATCGTCCCCGTATCTCTCCCTCAACCGATTATTATAGGTCTCCTAAAAATAAAAAAAGTAATCATCATATTCAATTCGATAAACATAATAACTTACAAAATAAAATGGTTGAACAAACATACTATGAAATGTTGAGCACAACTGTCAACGAACCGTTGTGCCCCTTTTTGGCGGTCTTGACTCCACACGTGCGTCTCCACAACCAACTCCATCGGGCTCGGCTCACGTCCAAGAGATGTAGCCTATAATGAAAAAAATTTATTAACAACAAATTAATTGAATGGTATATTTCATTTAAATTAATCTTACCATCTGTTTTGCATGCGTAACAAATAGAACAGAGCCGCCAGTGTGCGTTGTCACCGAGCCATGAATTGGCCGATTCCGGTTGCCAGTACCGGACTATGAGTGTTGTGTGAACCGCTCAGACATCAAGTGCTCAAGATAGTGCGACCATATATCTTTCGGGTTGTATATCGGTTTGAAATCCCTTCAAACTGTAACATCATTCTAGCCTTGGAACCCCCTATCCCTCGCTGTTTTTTTTTCCCTTTTTTGAGTTTCATATCAAAAATCACGCAACCTACTTTACGCAACCAAAAATTACATTTCAAAACATAAATTTTTATCAAAAAAAAATATTTTATTGTTTTTTATGTTACCAAGTTGCCATGTGATTTTCCCATACCCTCCTCACAACAGTGTTATGTTCACTGTCCCAGCAAAATCTGTCCTGTGTCTAAAAAATTAATTTTAAATAAAAATAATAATTTATTAGAAATAAGCTAAAAATTATAAATTAACACCAACCTCAAATCTGTCATACCATGCATTGATTTGAGGCATCCATTCAGGATGCTTGGATATCTGACTCCATTGAAACAATGGAATCTCCATCGACAATTTAAACGCCGATGATATTACTCGGGTGGCCTCAATGTTTGTGAACCTGAAAATAAATGAAATAGTGATTACTTCATAAATTATGTTATAATTTTTTTTTTTTAAAAAAACTAAAACCTTAACAAACTTACATTGAAAGGTTGTCCTTCCACTGTGCCTCGTACTTGCGGGTAAATTGTCCGCTGTGAAGGCACGCTGCCTCTGCACTGTGAACCAACGCTTGAAGAGGCAGCATCGGTTGATGATGCAGGTGGTGTAGGTGCCTTTTCTTGAGAGGCACCTAAGGAAATATCATCCTCGTTGCTAGACGAACTTCCTGCGACCGTACGTGAACGACTAGCTCTGGTTTTCATTCTACGCATCTACCCAATTTTATACAAATAATTATATAAGTAAATTTAAATGTTAAAAAAAATTTGACAGCACCTCCCTATACTGGATATTACCTAAATCCACAAACCTGCAAATATTAACAATAACCACAACCAATTGACCCAATCTATACTAATATTCCAACATATTCAATTACTAATCCTAAGGTAAATTCAACATTAACAACTACAATTCAAAACATTATTCAATAATTATGCCAATACAACAAAACAATAAATTAAAAAAAAACTCTAGACTAACAATCAAAATAAATGGAAACAATTAAACACAAATCATGCAATAATAGATAAAATTAATAATTCTTACAACATATTCAATTACTAATTCTAAGGTAAATTCAACATTAACAATTATAATTCAACAAATTATTCAATAATTATACCAATACAACAATGAAATATATTCAATAAATTAAAAAAAAAAAATTTAGACTAACAATTAAAATCAATGGAAATAATTAAACACAAATCATGCAATAATAGAGTAAAATTAATAATTATTCCAACATATTCAATTACCAATTCTTAGGTAAATTCAACATTAACAACAAATATTCAACAAATTAACTAATAATAATTATGCCAATACAACAAAAAAAAATTCAATAAATTAAAAAAAAAACTATAGACTTTGTTGTAACCCATTTTTGGGACCCCACACAAAAACATTATAATAATAACAAATAATAATAATAATAAATAAAATAATAATAATAATAATAAATAAATAAATAAATAAATAGCAGGAAAAAAATAGAAAAAATAATAGGAGGCGGGAGCGCTCAGAAAATGATCAGAAAAAAATTGGTTAAGGAGGTTAAAAATACAAAGATGAAAATTCTTGAATGATGAGAGCCCTGTTGGAAAAGAAAATTTGAATTTTGAGGAGAAAAGTCCAAAATTGAATGTTTATGGACTTAATTGGATTTTATTGAAGGTTTAATTGAATTTATAGAGGGTTTGATTGCAAGAAAATTGATTTTTAAGTCAATTTGAGCTCGAATTGGAAGAAATTAAAGTTCTGGTGTCAAATTATAATTTTTAGGATTTGATTTGGTCAAATCAGGGGCTTAATTGCATAAATATTGAAGTTTAATGGCCAATTAGAGACTTAATTGAGAATATCCGAAACCAGGGACCAAATTGGAGAAGCCGCGTAAGTATAGGGGCTGTAATTAATAAAATCAGGGGCCAAATTGAAGAAATTAGAAGTTTATTGATTAATTGAGGGTCAAATTGCATAAATCAGAGACAAAGGACCAAAGTGGAAAAGGCGGCCAAATATGAGGGCGGTAATTGAATTTTTCAAGGATGCAATTGAAATAAACAAAAGATAATTAAGGGCTGACTTGTAGATTGACGCTTGTTGGCGCCCCTTTTGTTATTTAAATGAAACAACATGTTTTTCCCAAAACGACGCCATTTCATGTAAAAAAGAAAAAGAAAAGAGAGTAAAACAGTGTCGTTTTGAACGACACTGTTCCCCTTTCTCCTTCCCCTGGACGTGCAGCAAGGGAAGGTTATTTTTTCTTCTTTCTTCAACCCGACACGCCTCGTGGTCTGCCAAGAACCAAATCCCCACGCCTTTTGATGATGAAAAGCCAGAGGACGTGCCCTGCAAGCCGTACCCGTTGGTCACCTCACTCGGCGCCATAGCTGGACAGGGAGACGCTGCTCCCCATGCGCAACGGTAGGGTGGCAATAGGGACGCCCCCGCTCCTTTGCCCCCTATAAATGGAGACTGAGCGCCAGCACGCGAGGGAGGACGAAGAGAGGAGGGAACGAACCAAAGGGAGGAGAGAACAAACCGAAAACAAAAAAAAAAAACAAACCAAAAAGGAGAGAGAAAGGACCGAACCAGAGAGAATTGTGAGTAAAAACCCAAAACTGAGAGGGAGGAAATTGCTTGAAATGGGGTAGAAATCTTTAAAAACAAACCGGGAGGATAAAGGGAAACGACTGAAAGCTAAAGAAGAGGGAAGAATACGGAGGAGAAGGGAAGAGCAGTAACCTCTCCCTCCATCGCTTGAAACAGTAGCACCGCTTGGAGCCGCCGTCTGTGAGCCATGACACCGCCACCGGCCTCCACCGCAGCACCGCTAGCAAAGCAGCCCGATCAGCCAGCCACCGCCTCCTCCGCGCCAGGTAACTCTTCTTCCTCACTGTTTGCGTTTTAGTTTTTTTTTCTCCTGCATGCAGCGTTCTGCATGCAGGAGGGGGGGGAGAGGGAAAATAATTCCCCCCCGGTCAATTATGTTGCTAGGCTAGGCTGATGCTGGCCCAACGTTGTTGGTTTTTCCCTTCTCTGGGCCAGACGGGTTCTGGCCCATGAATATTTTTGTTTGGCCCAGACTAAAAGGGAAGTCTTGTCGGGCCGAGTCCGGCCCGGTAAGTTGGGCCGGGCCGGCCCAGCCCACATAATATATTATATTATTTATTATATTGTTTTTTATATATATATATATAATTAAAAATATTGTTGATTTTCCTGCATATTTTTGTCAAAATGACTTAATATTGGTTTGTATTTTTATACCGTAAAGATACAAATCCAGTATTAAAATACCTGTTTTTCGTCAAGAAGAAAAGTTTATAAAAAAATATATATTTTGTTTTCATGCATACGGCCTAGTCTCTCCAATATATATATAAATATTATAACATCATATTTTCACATGACAAAGGAAATTTCAAAACAATATATGTATTAGCATGCATTTTGGCTTTAACAACAAGTTTGTTAGAACCACGAGAACTAGGCCAATATTTCAAAAATTCTAAAAAAATCTTTTTGTCTTCTTTTAATATTGAGGATTACAAATTTATACATAAAACGTATTCCTGATATTAAAAATATAGTTTTTATGTAGACGTTAGAACGGTTACGATTTTACCCCTTAAGATAAGGACCTCCTTATTAAGGACTTTTCTTGAACCCTAGACGGACCAATAGAAATAACACCTTAGCTTTTGATCAGACAATCAAACAATACAGCTTACCTTAGGTAAGGCGTATTTGGGGTACTAAT
Organism: Populus alba x Populus x berolinensis; assembly: GCA_029228515.1. Lineage (NCBI taxonomy): Eukaryota > Viridiplantae > Streptophyta > Magnoliopsida > Malpighiales > Salicaceae > Populus > Populus alba x Populus x berolinensis. Next base: position 60,156,592 of record CM055346.1, read on the forward strand.
ACCTTTCCTTTACGCAACCAGTCCCTGTACCCGATCTCTGAGACCAGTTAGGGTTCCTAGTGACCAAAATACTAGGTGGCGACTTCCGTTCCATTTTCCATCGATAAACAACAAGAATTTCTTGTCTCCCCATATTTGCCAAATAGATATAGAATATTACATTTTAGATTTTAAAGTGGGATAAGTATATTTTTCGCCGCGACGCCGCACACGTACAACAAACTTTAGGAAAGAAATATGCATACATTAATAATATGTTGAATTCAAAACTTTATGTACATTAAAAAAATACACCAAAAAAAAAACATAACAAAAATAAATATAGCAAAAATAAAATAAAATAAAATGAAATGAAATAGAAGAAAACACATACCTTTTAATTTGATGAAGATTCACAACAAATTTTGCTAGAGATTCTAAGTGAAAGCCTTGAAGAATTGAGAGGAAAAAAATCAAAATTTATGGTGAAAAACGAAGGAGAAGAAAAAATGAACTGAAGGGGTGGTCGCTAGAACTTATAGGACAATTTTACTAACGGATTCACCGATTGAAATAAAAAATCATTATTATTTTAATTTAATCTGTCGGTAAAGTGTCAAAAATTCATCAGCAATCTTTGAATTTCGCACTGAAATTTTTAATTACCCTCCATATTTTTCGTGATCCGTCGGTAATTCCGTCAGCAATCTGACAAGGTTAGAGATGCATTCAATGCACACCTTTTGAAATTCGCACATTCTGTCAGTATTTTTATCGGTAATATTTTTCCGCTGACAAATTACCGACGGAAAAATTACGTCAGTGATTGTGGCATTTCAAGTAATTATTTTCAAACTCTATGTGAGATGCCGACAGACGTGAATCCGTCGGTATATGCGTTGGTGATTGTGGCATTTCGAGTAATTATTTTTGAATTCTCTGTGAGATGCCAACGGACGTGAATCCATCGGTATGGACGTCAGTAATTATTGTATTGTACAAGAAATGTTGTATTTGTATTGCCTATTTACCTTCCTGCAAAAACTTAAATGATAAATTATCCATCGCACAAAAACAATAACAATAGTGCTTAAACATTAAATATTTCGTGTTACAAAATATATCATCCATAATCTAAATTACATGAAAAAAAGGGTTTTACATAGGGCTTCGTTTTGATAGTTAGTCAGAATTTTCTTCTTCTTCGTCATCAATTGAATAATCATCACCTTCATCGCAATCTTTAATATGGATATCATCTTCTTCATTGACATTTTCTTGTCCGCTAGAGCTCAAAACAACATTCAACTCCTCTGGATCAACATCAACAAGATTATCATCAAAAACATGAAAATTTGAATTATCTTCCAATTCAATCGAAGGAGCAACTCGATATGGTTCAACCACTCACAAACTTGAAAGACTTCATCTTTCACACTTGTGTCTTTGTTCTCATCCTGAACAACCTCGACACGACCCTGGGGTTTCATTTTTAAAACTCTTGATCGATCCTTTCTAAATGAAGGGGTGTATGTGTAATAAACTTGTTGACATTGCTTTGCAAAAAAAAAAGACATTGTTTATGTTGCGGAGTCTAGCTTTTGATTTGTTAATTAATTGATGAGTGGGTGGCCACATCTTGACTTGGTGACAATTCTTATCTTCTTGTCTGAACAAGATGTCATTTATAACATCAGAATTTGCCCAGAATCCTCATGAATGTTTTAGGAAATTGTTTCAGCTTTCCAACAAAAAAAAGATGAGATCATTTGGACTTCTAGAACTCAAGATATGGGCTGAACACTAAATAGTGTCTGGGCTGCAGGACAGCTTCGGACTTCTTCGTTGTTCCTTCATTTTGGACTTCAAAACAGCCTTTTTAAATCTTGGGCTCCACATGAAAGTTGTAGGCCTTTGTCTTACCTTTCCATCCATATAAAATGGACCTACATACGAGATCTAGAGCTCCAGATATGATCCAATTACCGAGCAATGTTCCGGTTTGGACTGCACCGGCATCTCTTTTCTAAGTTTGGCCATCTATTTGTCCTTTCACTTTCAATACTTAAACTCATCAATCAATCCTTTTATTTATGTGATAGGCCTGCATTTAAGATGAGCATTTACCATAAATTAAGGTATCTTATAGTATCAAACTTGTTATTATAAAACATGCTTTAGTTAAGGAGTTATTGATACTTCAAGTGCAAAATGATGATATAAAACCTTGATAAACATGCACTTTTAAGTACTAATCACACCCCCCAACCCGCTTATTACTAGTCCCTAGTAATCTAAAGCATTAAAATAGAGAAACAATTTGCAAGTATCACAAAGCAAGGCATTCATCATTCAACTTCTATTAATCTATCCAGATAAACAAACTCTCATTAAATTTAAATTACTGCTTCATACTTCTTAAACAAGATATTAATAAACCTTCTTTTTATGTGCTCAATATATGAAAACATAGATGATGGGGCTTTTGTTGGAAGAAAATAATATTATGTTCAAATGTTTAAGGTGAACTTCCTTGGGTTGGGATTATTATTATTATTACTTTTTTTTTTTCTCTTTTATCTCTTTTTTTTTCTTCTTCTTGTTTTTTTTTATTTATATACACATACAACTTAAAACACAATGTATCTTTAACCCATGTAACGAGTTTTAGGCTAATGACTCCCAAACCAGTTGGTCTTAGGGCATTAGGTGTTTGAGACACCCCTACGAGCTTAACAACTCGGGTTGCAAATACTGATACGTAGATAGTGCAATGTTTGATTCCCTTAAGCTTTTCTCCTTAACCCATGTAACAAGCTTTGAGCCAATAACTCCTAAGTCAGTTGACTTTAGGGTATTAGGTGTTAATACACCCCTTCGGGCTTAATTGCTTAGGTTAGGGAGGCTACGAAACCAAACTTATCTACATTTTTATTATCATCAATATTATCGTTTTTTTTTTCAAATTATATACTATCCCTTTCCCTTAGTTGTTACCTTCAACAAAAGAACATAAATAATGTAATAATCCAATGTACAACCCACAATCATATGTTAAAGTGTGTGTGTGAAAATGAAGGTTTAATAATACTTGTTAAATGAGTATATGAGCAGAATCAAGTGATAACAATGCGAGAGTTTGTAAACCTGAATATTTCAAGAAGTATTCTAACAGGCCTTGTTATGAATATTGCAAATAACCCTTAGAAAATTTTTACTAAGATGCGTCTCAAGAATAATTCCTCTTTACTCTGTCATCCTAGTAATACAGTTTTGCCAAATGGTTTTTTAAAAACAACAACAGTTAGTTGGTTAGTTTTTTTTTTTTTTAAACTACTACCCTCTCCCCCCAACCAAAACGAGACATTGTCCTCAATGTCTAAGGTAGAAAGATAGAGTATAGAAGACATCACCTGAAACAACGAACAATGACAAACCTGAAACACACTTAAACAAATATAAGAAGTAACAAAACAAAATAATATGCTATTAATAAAACCAAAAGACACAAGGTTTCATAGATGAAGGCTCAAATCTAATCTAAGCTTTTTACGGCTTTCCTTAGCTAACCTAATCTAGGCGACTCATGCTAGGATCAATGACAGGGATGAAAGATTGTAGTTGGTCAATCTAATTGTTCAGCAGTAGCAGCAGAGATTATGATTTGTCGTGCTGAAGATGTTAGAAATTCCTGTTTCCACAGCTTGATCAAGGAAAGACAACAACTTATCATAAAAACCATTAACATTAACAAACCTATAGGTTTATGGTGAATGTGCAGTTGGGCCCAAGATGAAATATGAAAGATCTCTTCCAATGTGCCCAGACCACCTGGTAAGGCAATGAAGGCATCAGCATGGCTAAACATGGCGTTCAGTCGATCAGACATTGTTGGGGACCTGTAGTTCCTCTCCAATTGTTTTTCCAATGATGTCCCCATTTGCTAAAGCTTTGGGGACAACCCCCAAATACTTTGACTGCCTCCTAAAAAAATTAACAGCCATTGACACACCTCCCATTAACCCAAGGCTGCCTTTCCCCCATACACCTAAATGAATCTTTCTCTCAGCTACCGTACCCGACCAAGATGATTTTCTGATTCTAAAAACTCGATTTTCTTTCCTAGGACTAGATCCACCGGAAAACACAAAATATTTTCTTATGTGTTGACTTTGAGGGAACCTGCCATTTCTACACACTTCTATATTTGATGAATGTATGGGGAGAGTAGAATTGAAAGGAAGGAAGGGAAGAAATTATAGATGGAAAAGTGAAAATGCAATCATACCACCTATATGTAGGCCACAGCTGTAGTCTAACACTCTCTCTCTTTATGTATTTACTTTTGACAAAGCATGTTAAGGTACAGGTAGTTGAGATTGTGGCTCACATCTTCCCTTGGAGTATTAGTTCCAAAGAACGGCTTTTAACGCTCTCTATGGGTCGGGGATAGGCTTCACAATCCAGTTTTCTTAAGAACTGGCATAACTGGGTATTTTTTAGTCAGATTCCCAAGACAAAGTTCCGATCATGTTCTTTATGGAATTGTGGCCATTAATCATGAATTACACGGATGCACATCTCCACTAGGATGCGTCTCAAGGTGTCAATAAAAGATTATCTAAAGACCCCTTACTCAGGCCATCCTTAATGAATTGTATTTTATCTTCACGGTTTACAGATACCATGCCTAAAGAATGATTATGTGGCATTACAAGTCCATTTGGCACATCTGTGACAGTTCTTTCAAATGTTTTGCACGACGTTTCAATGCAAAAAGTGCTTTTACCTGTTCCCAGGCATGTTTGTGAAATGAAAAGAAATTGGAGGACTCACCTGATAATCGGACCTTTGCTTCAATCAGCCAACAATTATCTTCAGCAATTCCATGGTTCATTAACAACCTCAATCTTTCACACCTAGCACGGTTAAATTTTTGTAATCACATTATGAGGCAGAGCGGGAAAATTCTTTTTCAATTTTTCAAGAGTAAGGTGTCCATTTTCAAATGAGAATTTGATGGGAGATTCAAAGAAAGAAGAAAGAGAAGATAATTGCACAATTATATTACCACAAATATCAGTTATCATGGGAAACTGAAAGAACCGGACTTAAGTGTCATGGAGTACCGTTTTCCGCCATTTTGACCGGGATGTGAGAGAAAATAGCAAAACAAAAGATTTCCACCAAAACAAACACAAAACAATGTGAGAAAACGAATCAATCTTTATATACAGGATCACTCAATTCAGTAGAGTCATTTTTCAACTGAAAAACAAATTGTCAAAATAAAATTTTTCAAATCCGATGCCCATTTACCTTGCGAAAAACATTGTCATTATTTGGATTATCGATAATCACTGGCCCATATGGTAACACATGTTTCACAATAAAAGGAATCCGCTCTATCTTGATCTTAGTTTTCTAGGAAATATATGGAGTAGTCGAGAATTATAAAGCAAGGGACTTTTTGACCAACATTGATTGTTTTTCTCAGTATTTTCTTTGGTCATGAAACTCTTTTTATTCTTGCTTTATGAATTCTTGAATTGTCTTATGCATCATTTCTAATTTCTTTAAAGGGCCTCATTTATTTGCAATTTTTGCAGCTGACTAGCATCATCAATGTTTGAATTGAAAGCGTTAATAGCCCAATAAGCTTTATGTTCAATTTCCACAGGCAAGTGACCAGGTTTTTCCATAGACTAGTCTATAAGGTGACATACCTAATGTTGTTTGATTATGTAGTTCGAAAAGCCCAAAGTGCATCATTAAGTCCTTAAAGGGACCTGTCTTTCCGGATTAGGGTTCACCGTTTTCTCCAAGATCTGTCTTGATCTCCCTATTAAGCAAACTCTACTTGGTCCACTTGTCTTGTGGGTGATAAGGGGTGGCAACTATGTGTGTGATTCCATATATCTTCATTAAAGAAGCAAATGGCGTGTTGCAGAAATGTGTTCCACCATCACTTATTATGGCTCGAGGGATTCCAAAGGACTCAAAATATTGTCTTTCAAAAACTTTATCACTGTTTTGTGATCATTGTTTCGACTTGGAATTGCCATTATCCATTTTGAAACATAATCTACGGCGATAAATATGTACACGAAACCAATATGATGGAGGAAATGGACCCATGAAATCTATTACCCCAACAGTCAAAGATCTCAATGACAAGAATAGGATTTAATAAAGGTCATCATGTTTGACGTTTTGAAATAGATCCTAAATCTTTTGACAATTTTCACAAGTCTTGCAGAATGAATGAGAGTCTTTGAACATGTTGGGCCTATAAAATCCACTGTGTAAGATTTTATGCAGTTGTCTTTCTTGATGAGAAATGACCCCCACATGCCTCAGAATGACATAAATTTAATGACACTACTTACCTCATTGTCAGGAAATTGGCATCTTGGAAAAATTTGACTCAGGACAATATTTGATATAAAATAAGGGTCATCCCAATAAAAGTTCTTCACTTCGTTCAAGAACTTTCTTTTGTCTTGGGTACTCCAATGAGCTGGCAATTGTCCTGAAACAAGAAAATTAACAATATTAGCAAACCAAGGCATCGTTGAAACAGAAATATAAAGATTCATCGGGAAAGTAGTCATCGATTGGTGTGATGTCAGATTTCGAATCTGTTGTCCAATCTTGACAAATGATCTGCAAACAACATTTTTGGGTGCCTTTCTTGTCTTTGATTGTGATATCAAATTCTTGAAGTAACAAAATCCACAACACCAATATAGCATTAGAATCTTTCTTAGAAAGAAGAATATTTCAATGCTGCATGATCACTAAATCAACTACAACAGGTGAGCTAACAAGATAAGATCTGAATTTATCTCATGCAAATTACTACTGCAAGTAATTCTTTTTCAGTAGGTGGGTGTAAATTCATTTGAGCATTATTTAAAGTTTTACTTGCATAGTAAGTCACATAAGGTTTCTTATCTTTTCTTTGTCCCAAGACAGCACCTCGGCATAATCACTAGCGTCACACATTATTTCAAAAGGTAAATGACCAATCAGGAGGTTGAATGACAGGAGCAGAAGTAAGCAAGTTTTTAAGTTTTAACAAAGGCTTCTTCACAATGTTCAGTCATTTCAAAAATATTATCCTTTTGTTAGAAGGTTACTCAGAGGGCTTAGATTATTACACTAAAATCTTTGATGAACTCTTCTGTAAAAACCAGAATGTCCTAAGAATGATCTAACATCTTTAACTGATTTTGGTTGTTGCGTAAGATGGCAATTAACTCGGTCTTTAGATATGTCAACCCTCAATTCCTTTCGATATGAAACAATGTGACCAAGTACAAAGACAGTTTGTTACCATAAAATGAAATTTTTCCCAATTCATTACAAGTTTCTTCTCTTACCACCTGCTCAAAACCGTTTCTATGTTAGTCATACACATCATCAAATGAATCACCAAAAAAAACAGAAAAAAGCATCCATAAAAAAATTTCAAGAAAACGTTCAACCATATCACTGAATATGCTAAGGCATGCATCTTTGAAACGTGGTTGTGTGTAATTACATAATCCAAATGGCTCATCCTTCGATATGCAAAAGTACCAATTGGATATGTGAAAGTAGTCTTTTTCCTTGATCTTCCCAATGCAAATTTCAATTTGATTGTAACCTGAATCGCCATCTAGGAAACAATTAATTTCATGACCTGCAAACGCTTTTCTAGGGTTTGATCCATGTAAGGTTAGAGAGGAACATACCGAGTCTTTTGCTAGTCATACCCTAACTATTTAGTTTCCTATAGTCTATGCACAGGCGCCCACTAGTAACAGTCCTAGTTGGAATTAACTCATTTTTCTCATTCGTTTTCACAGTGAACTCCAGACTTTTTGGGTACAATTTGTGTAGGACTTTACCCATTTTGTTTCAGAAATAGGACAAATGATTCCATTATCTAGAAGCTTTAATGCACTTCATTTTTTCACTACTTCTTTTCATATTAGGATTAATCCTTCGTTGCATTTCTCTAGAGGGTTTAGGCATTTTTCTCAAAATCAAAATCCTGTGTGTGAAAATCCAAAGGTTTAATTCCTTTTATGTTCAGCTATGGTCCATCCTTATTGCATTTTTGGTGCATTTTCAGAGTCTGTAATAACTTACCTACTTGATGTGCATTAAGTTTGGAAGAGATTATTACCGGAATAGTTTTCATTTTCTCCCAAAAAATGAGTTTTTGAGATAAATGGTAACGGCTTCAATTCAGGTCTTTGGTGGTTGAACACTTGAAGGTATGGGCTCAATTGATCGTATGGTGGCAATTCTTCAATTTGTGGTCTCCAATTGCATGTTCTTTCATTCCTGAAAGTAGATTATTTGCAAAATCATCAGATTCATCAATCTTAGTTTCCACTAGAAGTGGTTTGAAATTGATCATGAACTAATTTTTCAATAAAGTCCACTTCCTGGTAAATCATTATCATCTCTAGGTTACTTGTAAATGTTGAAAATATTCATCTCCAATGTCTTGTTTCCAAATGATTAGCTTCATCAGTCAATTCCTACAATTAATCAATGCATTTAGAAGTGGCAAGAAAATGGAAGTCCTAAAAATGACAAGGGAATTGAATTTACAGGCTTCATAGGGTTGTGTATACAAGACAACAAATCTACAGGGTAAAGGAATTTATCAACTGGTACTAACACAATCCTCAACTATTTCCTCTAGGCACTTTTTCAGATCTATCTAGCTAAGTTAAAAGAGTTACAGAGGTTGGTTTTAAATCACCTAGATTGAGGACTTTGAAAAGGACTGAATATGGAAAGTAAATTCACACTAGCTCCAAGATCAAGTAAGGCTCTTTCAATTTTATGTTCTCCAATAAAGCAAGAAATTATAGGGAAACCAGGGTCTTTATATTTTCAAAGCATTATTGTTTTGAAGTATGACACTTACTAGTTCGGCTATAAAGGCTTTCTTTTTCACATTCAGTTTTCTCTTCACAATGCATAGGTCTTTCAAAAATTTAGCATAGGAATGAACCTGTTTTTAAATAGCATCCAACAAAGGTATATTGATCCTTACCTGTTTGAATAGTTTCAAAGAATTTCAGAGTTGAGGTATTGACTTTCCTTTGTTTGGTAATGGCATGAGGAAATGGAAGTGCTGGCGGGGAATCAGCCTTTTCTTTGCATTATTCTAGGTTCAAACCCTTCTTATCCACATAGATAGACTCATCATCTTTTCACAAGGTTCAAGAATGGGTTTTTCAATAACCTTACCACTACAAGAGTGATGACTGATTTGACTTGATCCATGTGTTGGCTTCCAGAACTACTTGCATTTGCATTGTATTGCCCCTTTGGATTTTGCTGTGGGAGAATGGAAACTTACCTTTCTCTTGGAAACTGAGAGCAAAGTTAATTTTTCAAGAGCATCTTTAAAATCTGTCATGCTTTGAGCAAGTTAGTGTTGATTGTCTCCTGCTTTTCAATGAATGCATGCAATGTTTCCTCAAAATTT
>CM055346.1:60166169-60173669 GCA_029228515.1 Populus alba x Populus x berolinensis
CGTCCAAGGCTAAATACGGGCAGAGGAGACCGATAGCAAACAAGTACCGCGTGGGAAAAGATGAAAAAGGACTTTGAAGAGAGAGTCAAAGAGTGCTTGAAATTGTCGGGAGGGAAGTGGATGGGGGCGGCGATGCCCCCCGGTCGGATGTGGAACGGTTACGGCCGGTCCGCCGATCGGCTCGGGGCGTGGACCGATGCGGATCGCGGTGGCGGCCAAGCCCGGGCCTTTGAAACGCCCGTGGAGACGCCGTCGTCGCGATCGTGGACTGCAGCGCGCGCCGTCACGGCGTGCCCCGGCACATGCGCGCTCCGGGCATCGGCCTGTGGGCTCCCCATTCGTCCCGTCTTGAAACACGGACCAAGGAGTCTGACTATGTGTGCGAGTCAAACGGGCGAGTAAACCCAGTAAGGCGCACGGAAGCTGACTGGCGGGATCCCCTCGAGGGTTGCACCGCCGACCCGACCTTTTGATCTTCTGAGAAGGGTTTCGAGTGGAGAGGCATGCCTGTCGGGACCAGAAAAGATGCGTGAACTATGCTCTGAGCGGGGCGGAAGCCAGTGGAAACTATGGTGGAGGCCCGCAGCGATACTGACGTGCAAACGTTCGTCTGACTTGGGTATAGGGTGCGAAATGACTAATCGAACAGTCTTGTAGCTGGTTCCCTCCGAAGTTTCCCTCAGGATAGCTGGAGCTCGGTGCGAGTCTTATCGGGTAAAGCCTAGGCAGTAGAGGCATCGGGGGCGCCAACGCCCATCGACCTATTCTCAAACTATAAATAGGTAGGACGGCGCGGCTGCTTCTTTGAGCCGCGCCACGGAATCGAGAGCTCCAAGTGGGCCATTTTTGGTAAGCAGAACTGGCGATGCAGGGATTGAATCCGGAAGCCGGGTTGTACGGTGCCAAACTGCGCGCTAACCTCAGAACCCACAAAGGGTGTTGGTCGATTAAGACAGATGGACGGGTGTCATGGAAGTCGAAATCCGCTAAGGAGTGTTTGTAACAACTCACCTGCCGAATCAACGTAGCCCCGAAAATGGATGGCGCTGAAGCGCGGACTATATACCGGCCGTCGGGGCAAGCGCCAGGGCCCCGAATTGAGTAGGAGGGACGCGGGCGGGAGCTGCAAAACCCGGGGCGCGAGCCCGGGCGGAGCGGCCGTCGGTGCAGATCTTGGTGGTAGTAGCCAAATATTCAAATGAGAACTTTGGAAGCCGAAGAGGGGAAAGGTTTCCATGTGAACGGCACTTGCCACATGGGTTAGTCGATCCTAAGAGACGGGCGGGAAGCCCGTCCCGACAGCGCAGTTCTCCGCCGGCCGGCGAGCATTGATAGGGTGAATCGGGTCTAAAAATTCCTGAACCGGGACGTGGCGGCTTGACCGCAACGTTAGGGAGTCCTGGAGACGTCGGCGGGGGCATCGGGAAGAGTTATTCTTTTCTGTTTAACAGCCCCGCCACCCTGGGAAACGACTTAGTCGGAGGTAGGGTTTCCAGCGGCTGGAAGAGCACAGCACGTCGCGTGGTGTCCGGTGCGCCACCGGCGGCCCTTGAAAATCCGGAGGACAGAGTAGACTCCCACGCCCGGTCGTACTCATAACCGCATTCAGGTCTCCAAGGTGAACAGCCTCTGGTCGATGGAAAAATGTAGGCAAGGGAAGTCGGCAAAATGGATCCCTTAACTCGGGAAGAGGATTGGCTCTGAGGGCTGGGCTCTGGGCGTAGGTCCCAGTCCCGAAACCGGTCGGCTGTCGGTGGACTGCTCGTGCTGCTCCCGCGGAGAAGAGAGGGTCGTCGCGTGCCGGCCGGGGGACGGACTGGGAACGGCCCCTTCGGGGGCCTTCCCCGGGCGTCGAAACAGTCGACTCAGTGGAACTGGTCCGGACAAGGGGAATCCGACTGTTTAATTAAAACAAAGCATTGCTGATGGTCCCTGCGGATGCTCACGCAATGTGCTTTCTGCCCAGTGCTCTGAATGTCAAAGTGAAGAAATTCAACCAAGCGCGGGTAAAACGGAGGGATAAACTATGACTCTACTTCAAGGGTAGCCAAATGCCTCGTCATCTAATTAGTGACGCGCTAGAATGGATTAACGAGATTCCCACTGTCCCTGTCTACTATCCAGCGAAAACACAGCCAAGGGACACAAGTGCTTGGCGGAATCAGCGGGGGAAAGAAGACCCTGTTGAGCTTGACTCTTAGTCCGACTTTGTTGAAATGACTCTTGAGAGGTGTAGGATAAGTGGGAGCTTCGGCGAAGGTGAAATACCACTACTTTTAACGTTATTTTACTTATTTCCGTGGAATCGGAGGCGGTGCGCTGCCCCTCTTTTTGGACCCATGGCCGACTTCGGGCGGCCGATTCCGGGCGGGAAGACATTGTTCAGGTGGGGAGTATGGCTGGGGGTTTGAGGGCGGCACATCTGTTAAAAGATTAAGCCGGTGTCCTTTAGATGAGCTCAACGAGAACAGAAATCTCGTGTGGAAACAAAAGGGTAAAAGCTCGTTTGTTTCTGATTTCCAGTACGATTTCGAACCGTGAAAGCGTGGCCTATCGATCCTTTAGACCTTCGGAATTTGAAGCTAGAGGTTTTGGCATGTCAGAAAAGTTACCACAGGGATAAACTGGCTTGACTGTGGCAGCCAAGCGTTTCATAGCGACGTTGCTTTTTGATCCTTCGATGTCGGCTCTTCCTAGCATTGTGAAGCAGAAATTCACCAAGTGTTGGATTGTCTCCCCCACCAATATGGAACGTGAGCTGGGTTTAGACCGTCGTTGAGACAGGTTAGTTTTACCCTACTGATGACAGTTGTCGCAATTTGTAATCCAACCTAGTACGAGGAGGAAACCTTGGATTCGCACAATTGGTCATCGCGCTTGGTTGTAAAGCCTAGTGGCGCGAAGCTACCGTGCGTTGGGATTTATGACTGAACGCCTTCTAAGTCAGAATCCGGGCTAGTATGCGACGCTGTGCGCCCGCCGTCCGATTGCCGAACTGCAGTAGGGGCCGTTGGGCCCCGGAGGCACAGTTTCTTCGCCGTTGGCCAAGCCCTCGCGGCGAAAGTGCCGCGCGGGCCGCCTTGAAGTACAATTCCCACCGAGAGGGCGGGTTTAGAATCCTTTGCAGACGACTTAAATACGCGACGGGGTATTGTAAGTGGCATGAGTGGCCTTTGCTGCCATCGATCCACTGAGATTCAGCCCCCATGTCGCTCCGATTCGTCCCCCCCGGCCCCTCTAGGGGCACGGCGTCGAGGAGGCTGGGGATGGGATGGGATCGGGCAGCGCTCCCGGGATCTCGGGACTGGATTGTCCAAGGCTTTGAAGAGAAAGGCTGTTGGTCTCGGACATCGGGGCAATTGCAGCCATGCACACCAATCTGGGAAGATCGGCACTGCCGACGAAATCAGCAAAGTCATCAGAATCGGCAGCAGGTGATTGACGATGAGTCCGGAACGATTTATAGTCCTAGGCTTGACGAAAAACGGACTGGGGGCCTAGGCTCACGCTTGGGCAGCTGGCAGCGGCAGCGATGCTCAACAGTGGGGAAAATCGGCCAGCGCAGATTTTTTTGAAGAACATGGGCTGGACGCTGGGCTGTCCAGGCACGGCAGGAAAATTCGTCAAGGGGATGCGCTGACGATAGCAGGGGCTGTTTCCAGACACAGCGGAAGTGCTGGAATCAGGGCAGCTGCCGACGAAATCTGCGAAGTCGGCAGGAACGGGCGGCCGGTGCTGACGATGAGTGCCGGTCGATTTATAGTCCTAGGCCTTGACGAAAATACTGGGGGCCTAGGCTCACGCTGGGGCAGTGGCAGCGTTGCCAACAGTGGGAAAAATCTGCAGCTGCTGCCAACAGTGGGAAAAAATCGGCAGCCGCAGAATTTTTTTTTTTGGCACGAACATGGGGCTGGACGCTGCGGACTGTCCAGGCCAGGCAGGAAAAATCGTCAAGGGGATGCGCTGACGAAGCAGGGGCTGTTCACACACAGGGGGCAGTGCTGGAATCGGCAGCGAGACGAAATAGGCGATGTCGGCAGAATCGGCACGCCGGTGCTGACGATGAGTCCGGTCACGATTTATTAGTCCTAGGCTTTGGACGGAAAACGGACTGGGGGCCTAGGCTCACGCTGGTAGGCAGCGTCTGCAGCGGCCAGTGATGCCAATCAGTGGGGAAAAATCAGGCAGCGCTGATTTTTGCTACGAACATGGGGCTGGGACGCTGGGCTGTCCAGGGCCAGGCAGGAAAAATCGTCAAAGGGATTGCGCTGACGAAGCAGTGGCTGTTCTGACACAGCGGGCCGTGCTGGAATCAGGGCTGACAGCGCCTGGACAGAAAAACGGCAGAAGTCGGCAGAATCGGCGGCCGGTTGCTGACGATGAGTCCGGACGATTTTATAGTCCTAGGCTTGACGGGAAAACGACTGGGGGCCTAGGCTCACGCTGGGGCTCAAGTGGCAGCGATGCCAACAGTGGGGGAAAAATCGGCAGCGCAGATTTTTTGACGAACATGGGCTGGACGCTGGGCTGTCCAGGCAGGGCAGGAAAAATCGTCAAGGGGATGCGCTGACGAAGCAGGGGCAGTTCAGACACCAGCGGGCAGTGCTGGAATCGGCGGCGCCGACGAAATCGGCGAATAGTTCTGGCAGAATCGGCGGCCGGGTGCTGACGTATGACTCCGGACGATTTATTAGTCATAGGCTTGACGAAAACGACTGGGGGGGCCTAGGCTCACGCTGGGGGTGTGGCAGCGATGCCAACAGTGGGAAAAATCGGCAGCGATGCCAAACAGTGGAAAAAAATCGGCAGCGCAGGATTTTTTGCACGAACATGGGCTGGACGCTGGGCTTGTCCAGGGCCAGGAAGGAAAAATCGTCAAGGGGATGCGCTGACGAAGCAGGGGCTGTTCAGACAAAGCGGGCAGTGCTGGAATCGGCAGCGCCGGTACGAAATCGGCGAAGTCGGCAGAATCGTGCAGCCGGTGCTGACGATGAGTCCGGGAATCGATTTATAGTCCTAGGCTTGACGAAAAACACGACTGGGGGCCTTGGCTCACGCTGGGGCAGCGGCCGAGCAGCGGCAGCGTTGCCAACAGTGGGGAAAAAATCGGCAGCGCAGATTTTTTGACGAACATGGGCTGGAAGCCTGGTCTGTCCAGGCCAGGCGGGAAAAATCGTCAAGGGGATGCGCTGTCGAAGAGCAGGGGCTGTTCAGACACAGCGGGCAGTGCTGGAATCGGCCAGCGCCGACGAAATCGGCGAAGTCGGGCTGAATCGAGCGGACGGTGGTGACGATGAGTCCGGCCAACGATTGATAGTCCTAGGTCTTGACGAAAACGATCACCTGGGGGGCCTAGGCTCACGCTGGGGCAGTGGCAGCGATGCCAACAGTGGGGAAAAAATCGGCCAGCGCATATTTTTTGGACGAAACATGGGTCTGGACGCGGGGCTGTCCAGGCCAGGCAGGAAAAATCGTCAAGGGGATGCGCTGACGAAGGCAGGGGCTGTTAAGACACAGCGGGCAGTGCTCGGATATCGCTCGCGCCGACGAAAATCGGCGAAGTCGGCTGATTCGGCGGCCGGTGCTGACGATGACGTCCGGACGATTTATAGTCCTAGGCTTGACGAAAACGACTGGGGGCCTAGGCTCACGCTGGGGCAGTGGCAGCGATGCCAACAGTGGGAAAAATCGGCAGCGATGCCAACAGTGGGAAAAATCGGCAGCGCAGATTTTTTGACGAACATGGGCTGGACGCTGGGCTGTCCAGGCCAGGCAGGAAAAATCGTCAAGGGGATGCGCTGACGAAGCAGGGGCTGTTCAGACACAGCGGGCAGTGCTGGAATCGGCAGCGCCGACGAAATCGGCGAAGTCGGCAGAATCGGCAGCCGGTGCTGACGATGAGTCCGGACGATTTATAGTCCTAGGCTTGACGAAAACGACTGGGGGCCTAGGCTCACGCTGGGGCAGTGGCAGCGATGCCAACAGTGGGAAAAATCGGCAGCGATGCCAACAGTGGGAAAAATCGGCAGCGCAGATTTTTTGACGAACATGGGCTGGACGCTGGGCTGTCCAGGCCAGGCAGGAAAAATCGTCAAGGGGATGCGCTGACGAAGCAGGGGCTGTTCAGACACAGCGGGCAGTGCTGGAATCGGCAGCGCCGACGAAATCGGCGAAGTCGGCAGAATCGGCAGCCGGTGCTGACGATGAGTCCGGACGATTTATAGTCCTAGGCTTGACGAAAACGACTGGGGGCCTAGGCTCACGCTGGGGCAGTGGCAGCGATGCCAACAGTGGGAAAAATCGGCAGCGATGCCAACAGTGGGAAAAATCGGCAGCGCAGATTTTTTGACGAACATGGGCTGGACGCTGGGCTGTCCAGGCCAGGCAGGAAAAATCGTCAAGGGGATGCGCTGACGAAGCAGGGGCTGTTCAGACACAGCGGGCAGTGCTGGAATCGGCAGCGCCGACGAAATCGGCGAAGTCGGCAGAATCGGCAGCAGGTGGTGACGATGAGTCTGGATGGACGGACTGCATAGTCCAAGGCTTGACGAAAAAGACTGTTGGTCTAGACACTGGGGCAGTGGCAGCCCGTGGGACTGTGTCGCCAGATTCGTCCGCAGCGTTGGCTTATTGGTGCGGTGGGCTGATGCGAGTGGGGACTGGGGGCAGCGGACAGTGAAAGCAAGAGTTTCCCCGAGGCTGCCGGGAAAAACACCGCTCGGGATGGACGGGGTGAGATGACCCGGCTGCCCTCAACGAGTCATTCAATTCTCTGCCCTATCAACATAACTCCCGATGTGTTGTTCGCTATCTTGGAAGAAGAGATCTCTTCCTCCCCGGGATGGCCGGGTGCGATTACCCGGCGGCGGCGTTCAAATCACTGCCCTATCGGCTACAACTGCTGATGGGGGGATTAGAGGCCTGCCATGGTGGTGAGGGGAGGCGAAGACCGTGAAAGCAAGAGTTTTCCCGGGGCTCCTCCGGTGGCCGCGGCATGCGGGCTGCTGGTTTTCCCGCATTCCGCCAAGAAAACGTCGTGCTTTCCACATGAAATCAATCCAGTAAAATCAGCCATATTTTTGTGAGGCTGCCAGCCGAATTTGGGGTCATTCCGGGCCGGTTCCTATTTTTGCGTATTTCCTTGATTTTTAATGGTAGGAAAATAAAAAAAAATACTTCCCCACCCCGAAAAATTCCGGGATTATTTCTGGAGGTGGACTGGATTTTTGCCAACCTATGTGCAAAATTTCAGCTCAAAATACCAAGAAATGAATTTTTTAGAGGGGGGGTGACAGCTGGGACCTAGTAGTGTCTACCCCTGCCAGAGCTGCAATAACACTTATAGCTCTTTAGGGGGGTGCCCCCCGACTGGCCATGGGGCGCGGGGGATTTGCGAGCTGCTGCTACGCTCGGACCTAATCGTGGGGGGGCGCTCACGGCTGTGATATGTAAACGCGATATGTCTCATGGATGACTCCATGTTTCTCCGAGCCGCGCGAC
>CM055346.1:60184094-60211873 GCA_029228515.1 Populus alba x Populus x berolinensis
GGACACCGTCGACGTGTCGTCCTGATTCCACGCTACTCCTTGAAAAACAGCCTGCGGAAACTCGTGAAAAAAATTTGAGCGCGATCCAACGGTCGGATCTATAGATACGGACCTTTTCACCAGTTTCTCTATGGCTGTCGGTGGAAGGGCCCCGACCGGACACCGTCGACGTGTCGTCCTGATTCCACGCTACTCTTGAAAAACAACCTGCGGAAACTCGTGAAAAAAAATTTCAGCGCGATCTAACGGTCGGATCTATAGATACGGACCTTTTCAACCAGTTACTCTAGGGCTGTCCGTTGAATGGCCCGCGACCGGACACCGTCAACGTGTCGTCCCGATTCCAGCAACTCCATGAAAAACAGCCTGTGGAAACTGGTGAAAAAAATTTCAGCGCGATCCAACTGTCTGATCTATAGATACGAGATATTTTCACCCGTTGCTCTAAGGGCTGTCGGTGGAACGGCCCCAACCGGACACCGTCCGACGTGTCGTCCCTGATTCCACGCTAACTCCTTGAAAAGCAGCCTGCGGAAACTCGTGAAAAAAATTTCAGCGCGATCCAACTGTCCGATCTATAGATACGCATATTTTCACACGTTACTCTAGGGCTGTCGGTGGTATGGCCCCGACCGGAACACCGTCCACGTGTCCTCCTGATTCCACGCAACTCCAACAAAAAACAGCCTCCCGGAAACTCGTGAAAAAAATTTCAGCGCGATCCAACTGTTTGATCTATAGATACGGATATTTTCACCCGTTACTCTAGAGCTGTCGGTGGAACGGCCCCGAACCGGACACCGTCGACGTGTCGTCCTGATTCCACGCTACTCCTTGAAAAACAGCCTGCGGAAACTCGTGAAAAAAATTTCAAGCGCGATCCAACGGTCGGATCTATTGATACGGACCTTTTCACCAGTTTCTCTAGGGCTGTCGGTGGAAGGGCCCCGACCGGAGACCGTCGACGTGTCGTCTTGGTTTCCACGCTACTCCTTGAAAAACAGCCTGCGGAAACTCGTGAAAAAAATTTCAACCCGATTCAACGGTCGGATCTTTAGATACGGACCTTTTCACCAGTTAATCTAGGTTGTCCGTTGAAACGGCCGCGACCAGGACACCGTCAACGTGTCGTCCCGATTCCAAGCAACTCCATGAAAAACAGCCTGTGGAAACTAGTGAAAAAAATTTCAGCGCGATCCAACTGTTTGATCTATAGATACGGATATTTTCACCCGTTACTCTAGGGCTGTCGGTGGAACGGCCCCGACCGGACACCGTCGACGTGTCGTCCAGATTCCACGCTACTCCTGAAAAACAGCCTGCGGAAACTCGTGAAAAAAATTTCAAGCGCGATCCAACGGTCGGATCTATAGATAGGGACCTTTTCACACAGTTTCTCTAGGGCTGGCGGTGGAAGGGCCCCGACCGGAAACGGTCGACGTGTCGTCCTGATTCCACGCTACTCCAACAAAAACAGCCTGCGGAAACTCGTAAAAAAAATTTCAGCGCGATCCAACGGTCGGATCTATAGATATGGAACCTTTTCACCAGTTTTTCTAGGGCTGTCGGTGGAAGGGCCCCGACGGAGAACCGTCGACGTGTCGTCTTGATTCCACGCTACTCCTTGAAAAACAGCCTGCGGAAACTCGTGAAAAAAATTTGAGCGCGATCCAACGGTCGGATCTATAGATACGGACCTTTTCACCAGTTTCTCTAGGGCTGTCGGTGGAAGGGCCCCGACCGGAGACCGTCGACGTGTCGTCTTGTTTCCACGCTGCTCCTTGAAAAACAGCCTGCGGAAACTCGTGAAAAAATTTCAACGCGATTCAACGGTCGGATCTTTAGATACGGACCTTTTCACCAGTTACTCTAGGGCTGTCCGTTGAACGGCCACGACCGGACACCGTCAACGTGTCGTCCCGATTCCAAGCAACTCCATGAAAAACAGCCTGTGGAAACTAGTGAAAAAAATTTCAGCGCGATCCAACTGTCTGATCTATAGATACGATATTTTCACACCGTTACTCTAGGGCTGTCGGTGGAACGGCCCCGACCGGACACCGTCGACGTGTCGTCCAGATTCCACGCTACTCCTTGAAAAACAGCCTGCGGAAACTCGTGAAAAAAATTTCAGCGCGATCCAACGGTCGGATCTATAGATAGGGACCTTTTCACCAGTTTCTCTAGGGCTGGCGGTGGAAGGGCCCCGACCGGAACGGTCGAACGTGTCGTCCTGATTCCACGCTACTCCAACAAAAACAGCCTCCGGAAACATCGTGAAAAAAATTTCAGCGCGATCCAACTGTCTGATCTCTAGATACGGATATTTTCAACCGTTACTCTAGGGCTGTCGGTGAACGGCCCCGACCGGACACCGTCGACGTGTCGTCCTGATTCCACGCTACTCCTTGAAAAACAGCCTGCGGAAACTCGTAAAAACAATTTCAGCGCGATCCAACGGTCAGATCTATAGATATGGACCTTTTCACCATTTTTCTAGGGCTGTCGGTGAAAGGGCCCCGACCGGAGACCGTCGACGTGTCGTCTTGATTCCACGCTACTCCTTGAAAAACAGCCTGCGGAAACTCGTGAAAAAAATTTGAGCGCGATCCAACGGTCGGATCTATAAATACGGACCTTTTCACCAGTTTCTCTAGGGCTGTCGGTGGAAGGGCCCCGACCGGACACCGTCGACGTGTCGTCTTGTTTCCACGCTACTCCTTGAAAAACAGCCTGCGGAAACTCGTGAAAAAATTTCAACGCGATTCAACGGTCGGATCTTTAGATACGGACCTTTTCACCAGTTACTCTAGGGCTGTCCGTTGAACGGCTGCGACCGGACACCGTCAACGTCTCGTCCCGATTCCAAGCAACTCCATGAAAAACAGCCTGTGGAAACTAGTGAAAAAAATTTCAGCGCGATCCAAACGGTCTGATCTATAGATATGGATATTTTCACCCGTTACTCTAGGGCTGTCGGTGGAACGGCCCCGACCGGACACCGTCGACGTGTCGTCCTGATTCCACGCAACTCCATCAAAAACAGCCTCCGGAAACTCGTGAAAAAAATTTCAACGCGATCCAACGGTCCGATCTATAGATACGGACCTTTTCACCCATTTTCTCTAGGGCTGTCGGTGGAATGGCCCCGACCGGAACTGTCGACGTGTCGTCCTGATTCCACGCTACTCCAACAAAAACAGCCTCCGGAAACTCGTGAAAAAAATTTCAGCGCGATCCAACGGTCGGATCTTTAGATACGGACCTTTTCACCAGTTTCTCCAGGGCTGTCGGTGGAATGGCCCCGACCTGACACCGTGGACTTGTCGTCCTGATTCCACGCTACTCCTTGAAAAACAGCCTGCGGAAACTCGTGAAAAAAAATTTCCAGCGCGATCCAACTGTCTGATCTATAGACACAGATATTTTCACACCGTTACTCTAGGGCTGTCGGTGGAACGGCCCCGACCGGACACCGTCGACGTGTCGTCCTGATTCCACACTACTCCATCAAAAACATCCTCCGAAAACTCGTGAAAAAAATTTCAGCGCGATCCAACGGTCGGATCTTTAGATACAAACCTTTTCACCAGTGTCTCTAGGGCTGTCGGTGGAAAGGCCCCGACCGGACACCAGCGACGTGTCGTCCTGATTCCACGCTACTCCATCAAAACCAGCCTGCAAAACTCGTGAAAAAAATTTCAACGCGATCCAACGGTCGGATCAATAGATACGGACCTTTTCACCAGTTTCTCTAGGGCTGTCGGTGGAATGGCCCCGACCGGACACCGTGGACGTGTCGTACTGATTCCACGCTACTCCTTAAAAAACAGCCTACGGAAACTCGTGAAAAAAATTTGAGCGCGATCCAACTGTCGGATCTATAAATACGGACCTCTTCACCCTTTACTCTAGGGCTGTCAGTGGAAAGGCCCCGACGGGACACCTTCGACGTGTCCGTCCCGATTCCAAGCTACTGCATCCAGAACAGCCTCCGAAAACTCGTGAAAAAAATTTCAGCGCTATCCAACTGTCTGATCTATAGATACAGATATTTTCACCCGTTACTCTAGGGCTGTCAGTGGAATGGCCCCGACTGGACACCGTCGACGTGTCGTCCTGATTCCACGCTACTCCATCAAAAACATCCTCCGGAAACTCGTGAAAAAAATTTCAGCGCGATCCAACAGTCGGATCTTTAGATACGAACCTTTTCACCAGTGTCTCTAGGGCTGTCGGTGGAACGGCCCCGACCGGACACCGTCGACGTGTCGTCCTGATTCCACGCAACTCCATCAAAAACAGCCTCCGGAAACTCGTGAAAAAAATTTCAACGCGATCCAACGGTCGGATCTATAGATACGAACCTCTTCACCCTTTACTCTAGGGCTGTCGGTGAAAGGCCCCGACTGGACACCGTCGACGTATCGTCCTGATTCCACGCTACTCCAACAAAAACAGCCTCCGGAAACTCGTGAAAAAAATTTCAGCGTGATCCAACGATCGGATCTATAGACACGAACCTTTTCACCAGTTTCTCTAGGGCTGTCGGTGGAAGGGCCCTAACCGGACACCGTCGACGTGTCGTCCTGATTCCACGCTACTCCTTGAAAAACAGCCTGCGGAAACTCGTGAAAAAAATTTCAGCGCGATCCAACGGTCGGATCTCTATATACGGACCTCTTACCCCTTTACTCTATGGTTGTCGGTGGAAAGGCCCCGACCGGACACCATCGACGTGTCGTCCTGATTCCACGCTACTCCAACAAAAACAGCCTCCGGAAACTCGTGAAAAAAATTGAGCGCCATCCAACTGTCTGATCTATAGATATGGATATTTTCACCCGTTACTCTAGGGCTGTCGGTGGAACGGCCCCGACCGGACACCGTCGACGTGTCGTCCTGATTCCACGCTACTCCTTGAAAAACAAGCTGCGGAAACTCGTGAAAAAAATTTCAGCGCGATCTAACGGTCGGATCTATAGATACGGACCTTTTCACCAGTTACTCTAGGGCTGTCCGTTGAATGGCCGCGACCGGACACCGTCAACGTGTCGTCCCGATTCCAAGCAACTCCATGAAAAAACAGCCTGTGGAAACTGGTGAAAAAAATTTCAGCGCGATCCAACTGTCTGATCTATAGATACGGATATTTTCACCCGTTGCTCTAGGGCTGTCGGTGGAACGGCCCCAACCGGACACCGTCGACGTGTCGTCCTGATTCCACGCTACTCCTTGAAAAACAGCCTGCGGAAACTCGTGAAAAAAATTTCAGCGCGATCCAACTGTCCGATCTATAGATACGCATATTTTCACACGTTACTCTAGGGCTGTCGGTGGTATGGCCCCGACCGGACACCGTCCACGTGTCCTCCTGATTCCACGCAACTCCAACAAAAACAGCCTCCGGAAACTCGTGAAAAAAATTTCAGCGCGATCCAACTGTTTGATCTATAGATACGGATATTTTCACCCGTTACTCTAGAGCTGTCGGTGGAACGGCCCCGACCGGACACCGTCGACGTGTCGTCCTGATTCCACGCTACTCCTTGAAAAACAGCCTGCGGAAACTCGTGAAAAAAATTTCAGCGCGATCCAACGGTCGGATCTATAGATACGGACCTTTTCACCAGTTTCTCTAGGGCTGTCGGTGGAAGGCCCCGAACGGAGACCGTCGACGTGTCGTCTTGTTTCCACGCTACTCCTTGAAAAACAGCCTGCGGAAACTCGTGAAAAAATTTCAACGCGATTCAACGGTCGGATCTTTAGATACGGACCTTTTCACCAGTTAATCTAGGGTTGTCCGTTGAAACGGCCCGACCGGACACCGTCAACGTGTCGTCCCGATTCCAAGCAACTCCATGAAAAACAGCCTGTGGAAACTAGTGAAAAAAATTTCAGCGCGATCCAACTGTCTGATCTATAGATACGGATATTTTCACACCGTTACTCTAGGGCTGTCGGTGGAACGGCCCCGACCGGACACCGTCGACATGTCGTCCAGATTCCACGCTACTCCTTGAAAAACAGCCTGCGGAAACTCGTGAAAAAAATTTCAGCGCGATCCAACGGTCGGATCTATAGATAGGGACCTTTTCACCAGTTTCTCTAGGGCTGGCGGTGGAAGGGCCCCGACCGGAACGGTCGACGTGTCGTCCTGATTCCACGCTACTCCAACAAAAACAGCCTGCGGAAACTCGTAAAAAAAATTTCAGCGCGATCCAACGGTCGGATCTATAGATATGGACCTTTTCACCAGTTTTTCTAGGGCTGTCGGTGGAAGGGCCCCGACCGGAGGACCGTCGACGTGTCGTCTTGATTCCACGCTACTCCTTGAAAAACAGCCTGCGGAAACTCGTGAAAAAAATTTGAGCGCGATCCAACGGTCGGATCTATAGATACGGACCTTTTCACCAGTTTCTCTAGGGCTGTCGGTGGAAGGCCCCGACCGGAGACCGTCGACGTGTCGTCTTGTTTCCACGCTGCTCCTTGAAAAACAGCCTGCGGAAACTCGTGAAAAAATTTCAACGCGATTCAACGGTCGGATCTTTAGATACGGACCTTTTCACCAGTTACTCTAGGGCTGTCCGTTGAACGGCCACGACCGGACACCGTCAACGTGTCGTCCCGATTCCAAGCAACTCCATGAAAAACAGCCTGTGGAAACTAGTGAAAAAAATTTCAGCGCGATCCAACTGTCTGATCTATAGATACGGATATTTTCACCCGTTACTCTAGGGCTGTCGGTGGAACGGCCCCGACCGGACACCATCGACGTGTCGTCCTGATTCCACGCTACTCCTTGAAAAACAGCCTGCGGAAACTCGTAAAAAAAATTTCAGCGCGATCCAACGGTCGGATCTATAGATACGGACCTTTTCACCAGTTTCTCTAGGGCTGTCGGTGGAAGGGCCCCGACCGGAGACCGTCGACGTGTCGTCTTGTTTCCACGCTACTCCTTGAAAAACAGCCTGCGGAAACTCGTGAAAAAAATTTCAACGCGATTCAACGGTCGGATCTTTAGATACGGACCTTTTCACCAGTTACTCTAGGGCTGTCGTTTGAACGGCCACGACCGGACACCGTCAACGTGTCGTCCCGATTCCAAGCAACTCCATGAAAAACAGCCTGTGGAAACTAGTGAAAAAAATTTCAGCGCGATCCAACTGTCTGATCTATAGATACGGATATTTTCACCCGTTACTCTAGGGCTGTCGGTGGAACGGCCCCGACCGGACACCGTCGACGTGTCGTCCAGATTCCACGCTACTCCTTGAAAAACAGCCTGCGGAAACTCGTGAAAAAAATTTCAGCGCGATCCAACGGTCGGATCTATAGATAGGGACCTTTTCACCAGTTTCTCTAGGGCTGGCGGTGGAAGGGCCCGACCGGAACGGTCGACGTGTCGTCCTGATTCCACGCTACTCCAACAAAAACAGCCTCCGGAAACTCGTGAAAAAAATTTCAGCGCGATCCAACTGTCTGATCTCTAGATACGGATATTTTCACCCGTTACTCTAGGGCTGTCGGTGGAACGGCCCCGACCGGACACCGTCGACGTGTCGTCCTGATTCCACGCTACTCCTTGAAAAACAGCCTGCGGAAACTCGTAAAAAAAATTTCAGCGCGATCCAACGGTCAGATCTATAGATATGGACCTTTTCACCAGTTTTTCTAGGGCTGTCGGTGGAAGGGCCCCGACCGGAGACCGTCGACGTGTCGTCTTGATTCCACGCTACTCCTTGAAAAACAGCCTGCGGAAACTCGTGAAAAAAATTTGAGCGCGATCCAACGGTCGGATCTATAAATACGGACCTTTTCACCAGTTTCTCTAGGGCTGTCGGTGGAAGGGCCCCGACCGGACACCGTCGACGTGTCGTCTTGTTTCCACGCTACTCCTTGAAAAACAGCCTGCGGAAACTCGTGAAAAAATTTCAACGCGATTCAACGGTCGGATCTTTAGATACGGACCTTTTCACCAGTTACTCTAGGGCTGTCCGTTGAACGGCTGCGACCGGACACCGTCAACGTCTCGTCCCGATTCCAAGCAACTCCATGAAAAACAGCCTGTGGAAACTAGTGAAAAAAATTTCAGCGCGATCCAACGGTCTGATCTATAGATATGGATATTTTCACCCGTTACTCTAGGGCTGTCGGTGGAACGGCCCCGACCGGACACCGTCGACGTGTCGTCCTGATTCCACGCAACTCCATCAAAAACAGCCTCCGGAAACTCGTGAAAAAAATTTCAACGCGATCCAACGGTCCGATCTATAGATACGGACCTTTTCACCAGTTTCTCTAGGGCTGTCGGTGGAATGGCCCCGACCGGAACTGTCGACGTGTCGTCCTGATTCCACGCTACTCCAACAAAAACAGCCTCCGGAAACTCGTGAAAAAAATTTCAGCGCGATCCAACGGTCGGATCTTTAGATACGGACCTTTTCACCAGTTTCTCCAGGGCTGTCGGTGGAATGGCCCCGACCTGACACCGTGGACTTGTCGTCCTGATTCCACGCTACTCCTTGAAAAACAGCCTGCGGAAACTCGTGAAAAAAATTTCAGCGCGATCCAACTGTCTGATCTATAGATACAGATATTTTCACCCGTTACTCTAGGGCTGTCGGTGGAACGGCCCCGACCGGACACCGTCGACGTGTCGTCCCGATTCCACGCTACTGCATCCAAAACAGCCTCCGAAAACTCGTGAAAAAAATTTCAGCGCGATCCAATTGTCTGATCTATAGATACAGATATTTTCACCCGTTACTCTAGGGCTGTCCGTTGAATGGCCGCGACCGGACACCATCAACGTGTCGTTCCGATTCCAAGCAACTCCATGAAAAACAGCCTGTCGAAACTAGTGAAAAAAATTTCAGCGCGATCCAACTGTCTGATCTATAGATATGGATATTTTCACCCGTTACTCTAGGGCTGTCGGTGGAACTGCCCCGACCGGACACCGTCGACGTGTCGTCCTGATTCCACGCAACTCCATCAAAAACAGCCTCCGGAAACTCGTGAAAAAAATTTCAACGCGATCCAACGGTCGGATCTGTAGATACGAACCTCTTCACCCTTTACTCCAGGGCTGTCGGTGAAAGGCCCCGACCAGACTCCGTCGACGTATCGTCCTGATTCCACGCTACTCCAACAAAAACAGCCTCCGAAAACTCGTGAAAAAAATTTCAGCGTGATCCAACGGTCGGATCTATAGATACGAACCTTTTCACCAGTTTCTCTAGGGCTGTCGGTGGAAGGGCCCTAACCGGACACCGTCGACGTGTCGTCCTGATTCCACGCTACTCCTTGAAAAACAGCCTGCGGAAACTCGTGAAAAAAATTTCAGCGCGATCCAACGGTCGGATCTCTATATACGGACCTCTTTACCCTTTACTCTATGGTTGTCGGTGGAAAGGCCCCGACCGGACACCATCGACGTGTCGTCCTGATTCCACGCTACTCCAACAAAAACATCCTCCGGAAACTCGTGAAAAAAATTTCAGCGCACTACAACTGTCTGATCTATAGATACGGATATTTTCACCCGTTACTTTAGGGCTGTCGGTGGAACGGCCCCGACCGGACACCGTCGACGTGTCGTCCCGATTCCACGCTACTCCATCAAAAACATCCTCCGGAAACTCGTGAAAAAAATTTCAGCGCGATCCAACGGTCGGATCTATAGATACGGACCTTTTCAACAGTTTCTCTAGGGCTGTCGGTGGAAGGGCCCCGACCGGACACCGTCGACGGGTCGTCCTGATTCCATGCTACTCCTTGCAAAACAGCCTGCGGAAACTCGTGAAAAAAATTTCAGCGCGATCCAACGGTCGGATCAATAGATACGGACCTTTTCACCAGTTTCTCTAGGGCTGTCGGTGGAATGGCCCCGACCGGACACCGTGGACGTGTTGTACTGATTCCACGCTACTCCTTAAAAAACAGCCTACGGAAACTCGTGAAAAAAATTTGAGCGCGATCCAACTGTCGGATCTATAAATACGGACCTCTTCACCCTTTACTCTAGGGCTGTCAGTGGAAAGGCCCCGACGGGACACCTTCGACGTGTCGTCCCGATTCCAAGCTACTGCATCCAGAACAGCCTCCGAAAACTCGTGAAAAAAATTTCAGCGCTATCCAACTGTCTGATCTATAGATACAGATATTTTCACCCGTTACTCTAGGGCTGTCAGTGGAATGGCCCCGACTGGACACCGTCGACGTGTCGTCCTGATTCCACGCTACTCCATCAAAAACATCCTCCGGAAACTCGTGAAAAAAATTTCAGCGCGATCCAACAGTCGGATCTTTAGATACGAACCTTTTCACCAGTGTCTCTAGGGCTGTCGGTGGAAGGGCCCCGACCGGACACCAGCGACGTGTCGTCCTGATTCCACGCTACTCCATCAAAACCAGCCTGCGGAAACTCGTGAAAAAAATTTCAGCGCGATCCAACGGTCGGATCTATAGATACGGACCTTTTCACACCAGTTACTCTAGGGCTGTCCGTTGAATGGCCGCGACCGGACACCATCAACGTGTCGTTCCGATTCCAAGCAACTCCATGAAAAACAGCCTGTCGAAACTAGTGAAAAAAATTTCAGCGCGATCCAACTGTCTGATCTATAGATATGGATATTTTCACCCGTTACTCTAGGGCTGTCGGTGGAACGGCCCCGACCGGACACCGTCGACGTGTCGTCCTGATTCCACGCAACTCCATCAAAAACAGCCTCCGGAAACTCGTGAAAAAAATTTCAACGCGATCCAACGGTCGGATCTGTAGATACGAACCTCTTCACCCTTTACTCCAGGGCTGTCGGTGAAAGGCCCCGACTGGACACCGTCGACGTATCGTCCTGATTCCACGCTACTCCAACAAAAACAGCCTCCGGAAACTCGTGAAAAAAATTTCAGCGTGATCCAACGGTCGGATCTATAGATACGAACCTTTTCACTAGTTTCTCTAGGGCTGTCGGTGGAAGGGCCCTAACCGGACACCGTCGACGTGTCGTCCTGATTCCACGCTACTCCTTGAAAAACAGCCTGCGGAAACTCGTGAAAAAAATTTCAGCGCGATCCAACGGTCGGATCTCTATATACGGACCTCTTTACCCTTTACTCTATGGTTGTCGGTGGAAAGGCCCCGACCGGACACCATCGACGTGTCGTCCTGATTCCACGCTACTCCAACAAAAACAGCCTCCGGAAACTCGTGAAAAAAATTTGAGCGCCATCCAACTGTCTGATCTATAGATATGGATATTTTCACCCGTTACTCTAGGGCTGTCGGTGGAACGGCCCCGACCGGACACCGTCGACGTGTCGTCCTGATTCCACGCTACTCCTTGAAAAACAACCTGCGGAAACTCGTGAAAAAAATTTCAGCGCGATCTAACGGTCGGATCTATAGATACGGACCTTTTCACCAGTTACTCTAGGGCTGTCCGTTGAATGGCCGCGACCGGACACCGTCAACGTGTCGTCCCGATTCCAAGCAACTCCATGAAAAACAGCCTGTGGAAACTGGTGCAAAAAATTTCAGCGCGATCCAACTGTCTGATCTATAGATACGGATATTTTCACCCGTTGCTCTAGGGCTGTCGGTGGAACGGCCCCAACCGGACACCGTCGACGTGTCGTCCTGATTCCACGCTACTCCTTGAAAAACAGCCTGCGGAAACTCGTGAAAAAAATTTCAGCGCGATCCAACTGTCCGATCTATAGATACGCATATTTTCACACGTTACTCTAGGGCTGTCGGTGGTATGGCCCCGACCGGACACCGTCCACGTGTCCTCCTGATTCCACGCAACTCCAACAAAAACAGCCTCCGGAAACTCGTGAAAAAAATTTCAGCGCGATCCAACTGTTTGATCTATAGATACGGATATTTTCACCCGTTACTCTAGAGCTGTCGGTGGAACGGCCCCGACCGGACACCGTCGACGTGTCGTCCTGATTCCACGCTACTCCTTGAAAAACAGCCTGCGGAAACTCGTGAAAAAAATTTCAGCGCGATCCAACGGTCGGATCTATAGATAAGGACCTTTTCACCAGTTTCTCTAGGGCTGTCGGTGGAAGGGCCCCGACCGGAACTGTCGACGTGTCGTCCTGATTCCACGCTACTCCAACAAAAACAGCCTCCGGAAACTCGTGAAAAAAATTTCAGCGCAATCCAACTGTCTGATCTATAGATACGGATATTTTCACCCGTTACTCTAGGGCTGTCGGTGGAACGGCCCCGACCGGACACCGTCGACGTGTCGTCCTGATTCCACGCTACTCCTTGAAAAACAGCCTGCGGAAACTCGTGAAAAAAATTTCAACGCGATCCAACGGTCGGATCTATAGATAAGGACCTTTTCACCAGTTTGTCTAAGGCTGTCGGTGGAATGGCCCCGACCGGAACTGTCGACGTGTCGTCCTGATTCCACGCTACTCCATCAAAAATACCCTCCGGAAACTCGTTAAAAAAATTTCAGCGCGATCCAACTGTCTGATCTATAGATACGAATATTTTCACCCGTTACTCTAGGGGTGTCGGTGGAACGGCCCCGACCGGACACCGTCGACGTGTCGTCCCGATTCCACGCTACTCCATCAAAAACATCCTCCGGAAACTCGTGAAAAAAATTTCAGCGCGATCCAACGGTCGGATCTATAGATACGGACCTTTTCAACAGTTTCTCTAGGGCTGTCGGTGGAAGGGCCCCGACCGGACACCGTGGACGTGTCGTCCTGATTCCACGCTACTCCTTGAAAACATCCTCCGTAAACTCGTGAAAAAAATTTCAGCGCGATCCAACGGTCGGATCTATAGATACGGACCTCTTCACCCTTTACTCCAGGGCTGTCGGTGAAAGGCCCCGACCGGATGCCGTTGACGTGTCGTCCTGATTCCACGCTACTCCAACAAAACAGCCTCCGGAAACTCGTGAAAAAAATTTCAGCGCGATCCAACGGTCGTATCTATAGATACGGACCTTTCCACCAGTTTCTCTAGGGCTGTCGGTGGAAGGGCCCTAACTGGACACCGTCGACGTGTCGTCCTGATTCCACGCTACTCCATCAAAAACAGCCTGCGGAAACTCGTGAAAAAAATTTCAGCGCGATCCAACGGTCGGATCTATAGATACGGACCTCTTCACCCTTTACTCTATGGCTGTCGGTGGAAAGGCCCCGACCGGACACCGTCGACGTGTCCTCCTGATTCCACACTACTCCAACAAAAACAGCCTCCGGAAACTCGTGAAAAAAATTTCAGCGCCATCCAACTGTCTGATCTACAGATACGGATATTTTCACCCGTTACTCTAGGGCTGTCGGTGGAACGGCCCCGACCGGACACCGTGGACGTGTCGACCCGATTCCACGCTACTCCATCAAAAACATCCTCCGGAAACTCGTGAAAAAAATTTCAGCGCGATCCAACGGTCGGATCTATAGATACGGACCTTTTCACCAGTTTCTCTAGGGCTGTCGGTGGAATGGCCCCGACCGGACACCGTGGACGTGTCGTCCTAATTCCACGCTACTCCTTGAAAACATCCTCCGGAAACTCGTGAAAAAAATTTTAGCGCGATCCAACGGTCGGATCTATAGATACGGACCTCTTCACCCTTTACTCTAGGGCTGTCAGTGGAAAGGCCCCGACGGGACACCGTCGACGTGTCGTCCCGATTCCACGCTATTGCATCCAAACCAGCCTCCGAAAACTCGTGAAAAAAATTTCAGCGCGATCCAACTGTTTGATCTATAGATACAGATATTTTCACCCGTTACTCTAGGGCTGTCCGTGGAATGGCCCCGACTGGACACCGTCGACGTGTCGTCCTGATTCCACGCAACTCCATCAAAAACAACCTCCGTAAACTCGTGAAAAAAATTTCAGCGCGATCCAACGGTCGGATCTATAGATATGGACCTGTTCAACAGTTTCTCTAGGGCTGTCGGTGGAAGGGCCCCGACCGGACACTGTCGACGTGTCGTCCTGATTCCACGCTACTCCTTGAAAAATAGCCTGCGGAAACTCGTGAAAAAAATTTTAGCGCGATCCAACGGTCGGATCTATAGATATGGACCTCTTCACCCTTTACTCTAGGGCTGTCAGTGGAAAGGCCCCGACGGGACACCGTCGACGTGTCGTCCCGATTCCACGCTACTGCATCAAAAACAGCCTCCGAAAACTCGTGAAAAAAATTTCAGCGCGATCCAACTGTCTGATCTATAGATACAAATGTTTTCACCCGTTACTCTAGGGCTGTCAGTGGAATGGCCCCGACTGGACACCGTCGACGTGTCGTCCTGATTCCACGCAACTCCATCAAAACAGCCTCCGTAAACTCGTGAAAAAAATTTCAGCGCGATCCAACGGTCAGATGTATAGATACGAACCTCTTCACCCTTTACTCCAGGGCTGTCGGTGAAAGGCCCCGACCGGATGCCGTTGACGTGTCGTCCTGATTCCACGCTACTCCAACAAAAACAGCCTCCGGAAACTCGTGAAAAAAATTTCAGCGCGATACAACGGTCGGATCTGTAGATACAGACCTTTTCACCAGTTTCTCTAGGGCTGTCGGTGGAAGGGCCCTAACTGGACACCGTCGACGTGTCGTCCTGATTCCACGCAACTCCATCAAAAACAACCTCCGTAAACTCGTGAAAAAAATTTCAGCGCGATCCAACGGTCGGATCTATAGATATGGACCTGTTCAACAGTTTCTCTAGGGCTGTCGGTGGAAGGGCCCCGACCGGACACTGTCGACGTGTCGTCCTGATTCCACGCTACTCCTTGAAAAAGAGCCTGCGGAAACTCGTGAAAAAAATTTTAGCGCGATCCAACGGTCGGATCTATAGATATGGACCTCTTCACCCTTTACTCTAGGGCTGTCAGTGGAAAGGCCCCGACGGGACACCGTCGACGTGTCGTCCCGATTCCACGCTACTGCATCAAAAACAGCCTCCGAAAACTCGTGAAAAAAATTTCAGCGCGATCCAACTGTCTGATCTATAGATACAAATGTTTTCACCCGTTACTCTAGGGCTGTCAGTGGAATGGCCCCGACTGGACACCGTCGACGTGTCGTCCTGATTCCACGCAACTCCATCAAAACAGCCTCCGTAAACTCGTGAAAAAAATTTCAGCGCGATCCAACGGTCAGATGTATAGATACGAACCTCTTCACCCTTTACTCCAGGGCTGTCGGTGAAAGGCCCCGACCGGATGCCGTTGACGTGTCGTCCTGATTCCACGCTACTCCAACAAAACAGCCTCCGGAAACTCGTGAAAAAAATTTCAGCGCGATCCAACGGTCGGATCTGTAGATACGGACCTTTTCACCAGTTTCTCTAGGGCTGTCGGTGGAAGGGCCCTAACTGGACACCGTCGACGTGTCGTCCTGATTCCACGCAACTCCATCAAAAACAACCTCCGTAAACTCGTGAAAAAAATTTCAGCGCGATCCAACGGTCGGATCTATAGATATGGACCTGTTCAACAGTTTCTCTAGGGCTGTCGGTGGAAGGGCCCCGACCGGACACTGTCGACGTGTCGTCCTGATTCCACGCTACTCCTTGAAAAAGAGCCTGCGGAAACTCGTGAAAAAAATTTTAGCGCGATCCAACGGTCGGATCTATAGATATGGACCTCTTCACCCTTTACTCTAGGGCTGTCAGTGGAAAGGCCCCGACGGGAC
This sequence comes from Populus alba x Populus x berolinensis, assembly GCA_029228515.1. Taxonomy (NCBI): domain Eukaryota; kingdom Viridiplantae; phylum Streptophyta; class Magnoliopsida; order Malpighiales; family Salicaceae; genus Populus; species Populus alba x Populus x berolinensis. The sequence goes on from CM055346.1 coordinate 60,199,796, forward strand.
ACCGTCGACGTGTCGTCCCGATTCCACGCTACTACATCAAAAACAGCCTCTGAAAACTCGTGAAAAAAATTTCAGCGCGATCCAACTGTCTGATCTATAGATACAAATGTTTTCACCCGTTACTCTAGGGCTGTCAGTGGAATGGCCCCGACTGGACACCGTCGACGTGTCGTCCTGATTCCACGCAACTCCATCAAAACAGCCTCCGTAAACTCGTGAAAAAAATTTCAGCGCGATCCAATGGTCAGATGTATAGATACGAACCTCTTCACCCTTTACTCCAGGGCTGTCGGTGAAAGGCCCCGACCGGATGCCGTTGACGTGTCGTCCTGATTCCACGCTACTCCAACAAAACAGCCTCCGGAAACTCGTGAAAAAAATTTCAGCGCGATCCAACGGTCGGATCTGTAGATACGGACCTTTTCACCAGTTTCTTTAGGGCTGTCGGTGGAAGGGCCCTAACTGGACACCGTCGACGTGTCGTCCTGATTCCACGCAACTCCATCAAAAACAACCTCCGTAAACTCGTGAAAAAAATTTCAGCGCGATCCAACGGTCGGATCTATAGATATGGACCTGTTCAACAGTTTCTCTAGGGCTGTCGGTGGAAGGGCCCCGACCGGACACTGTCGACGTGTCGTCCTGATTCCACGCTACTCCTTGAAAAAGAGCCTGCGGAAACTCGTGAAAAAAATTTTAGCGCGATCCAACGGTCGGATCTATAGATATGGACCTCTTCACCCTTTACTCTAGGGCTGTCAGTGGAAAGGCCCCGACGGGACACCGTCGACGTGTCGTCCCGATTCCACGCTACTGCATCAAAAACAGCCTCCGAAAACTCGTGAAAAAAATTTCAGCGCGATCCAACTGTCTGATCTATAGATACAAATGTTTTCACCCGTTACTCTAGGGCTGTCAGTGGAATGGCCCCGACTGGACACCGTCGACGTGTCGTCCTGATTCCACGCAACTCCATCAAAACAGCCTCCGTAAACTCGTGAAAAAAATTTCAGCGCGATCCAATGGTCAGATGTATAGATACGAACCTCTTCACCCTTTACTCCAGGGCTGTCGGTGAAAGGCCCCGACCGGATGTCGTTGACGTGTCGTCCTGATTCCACGCTACTCCAACAAAAACAGCCTCCGGAAACTCGTGAAAAAAATTTCAGCGCCATCCAACTGTCTGATCTATAGATACGGATATTTTCACCCGTTACTCTAGGGCTGTCGGTGGAACGGCCCCGACCGGACACCGTCGACGTGTCGTCCCGATTCCACGCTACTCCATCAAAAACATCCTCCGGAAACTCGTGAAAAAAATTTCAGCGCGATCCAACGGTCGGATCTATAGATACGGACCTTTTCACCAGTTTCTCTAGGGCTGTCGGTGGAATGGCCCCGACCGGAACTGTCGACGTGTCGTCCTGATTCCACGCTACTCCTTGAAAAATAGCCTGCGGAAACTCGTGAAAAAAATTTTAGCGCGATCCAACGGTCGGATCTATAGATATGGACCTCTTCACCCTTTACTCTAGGGCTGTCGGTGGAAGGGCCCCGACCGGAACTGTCGACGTGTCGTCCGGATTCCACGCTACTCCAACAAAAACAGCCTCCGGAAACTCGTGAAAAAAATTTCAGCGCAATCCAACTGTCTGATCTATAGATACGAATATTTTCACCCGTTACTCTAGGGCTGTCGGTGGAATGGCTCCGACTGGACAGCGTCGACGTGTCGTCCCGATTCCACGCTACTCCAACAAAAACAGCCTCCGTTAACTCGTGAAAAAAATTTCAGCGCGATCCAACGGTCAAATCTATAGATACGAACCTCTTCACCCTTTACACAGGGCTGTCGGTGAAAGGCCCCGACCAGACTCCGTCGACGTATCGTCCTGATTCCACGCTACTCCAACAAAAACAGCCTCCGGAAACTCGTGAAAAAAATTTCAGCGTGATCCAACGGTCGGATCTATAGATACAAACCTTTTCACCATTTTCTCTAGGGCTGTCGGTGGAAGGGCCCTAACCGGACACCGTCGACGTGTCGTCCTGATTCCACGCTACTCCTTGAAAAACAGCCTGCGAAAACTCGTGAAAAAAATTTCAGCGCGATCCAACGGTCGGATCTCTATATACGGACCTCTTTACCCTTTACTCTATGGGTGTCGGTGGAAGGGCCCCGACCGGACACCGTCGACGTGTCGTCCTGATTCCACGCTACTCCAACAAAAAAGCCTCCGGAAACTCGTGAAAAAAATTTCAGCGCAATCCAACTGTCTGATCTATAGAGATGGATATTTTCACCCGTTACTCTAGGGCTGTCGGTGGAAAAGGCCCGACCGGACACCGTCGACGTGTCGTCCCGATTCCACGCTACTCCATCAAAAACATCCTCCGGAAACTCGTGAAAAAAATTTCAGCGCGATCCCACGGTCGGATCTATAGATACGGACCTTTTCAACAGTTTCTCTAGGGCTGTCGGTGGAAGGGCCCTGACCGGACACCGTCGACGTGTCGTCCTGATTCCACGCTACTCCTTGAAAAACAGCCTCCGGAAACTCGTGAAAAAAATTTCAGCGCGATCCAACGGTCGGATCAATAGATAAGGACCTTTTCACCAGTTTCTCTAGGGCTGTCGGTGGAATGGCCCCGACCGGAACTGTCGACGTGTCGTCCTGATTCCACGCTACTCCATCAAAAATACCCTCCGGAAACTCGTGAAAAAAATTTCAGCGCGATCAAACGGTCGGATCTATAGATACAGATATTTTCACCCGTTACTGTAGGGCTGTCGGTGGAATGGCTCCGACTGGACACCGTCGACGTGTCGTCCTGATTCCACACTACTCCAACAAAAACAGCCTCCAGAAACTCGTGAAAAAAATTTCAGCACGATCCAACGGTCGGATCAATAGATAAGGACCTTTTCACCAGTTTCTCTAGGGCTGTCGGTGGAATGGCCCCGACCGGAACTGTCGACGTGTCGTCCTGATTCCACGCTACTCCATCAAAAATACCCTCCGGAAACTCGTGAAAAAAATTTCAGCGCGATCAAACGGTCGGATCTATAGATACAGATATTTTCACCCGTTACTGTAGGGCTGTCGGTGGAATGGCTCCGACTGGACACCGTCGACGTGTCGTCCTGATTCCACACTACTCCAACAAAAACAGCCTCCAGAAACTCGTGAAAAAAATTTCAGCACGATCCAACGGTCGGATCAATAGATAAGGACCTTTTCACCAGTTTCTCTAGGGCTGTCGGTGGAAGGGCCCTAACCGGACACCGTCGACGTGTCGTCCTGATTCCACGCTACTCCATCAAAAACATCCTCCGGAAACTCGTGAAAAAAATTTCAGCGCGATCCCACGGTCGGATCTATAGATACGGACCTTTTCAACAGTTTCTCTAGGGCTGTCGGTGGAAGGGCCCTGACCGGACACCGTCGATGTGTCGTCCTGATTCCGCGCTACTCCTTGAAAAACAGCCTCCGGAAACTCGTGAAAAAAATTTCAGCGCGATCCAACGGTCGGATCAATAGATAAGGACCTTTTCACCAGTTTCTCTAGGGCTGTCGGTGGAATGGCCCCGACCGGAACTGTCGACGTGTCGTCCTGATTCCACGCTACTCCATCAAAAATACCCTCCGGAAACTCGTGAAAAAAATTTCAGCGCGATCAAACGGTCGGATCTATAGATACGGATATTTTCACCCGTTACTGTAGGGCTGTCGGTGGAATGGCTCCGACTGGACACCGTCGACGTGTCGTCCTGATTCCACACTACTCCAACAAAAACAGCCTCCGGAAACTCGTGAAAAAAATTTCAGCGCGATCCAACGGTCGAATCTGTAGATACGGACCTTTTCACCAGTTTCTCTAGGGCTGTCGGTGGAATGGCCCCGACCGGAACTGTCGACGTGTCGTCCTGATTCCACGCTACTCCATCAAAAATACCCTCCGGAAACTCGTGAAAAAAATTTCAGCGCGATCAAACGGTCGGATCTATAGATACGGATATTTTCACCCGTTACTGTAGGGCTGTCGGTGGAATGGCTCCGACTGGACACCGTCGACGTGTCGTCCTGATTCCACACTACTCCAACAAAAACAGCCTCCGGAAACTCGTGAAAAAAATTTCAGCGCGATCCAACGGTCGGATCTGTAGATACGGACCTTTTCACCAGTTTCTCTAGGGCTGTCGGTGGAAGGGCCCTAACCGGACACCGTCGACGTGTCGTCCTGATTGCACGCTACTCCAACAAAAACAGCCTCCGGAAACTCGTGAAAAAAATTTCAGCGCCATCCAACTGTCTGATCTATAGAGATGGATATTTTCACCCGTTACTCTAGGGCTGTCGGTGGAAGGGCCCTGACCGGACACCGTCGACGTGTCGTCCTGATTCCACGCTACTCCTTGAAAAACAGCCTCCGGAAACTCGTGAAAAAAATTTCAGCGCGATCCAACGGTCGGATCAATAGATAAGGACCTTTTCACCAGTTTCTCTAGGGCTGTCGGTGGAAGGGCCCTGACCGGACACCGTCGACGTGTCGTCCCGATTCCACGCTACTCCATCAAAAACATCCTCCGGAAACTCGTGAAAAAAATTTCAGCGCGATCCCACGGTCGGATCTATAGATACGGACCTTTTCAACAGTTTCTCTAGGGCTGTCGGTGGAAGGGCCCTGACCGGACACCGTCGACGTGTCGTCCTGATTCCACGCTACTCCTTGAAAAACAGCCTCCGGAAACTCGTGAAAAAAATTTCAGCGCGATCCAACGGTCGGATCAATAGATAAGGACCTTTTCACCAGTTTCTCTAGGGCTGTCGGTGGAATGGCCCCGACCGGAACTGTCGACGTGTCGTCCTGATTCCACGCTACTCCATCAAAAATACCCTCCGGAAACTCGTGAAAAAAATTTCAGCGCGATCAAACGGTCGGATCTATAGATACAGATATTTTCACCCGTTACTGTAGGGCTGTCGGTGGAATGGCTCCGACTGGACACCGTCGACGTGTCGTCCTGATTCCACACTACTCCAACAAAAACAGCCTCCAGAAACTCGTGAAAAAAATTTCAGCACGATCCAACGGTCGGATCAATAGATAAGGACCTTTTCACCAGTTTCTCTAGGGCTGTCGGTGGAATGGCCCCGACCGGAACTGTCGACGTGTCGTCCTGATTCCACGCTACTCCATCAAAAATACCCTCCGGAAACTCGTGAAAAAAATTTCAGCGCGATCAAACGGTCGGATCTATAGATACAGATATTTTCACCCGTTACTGTAGGGCTGTCGGTGGAATGGCTCCGACTGGACACCGTCGACGTGTCGTCCTGATTCCACACTACTCCAACAAAAACAGCCTCCAGAAACTCGTGAAAAAAATTTCAGCACGATCCAACGGTCGGATCAATAGATAAGGACCTTTTCACCAGTTTCTCTAGGGCTGTCGGTGGAAGGGCCCTAACCGGACACCGTCGACGTGTCGTCCTGATTCCACGCTACTCCATCAAAAACATCCTCCGGAAACTCGTGAAAAAAATTTCAGCGCGATCCCACGGTCGGATCTATAGATACGGACCTTTTCAACAGTTTCTCTAGGGCTGTCGGTGGAAGGGCCCTGACCGGACACCGTCGATGTGTCGTCCTGATTCCGCGCTACTCCTTGAAAAACAGCCTCCGGAAACTCGTGAAAAAAATTTCAGCGCGATCCAACGGTCGGATCAATAGATAAGGACCTTTTCACCAGTTTCTCTAGGGCTGTCGGTGGAATGGCCCCGACCGGAACTGTCGACGTGTCGTCCTGATTCCACGCTACTCCATCAAAAATACCCTCCGGAAACTCGTGAAAAAAATTTCAGCGCGATCAAACGGTCGGATCTATAGATACGGATATTTTCACCCGTTACTGTAGGGCTGTCGGTGGAATGGCTCCGACTGGACACCGTCGACGTGTCGTCCTGATTCCACACTACTCCAACAAAAACAGCCTCCGGAAACTCGTGAAAAAAATTTCAGCGCGATCCAACGGTCGAATCTGTAGATACGGACCTTTTCACCAGTTTCTCTAGGGCTGTCGGTGGAATGGCCCCGACCGGAACTGTCGACGTGTCGTCCTGATTCCACGCTACTCCATCAAAAATACCCTCCGGAAACTCGTGAAAAAAATTTCAGCGCGATCAAACGGTCGGATCTATAGATACGGATATTTTCACCCGTTACTGTAGGGCTGTCGGTGGAATGGCTCCGACTGGACACCGTCGACGTGTCGTCCTGATTCCACACTACTCCAACAAAAACAGCCTCCGGAAACTCGTGAAAAAAATTTCAGCGCGATCCAACGGTCGGATCTGTAGATACGGACCTTTTCACCAGTTTCTCTAGGGCTGTCGGTGGAAGGGCCCTAACCGGACACCGTCGACGTGTCGTCCTGATTGCACGCTACTCCAACAAAAACAGCCTCCGGAAACTCGTGAAAAAAATTTCAGCGCCATCCAACTGTCTGATCTATAGAGATGGATATTTTCACCCGTTACTCTAGGGCTGTCGGTGGAAGGGCCCTGACCGGACACCGTCGACGTGTCGTCCTGATTCCACGCTACTCCTTGAAAAACAGCCTCCGGAAACTCGTGAAAAAAATTTCAGCGCGATCCAACGGTCGGATCAATAGATAAGGACCTTTTCACCAGTTTCTCTAGGGCTGTCGGTGGAATGGCCCCGACCGGAACTGTCGACGTGTCGTCCTGATTCCACGCTACTCCATCAAAAATACCCTCCGCAAACTCGTGAAAAAAATTTCAGCGCGATCAAACGGTCGGATCTATAGATACAGATATTTTCACCCGTTACTGTAGGGCTGTCGGTGGAATGGCTCCGACTGGACACTGTCAACGTGTCGTCCTGATTCCACACTACTCCAACAAAAACAGCCTCCAGAAACTCGTGAAAAAAATTTCAGCACGATCCAACGGTCGGATCAATAGATAAGGACCTTTTCACCAGTTTCTCTAGGGCTGTCGGTGGAATGGCCCCGACCGGAACTGTCGACGTGTCGTCCTGATTCCACGCTACTCCATCAAAAATACCCTCCGGAAACTCGTGAAAAAAATTTCAGCACGATCAAACGGTCGGATCTATAGATACGGATATTTTCACCCGTTATTGTAGGGCTGTCGGTGGAATGGCTCCGACTGGACACCGTCGACGTGTCGTCCTGATTCCACACTACTCCAACAAAAACAGCCTCCGGAAACTCGTGAAAAAAATTTCAGCGCGATCCAACGGTCGGATCTGTAGATACGGACCTTTTCACCAGTTTCTCTAGGGCTGTCGGTGGAAGGGCCCTAACCGGACACCGTCGACGTGTCGTCCTGATTGCACGCTACTCCAACAAAAACAGCCTCCGGAAACTCGTGAAAAAAATTTCAGCGCCATCCAACTGTCTGATCTATAGATACGGATATTTTCACCCGTTACTCTAGGGCTGTCGGTGGAACGGCCCCCACCGGACACCGTCGACGTGTCGTCCCGATTCCACGCTACTCCATCAAAAACATCCTCCGGAAACTCGTGAAAAAAATTTCAGCGCGATCTAACGGTCGGATCTCTAGATACGGACCTTTTCACCAGTTTCTCTAGGGCTGTCGGTGGAATGGCCCCGACCGGACACCGTGGACGTGTCGTCCTGATTACACGCTACTCCTTGAAAACAGCCTGCGGAAACTCGTGAAAAAAATTTTAGCGCGATCCAACGGTCGGATCTATAGATACGGATATTTTCACCCGTTACTCTAGGGCTGTCGGTGGAACGGCCCCGACCGGACACCGTCTACGTGTCATCCCGATTCCACGCTACTCCAACAAAAAAGCCTCCGGAAACTCGTGAAAAAAATTTCAGCGCGATCCAACGGTCGGATCTGTAGATACGGACCTTTTCACCAGTTTCTCTAGGGCTGTCGGTGGAAGGGCCCTAACCGGACACCGTCGACGTGTCGTCCTGATTCCACGCTACTCCATCAAAAACATCCTCCGGAAACTCGTGAAAAAAATTTCAGCGCGATCCCACGGTCGGATCTATAGATACGGACCTTTTCAACAGTTTCTCTAGGGCTGTCGGTGGAAGGGCCCTGACCGGACACCGTCGATGTGTCGTCCTGATTCCGCGCTACTCCTTGAAAAACAGCCTCCGGAAACTCGTGAAAAAAATTTCAGCGCGATCCAACGGTCGGATCAATAGATAAGGACCTTTTCACCAGTTTCTCTAGGGCTGTCGGTGGAATGGCCCCGACCGGAACTGTCGACGTGTCGTCCTGATTCCACGCTACTCCATCAAAAATACCCTCCGGAAACTCGTGAAAAAAATTTCAGCGTGATCAAACGGTCGGATCTATAGATACGGATATTTTCACCCGTTACTGTAGGGCTGTTGGTGGAATGGCTCCGACTGGACACCGTCGACGTGTCGTCCTGATTCCACGCAACTCCATCAAAAACAGCCTCCGTAAACTCGTGAAAAAAATTTCAGCGCGATCCAACGGTCAGATGTATAGATACGAACCTCTTCACCCTTTACTCCAGGGCTGTCGGTGAAAGGCCCCGACCGGATGCCGTTGACGTGTCGTCCTGATTCCACGCTACTCCAACAAAACAGCCTCCGGAAACTCGTGAAAAAAATTTCAGCGCCATCCAACTGTCTGATCTATAGATACGGATATTTTCACCCGTTACTCTAGGGCTGTCGGTGGAACGGCCCCGACCGGACACCGTGGACGTGTCGTCCCGATTCCACGCTACTCCATAAAAAACATCCTCCGGAAACTCGTGAAAAAAATTTCAGCGCGATACAACGGTCGGATCTATAGATACGGACCTTTTCACCAGTTTCTCTAGGGCTGTCGGTGGAATGGCCCCGACCGGACACCGTGGACGTGTCGTCCTGATTCCACGCTACTCCTTGAAAACATCCTGCGGAAACTCGTGAAAAAAATTTTAGCGCGATCCCACGGTCGGATCTATAGATACGGACCTTTTCAACAGTTTCTCTAGGGCTGTCGGTGGAAGGGCCCTGACCGGACACCGTCGACGTGTCGTCCTGATTCCACGCTACTCCGTGAAAAACAGCCTCCGGAAACTCGTGAAAAAAATTTCAGCGCGATCCAACGGTCGGATCAATAGATAAGGACCTTTTCACCAGTTTCTCTAGGGCTGTCGGTGGAATGGCCCCGACCGGAACTGTCGACGTGTCGTCCTGATTCCACGCTACTCCATCAAAAATACCCTCCGGAAACTCGTGAAAAAAATTTCAGCGCGATCAAACGGTCGGATCTATAGATACGGATATTTTCACCCGTTACTGTAGGGCTGTCGGTGGAATGGCTCCGACTGGACACCGTCGACGTGTCGTCCTGATTCCACACTACTCCAACAAAAACAGCCTCCGGAAACTCGTGAAAAAAATTTCAGCGCGATCCAACGGTCGGATCAATTGATAAGGACCTTTTCACCAGTTTCTCTAGGGCTGTCGGTGGAATGGCCCCGACCGGAACTGTCGACGTGTCGTCCTGATTCCACGCTACTCCATCAAAAATACCCTCCGGAAACTCGTGAAAAAAATTTCAGCGCGATCAAACGGTCGGATCTATAGATACGGATATTTTCACCCGTTACTGTAGGGCTGTCGGTGGAATGGCTCCGACTGGACACCGTCGACGTGTCATCCTGATTCCACACTACTCCAACAAAAACAGCCTCCGGAAACTCGTGAAAAAATTTTCAGCGCGATCCAACGGTCGGATCTGTAGATACGGACCTTTTCACCAGTTTCTCTAGGGCTGTCGGTGGAAGGGCCCTAACCGGACACCGTCGACGTGTCGTCCTGATTGCACGCTACTCCAACAAAAACAGCCTCCGGAAACTCGTGAAAAAAATTTCAGCGCCATCCAACTGTCTGATCTATAGATACGGATATTTTCACCCGTTACTCTAGGGCTGTCGGTGGAACGGCCCCCACCGGACACCGTCGACGTGTCGTCCCGATTCCACGCTACTCCATCAAAAACATCCTCCGGAAACTCGTGAAAAAAATTTCAGCGCGATCTAACGGTCGGATCTCTAGATACGGACCTTTTCACCAGTTTCTCTAGGGCTGTCGGTGGAATGGCCCCGACCGGACACCGTGGACGTGTCGTCCTGATTCCACGCTACTCCTTGAAAACAGCCTGCGGAAACTCGTGAAAAAAATTTTAGCGCGATCCAACGGTCGGATCTATAGATACGGACCTCTTCACCCTTTACTCTAGGGCTGTCAGTGGAAAGGCCCCGACGGGACACCGTCGACGTGTCGTCTCGATTCCACGCTACTGCATCAAAAACAGCCTCCGAAAACTCGTGAAAAAAATTTCAGCGCGATCCAACTGTCTGATCTATAGATACAAATGTTTTCACCCGTTACTCTAGGGCTGTCAGTGGAATGGCCCCGACTGGACACCGTCGACGTGTCGTCCTGATTCCACGCAACTCCATCAAAAACAGCCTCCGTAAACTCGTGAAAAAAATTTCAGCGCGATCCAACGGTCAGATGTATAGATACGAACCTCTTCACACTTTACTCTAGGGCTGTCGGTGAAAGGCCCCGACCGGATGCCGTTGACGTGTCGTCCTGATTCCACGCTACTCCAACAAAACAGCCTCCGGAAACTCGTGAAAAAAATTTCAGCGCGATCCAACGGTCGTATCTATAGATACGGACCTTTCCACCAGTTTCTCTAGGGCTGTCGGTGGAAGGGCCCTAACTGGACACCGTCGACGTGTCGTCCTGATTCCACGCTACTCCTTGAAAAACAGCCTGCGGAAACTCGTGAAAAAAATTTCAGCGCGATCCAACGGTCGGATCTATAGATACGGACCTCTTCACCCTTTACTCTATGGCTGTCGGTGGAAAGGCCCCGACCGGACACCGTCGACGTGTCGTCCTGATTCCACACTACTCCAACAAAAACAGCCTCCGGAAACTCGTGAAAAAAATTTCATCGCCATCCAACTGTCTGATCTGTAGATACGGATATTTTCACCCGTTACTCTAGGGCTGTCGGTGGAACGGCCCCGACCGGACACCGTGGACGTGTCGTCCCGATTCCACGCTACTCCATCAAAAACATCCTCCGGAAACTCGTGAAAAAAATTTCAGCGCGATCCAACGGTCGGATCTATAGATACGGACCTTTTCACCAGTTTCTCTAGGGCTGTCGGTGGAATGGCCCCGACCGGACACCGTGGACGTGTCGTCCTGATTCCACGCTACTCCTTGAAAACATCCTGCGGAAACTCGTGAAAAAATTTTTAGCGCGATCCAACGGTAGGATCTATAGATACGGACCTCTTCACCCTTTACTCTAGGGCTGTCAGTGGAAAGGCCCCGACGGGACACCGTCGACGTGTCATCCCGATTCCACGCTATTGCATCAAAACCAGCCTCCGAAAACTCGTGAAAAAAATTTCAGCGCGATCCAACTGTTTGATCTATAGATACAGATATTTTCACCCGTTACTCTAGGGCTGTCAGTGGAATGGCCTCGACTGGACACCGTCGACGTGTCGTCCTGATTCCACGCATCTCCATCAAAAACAGCCTCCGTAAACTCGTGAAAAAAATTTCAGCGCGATCCAACGGTCAGATGTATAGATACGAACCTCTTCACCCTTTACTCTAGGGCTGTCGGTGAAAGGCCCCGACCGGATGCCGTTGACGTGTCGTCCTGATTCCACGCTACTCCAACAAAACAGCCTCCGGAAACTCGTGAAAAAAAGTTCAGCGCGATCCAACGGTCGTATCTATAGATACGGACCTTTCCACCAGTTTCTCTAGGGCTGTCGGTGGAAGGGCCCTAACTGGACACCATCGACGTGTCGTCCTGATTCCACGCTACTCCTTGAAAAACAGCCTGCGGAAACTCGTGAAAAAAATTTCAGCGCGATCCAACGGTCGGATCTATAGATACGGACCTCTTCACCCTTTACTCTATGGCTGTCGGTGGAACGGCCCCGACCGGACACCGTCGACGTGTCGTCCTGATT